>VZDJ01000219.1:11811576-11964218 GCA_008694505.1 Cyanoderma ruficeps | reverse complement strand
GTGTGTGTGTGTGTGTGTGTGCTGGCTGTGCCACGCGTGGTTTGTAGGGAAAACTGTGCCTCAATGTTCCCGTTGCCGTGCTCGGGAGGAAGCAGGAGGGCACCCTCATTAGTCATAGCTGCCGCTGCCTCTCGGCGCGGTGGGCGTCAGGAGCGCTGCGTGCCGCACCGCCCGCGGGCAGCGCCAGCCCGCTCCAGGCGGAATTCCTCAGTTTTGGCCCATGGCTTTCGTCTCAGTCCTTGGAGATAAAATGGTGTCGCCATGCTTGATAAGGAAGGCTAGGTACAGGTGGAAGATTTTTTTGTCTCGCGGGCGCAGTTTGAGGGAAATAAACCTTGCCCCGGGTTGTAGCGTTGGGGTGGATCAGTGAGCGAGGCATGAGGGCTCTGTCCCCCAAAGCTTGGCTGGCAAGAGACAATGATGACTTTCCAAGAGACACGATGTCTTTCCAAGTGTGGCCTGGCTGGATGTGATACAGGACAGGAGGCTTGGTTTGTGAGCACCTTCAGGTCATGTGAAGGAGGGTCTTGCAAGTGAACCGTCACCAAATATGATTTCTTTTTCTCTTCAGCTGGACTGTGATCGAATTCTGCATGGGGTAAAGGGTGGAAGGATTTTCTGCAGCGAATCCTCACAACCAATCTGTGGCACTGATGGGAAAACATACAAAAATGAATGTGACTTGTGTTCAGCTGCCATGTGAGTAGGCGGAGAGATTTCAGTAATACAGGGCCATCCACCATTCCCGAGTGTCTTTTGCAGAAGAGTGTTTGTTTTGATACATCATGACTCACTATCAAGTGTGTCCTTGGTGCTTTGCTGTTAAGCAAACATAGATCAAAATGCCTGAGATTAATCTGATGACAGCTAATTAAGATACACAAGTTGCCAGGGTCCCCTATTCCCTCTCCGCCCAATCATGAGATTGTTTGGGGAGCAATAAATGCCGTCACATTGGAAGTAGCATCAAAGCATTAAGGAGCCCACAGAGGACTGTCATGCCGGCGGCTGAGAGCTGTGGTATTGCGAGTGAATAATAAGCAATGTCTTGTCCTCCCTGTGCAGGAGAGCTTCAAACTTCATCACGGTAAACTATCGAGGCGAGTGCCGAGAGCCTGCCCCTCAAGTGGTAAGCGGCAAACCGCAGCTGGGCTGCCAGACATCAATCTCTCCCTTTCCCCCGGTGGAAATTCCCTGTTGGCACCGTCTCAGCCTGTGGTGACCTGATCCAGGCAGCCACAATAGGGAGTGAGGAATGAGGAGTGGCTGGCACTCGCCAGCTGCCCACTGTGCCCTTCAGCAGGAGCTGGGTGTCCACGGTTTGACCTTGCTGGCAGGTTAACAGAGTTAGCTTGCTCCTTCAGGTAACAGAGGGCTAATCAAAGGCATGTTCTCCAGCTGCCCTTCAGCCACATTGGTTGCAAGAGAGGTATTGAAACTCCTATTTCTATTTTATTTTTTTTCCTGGAGTGGAATGATTCCAAGACGTGAAGAAAAGAAAGTGTTTCTTGGTTGTGTGTAGCATCCCACTTTACTCCAAGAGTGTGCTGGGGAGCCAGCCTGGCCTCTGCACCTGTGACAGGGTCATTAGAGCCCCAGGAATGGATGCTTATGGTCCAGATGTTTAAATACAGGTTGAGACTTGGATTTAATGCATAACCTGGGCATAGTCTCCCTGTTTTGCCCAGGCTGCGTGGTGGGAGTGTGATGTGTCTGGGAAAACAGCTGATTTCCTTCCTGGGACTTGGATGGAGCTAGAAAGACCGGAACTGTATAAACCATAAAGGCCTTGTTCCCTGAATAACATCCAGGGAGATGATTGGGAAATTAAGATTATTCTCTAGGTGGCACACTTTCGGGAAAAGCCTTCAACCTTGACATCTTGTGCAATCCCACAGAGCAGATGAGTTAAACATTTCTTAGCTGTGCTTTGTCTTTCTACCAGTGGAAGCTGGACAGCCTCCAGCTCTTGGATTTGCAGCCAGTTTGTGACTCTGTGCACGGGATGTCCTGTAGCACCTGGGGAGGACTGTCCTTGTTGGCACGAACTCTTGAGAAACTGAATCCTCATTCCCAGGGAAATAGATTGGTTCCTGGTCTAAAGTAGTAGAGAATCCAAATATTGAACCTACCAAAGAGATTTCTGGGAAGATTTGAGTGGGAACTTTGGCTTCTGAGTGTGGATGTGACATCGGTGTGTTTGTAGGCACAGTGGGATGTGGGGTATGAGGGAACCATCGTGCCATAGTGTCATTCCATGCCTTCCTCTGCTCCATGCCAGGACACCAGCAGATCCCCCAAACACAGTAAACCTGGCTCATTTCCCCCTCTTCTCTAAAACAGCAGAGTGCACTAAACTTTGCATTAAGTCAAAGAAATTGCAATGCAGAGAGAAATAATTTTGCCTGTGACAGTGCTGGAGGCCTCTGTGTCTCAGTCTTTTGGGAGATGGAGCTGCTGTTGGCCTGTGGGCACAGGGAGGTGAGGCACTACACGAGTCTGTCAGTGACTGTGTCCAAGACAGAACAAGACTGGATACACCGTGGCAACTGAAAAATAGAGAGGATTCCCAAAAAACTGTGCTCGGTCTGGAATTCCTTACTGTTTCACTGAGCCATTACAGCTCTCAAGCCCTTGCAATAAGAGGGGGATGCCATTTACTGAAAGTCAGAGAGCTTGCAGCTGTGTTAAGTGTTCCAAGGAGAGATGGATGCAATTAAAAGTCAGAGTGATAAGTTTCTTTTTCTTGAGGCAAGAAAAGCCAAACGGAAGCGCCCCCTTGCACAATTATTTGTTCTTTATGTTTATCGAGTCACCTGAAGAATTGGGCTGGAAATTTATGGGAGCTTATAAACAATGTACAGAGCAATGTCATTTTCAGCACTGAAATTCATGCTCACTTGCAGCATAATGAATTTTTCTCTCTGCTGAAGATTTAGGCACTCAATATATGCTACTAAAACCCAGAGGAAAGCAGCTCCAACAGAGCTTTTGGCATCAGAAATGCGTTTAAAGAGTTGCAGTGTGCAGAATGTGAAATGCTTTGGAGCAAGATAAGAAACTGTTACCCAAAAATTGTAATATTTCCTTGAGTTGTATTTTTGTGCTGGGTTACCTGAGGAAATGTGTGTTAGAGCTGCCTCATCCCTTTGCAGCCCAGTGCCTGCATCCACTCCTGCCTGCAAAGCTCCAGGTGTTCCTGGCAGCTCTGGTGAGCTGGTGGCCATCAGGGGAGGATGCTTGTGGGAAGGGTTGGGAGCAGTGTGGTTCGAGAGGGATCTGACACTAAAGGGTGCTCCTGGGCATGCCTGGGGTGGAAAACCTTGCTGCAGAGAGAGCCCTGTCCCCACTGAGCAGCACTGGGTCTCACCACCTTCCCTGGGAGGTCTCTGCCACAACTGAATTCCTTGGATCCTGTTCTGCTTTACTGATGACAAATACAGGTCAGCCTCGTGGGATAAGGTATCTTTTTTCTGTAAGTTAACTGGCTGGTAGGTCCTGCAGGGCTGTGTCACGTGGATGAATTGATTGTGGCTCTTTCCAGCACATTTGACTTTTAATGCTGCGTATCTTGGAGTTCCTTTACTTGCTCCAAGGTTTTTTCCCACTAATTACCTGGGCAGTAGTCACCAGCCTGCCCACGCTGGTCAATAGATCAGGGGAAAAAAGGGGTTATCCAGTTTCTCCTTTTCTTTTTAAACCTGTTTCTCAACAAACAGGTAACTCCCAGGTTTGCAATGGGCAAGTCCAAGTTTCCTTACAATGCTCTCTGTTTTGCCACGCTGCTTTTAAATGTAGTGAAAGGAGAGAAAGAAGAAAAGCAGGACCTTTCCCAGATTAGAAAATAGGTGTGGAAAGCACCTAGCTTGAGGCTGAAATTAGTCTTGTTTTCCTCAGCTGGCAGTGGCCCAACCTGCCTGCCCTTGTGCTGGGCTCTGCTGCAGTTGTCTTATGTGGCACTGAGCTGGCCCGAGGGGCTGTCACACCAACACCAGTGTCACACAGAAGTGGTCCAGCTTGGGGATGGGCTTATTTTTGTTTTGCTCTTCTTTTCCAGGAGTAATGGAGTTCAGACTGCCAGCAAACACCAGGGATCAGCTGTGACCAAAGGTACGGAGAGAGAGAGGCAGTGACTGAGCCCTGCTTGGGCAGCCTGTCCTTTGGAGGTTGCGTCCCGCCTTGTCCAGACAGGCTGCAGGGCCAGGACAGAGGGTTCTGGACACTTTTTTCTCTCACTGGAGCCTTGTGATGGTGGGGTTGAGCTTCTGGAAAGTTGAAATAGTGAGCTCTGCCCACTCCTTTCCCCTGGCTCTGTTTTTACAGCCAAAGTGTTCCTGCAGAGCAGGGAGGATGCTGGCAGAGCAGTCCCCTATCAGAGGGAGGCAGGAATGGCCTAGAACCCCTGCAGAGCATGGGTGCATCACAGATTTTAGGTTTCCTCATGGTCCTTTCCAGTCTTTTACCTTGTGGGACTGCAGTAATGAACTGTCTGCCCTTTGTCTCTGCAGAGCAAGCAAAGGAAGCGTCGATGTCGAGCATCAGGGGAGCTGCCGAGTCCCCAGGGCTGCCAGAGCTGCCTTCATCCCCTTCTGCAGCACACGGGGCCTGTCCTTGCTCAGGTGGAGGGCAAAAGGCTGTGGGGACTCAGTGGTGCCTTCCCAGGTGTGCCCCTGCTGCAGTCCCTGCCACCTCACTGTGTCTTACCGTGCTTCTCCAATAAAGATAAATCCTCAGCTTCATGTCACTTCTCTTCACTCAGCTTCAGGGGAGGGACACACGAGTCCCCACTCTGGCTTTGCACCACGTGCTCCTCAGGCAATGAGCACCCTAAGGTGCACCAGCTGCTGTAAATACCTGGTGACGATGTTGGACCCAAGGAGGAAGAGTGTGGTCTGGGGTTTTGTGAGGAGGAGTCAGGGGTCAGGTTCTCTCTGGCTCGTTATGGGGTCTTGGGTCAATCACTTCACTGCCCTATCAGCCCTTTTCTCCTGCCTGTAAAATGAACATTAAATGATACTTACCTACCTCAGAGGGTTGTTTGAGATTTGTTTGGTTTACATTTGGAAACCTACAGAGAAAAATTGGTTTTAAAGCACCCCATGTCTTGGTCTGGGAGTTTAGATGATGTACCAAGTATCCTCTTCCAGGCTTCTCATATGGGGTGCTGGGAAATCCAGACCACAGTTTGGAGCAATGCTGGGAAATAGATGCCTGCTGAGTGGTCATGTTAGGAGATGTGCTGAGCCCAGAAAGGTCTCTGGGATCTGGAGGTGTGAATTTGGCCAGCAGTTCTTGCTGTGAGAGGGCAGGAGCACTGGTGGCACCCTCGAGGCAGTGCGGGAAGCTCAGCCATTGTGGTGGGCTGTGGACCATCTGCTGCTGGGTCACCCTCTGCCTTGGTCTGAACTTCCCTGCAGCCTCAAGTCAGTGCCTGTCTCAGGAACCATCTCCTGCAAGGACAGAAGGATCCTCCCTTTGTGTCTCTGGTGCTGATGGAGAAGTGAGAAGTTCCATGGTATGGAATGGCTTAAGCTTTTTAAGGAGAAGTGTTGTTGTTTTGAGATGTAACTGACCTGCAGATAATTCTAATTCCTTTATATTTTGGAACTGTGTTCAGATGAGGCCAGGCCTCTGAGCCAAGGGTTTCCCTGTTCTTTTGGGGTCAGTGGATCTGGGGCTGGGGTGGGGTTTGCAGAACAGAACTCAGTGATGGTGCGTTAATAGTAATCTGCTGGTGGTTTGCACGTACTTCCTGTACTCTCTTCTATAGCTGTTACTTAAAGCAAATAGGTTCTCTATTTGTATAAACTTTATTGCAGGACATTTCCAGAAGACCTTGAATGAACATTTGCAGTGTTTGAGTCCATTTTAGCTGTGACCTCATCTGTAAACACTTTTCTCTTGCAGATAAGGTTGAAGTGACTTTCAGGTTTTGACAGGATTTTACCTAATACCAATTAATTTCACTCCCACCAAAGATGTAGAATTCTTTAAATTAAGTTATCAAATACTCTATTTCTACTGCAGTTAATGAGAATTGATTTTAAACTGTCAAAATGCTTACGCATGCATCATGTTTTATTGCAGCTGATAACAGTGAAAATTGATTTTATTATCAGCAGGCTCTGCCATAAGTGCTTGTTAATAGTTTGTGTGCTTATTTTTAACACGAGCAAACACTATGATTTAGAAAAGAATTATGACTGCATCTTTCTACATGGAAAATCCTTTCACCAAGTAGAGTCATGTAGGGTAAGACTCACCAGTTTGGGGCTGGTTAGCTGTTTTGGGGGATGCAGATTTTGTCTTTAAGCAGAGATGAAACAAGTACATTCTTGAATGTTATTTATGCAGCCTGAGAGTGATGAATGTCAGACAGCAAAAATGTTCTTTGATGATGTCTGCACACTGATTCCAGCTAACACCATGTGCAGGGACATCTACATGATTTTATAAAAGCAGTGCACAATTTGTGGCTTAAAATAAATTTCTGCAAATGAAAATCAGTGCACTTGAAAGATGCTATGATTTGTAGTGATTTCAGGTATTTAAGTTTTCAAATAATGACCCCTAAAACCTTCATTAACTGTGCTTGAAAAGCAATAAACTGATGAAGACTGCCCCAGTAGCCTCTTCTGTCAGTATTTGAGCACCTTCTAAATTTCTCCTGCTGCCAGCAGAAATTACCATCCACAGAAATCGCAGCTGGTGATAAGGGATCGTTAATCAGATTCCAAGCCCATCTGCTGAGGAGGCACAGGACAGGGACTTGCTGAAGCTGCCTGTGCTGCTGTTAGCAGCAGGGCTGGCTCCATCCTGCTCCCAGCAGCCTGCCTGCTCGCTCTGCTCTTGCTTTTTCCAACCCCCTTTTGCAGGTTGTTCCGAGGGCTGGCTGGTGAGGAACATCCTTAGTGGCACCGCAGAGCTCCAGAGGGATGCCACGTGTTGTTACTCCTGGGGAGAAGCAGGCAGAGGCTCATGAGGTGCTGGAGATTTACCACTTTTTGTTTTATGTTTGCTTGTGGTTGCCCTTTGTGTTCCCCTTTAAAATGGTAACGAGGCCAAGCCAGTCCTCTATGAAGCTGGAAAGGTACCAGCGCTCCGGGGAATCTTTGCTTTGCTGTAAATTACTCCTTATTAAGGGTGTTGCTTGCCAATAACCACAGACCCCATGTGGTTCACAGCAGTTCCTGAGGTTTTGCAGAACTGGCATTATGAACTGACACTTTGGTCTCCAGCCTCTCAATGCCATTGGGTTTTGAGCTAAAATGCCCTCTGCAGGGACCTTCAGTGTCTTAGTACTTTTTTTTCTTCTTTTTTTTTCACAGAAGGTGTCAGGAACTTATGCAACTCCTCAGGGCATACAAGTGCTGCTCTTGGTAGAGACTGAGGACTGTTGACTCTGGCAGATGCCTCGGCAGACCTTGAACTCCCCGTGGTGTTTTTCAGTCCTCTGTCCATTTGGAACCTGGGAGCTCTGCCCAGCAGCTCCAGACACACCGAGGGAGAGCCCTGGCATGGCCCCGTGGTGTGCTCTGCCCAGGGCAGCTTTTGCAGGCTGCCACAGCAGACAGTGCTGGAAATCTTGCAGTTTAGGGGCATTTGTTCCTTTAAGAAATCGGTGAATTGTGACATGGAGAGCTTGATGCAGGGAAGCCCCTCTGGCTCTGCTGCAGAGCTCTCTCTTCTGGCTCTCCCTACATCCCTGCGATGCTCAGTCCCACCACACAACTTCTGCTATGGGTACCTGGGGATTTCAATGTTATTTGTCTTGATTATCACAATTTCTGCATCATGGCCCATCTGCTTTCACCTTGGGGACTCATGAATGGGCCTCTCTTTTTCCTCTCTTTAGGGCTTCTGTTTGGCAGCTGTTAGAACATCTGTCTTTCCCTGCAAGGCTCTCCCTACTACAGGGAGCTCTTCTCCAGGCAATTTCCTTGGGATCTCCCTGCTCTATTCTGCTGCAAGATTTCTCCTGCTGCCCATTTCTTCCTTTGGAACTGCAACACAAAAACTTCCAGTGCTTTCCTCTGCATGAAGGGTGAGTAACTCCACCCAAGTTGTTCACTAAAACCAAGATGAAACTGCTTGAAATTTAGAAATCCAGAGCCTTGAGGTGGAAGATCCCAAAAGAAACAGCTTAGTGCTGGGTGTAGTAACAACCACCCCTGTGGTGTGAGGGCAGGAAGCAGGGAGAATTTCTGCATATATTTCTGAAGAAACAGGTGAGTTGGCTTTGTTGCCTTCTTGCCTCAAAGGGGTTGCTTCCTTCCTTGGTCTGTGTCACTGAGATTCTGCAGAGATGGAAACAGATGATTCACAACTGGAACCAGAGGTAACCTGGAGAGGCAGCAGAAGAAAGGGGTGGAGTGCTCATGTCCAGGGCTGCTCAGCCAGGTGGGATTTGCAACAAAGGAGAATAAACAGGTAGATGTCAACACAGCATCTCATTGCAAGTGGGAGTTGCACAAGCAGAAGGGTGTAAACATAACCAAAGGTCTCCCTGTCCAGCGTGGGTGCAATGTGCTGCACCTGCCTCTCTGCTCCTGAAAGGCTCTGTCCTGAAGGACAAGTTCCTGGTGGAAAAAGCTTTGTTAAATTACTCTCTGTGAAGCAGGGAGCTCACTGGTAGGATTCCAGCATGGATCTTTCTCGTGCACAGGGCAGGAGTGCAAAGCTGAGCTCTGTGTGCCCGGCTGACACAGGGCACAGCAGACACCTGCTGTAGCTGCAGCGTTTTCCACATCTGAGCTCCTTCTCTAGATCCTTGACAGGTGTTTGCTCTTCTGTCCTTTTACTCTGTCTCCCATTGCAAACTACTTCCCAAATTTAATAGCTTGGTTGGAAGAGAATTACTTTGCTCTTGACAGAACATGCTGAGTCAATCCACTTTAACTGCAGATTTGGTTTGCAAATAATATCTCCTTTCCAATAGGGTTCAGGTGTCATCACTGTGGACATTGGCAGGAATTTGCTTGACCATGACAGCTTTTACAGAACCTGGCAATTAAGTTGTCAGGAATCATTTTCCACTGCCAGGAAGCATTAATGGATCCTGGCCCTGGCTGGAATAAGCCCTGGGAGATGGATATTGTAATCGGGATGAGAAGGAGTCCTTGTAGACAAGGTCTGCATCCATCCAAAGGTCTGGAGTCCTGGACACTTGCTGGAACTGAGATATGGGAAAGGTCAGGAAATGCAGGGCAGAACATCAAGGGGAAGGAATGAAAATGAGGAATATGAACAGGGACATGATCCCTCGTTTTCCTTATGTAGGAGGAAACGTTGGCATTTGGAGAGGCTTTAGTTTTGCAGATGTACACTGCAAAGTATTAATATTAGCAGAGCTCCTGGATATGAGAGCAAATATTTTTCCACTAGGTAATCCCTAAAATTGTGTTGTTGTGGATTTGCTTTTCAAGTGAGAAAGATGTTGGAAATGTCCTTCTGTTAGAAAATAAAACACTGATGATTCAACACAAGCTTGCTCTGTTTAAATTATGTCAAAAATAGATCTGCAAGCAAGGATTTTGATTACCAGATACAGAATTTGAAAAATGAAAAGTTAGCGAGAGATTTGGAGAATTTAGAATCCCAACTGAGAGGTCTACAATTGAGATTAATCCAAAGAATTGCCAAAAATTTCCTTACATAAAGGACAAATAAAGGTGTTCAGGGCCAATCTAAGTTCCATTACCTGAACAGTGGGCAAACCTTAAGGAGATATTTGAATAAAACTAAAGATATAAAACGTAAAGAGATAACGTACACAGTGAATTTTTCAGGAAGCAAACCGTGCGTGGGCTAATACCAATCTTTGCAAAGTTGGCTGACTTCCTAGGTAAAGGAAGTACAGTACATCTAGTCTGTGCAGACATTAAAGGCATTTGGCCTGCTGCCCTGGGGGATGGTGTCACTGAGGCTCAGTAAGGTGGGTCAGGGACTGGCCATGGGGGAGGTGGTAGCAGATGAGCAGAAGGTGCCCATGAGAGTTATCAGTGAACAGCCAAAAAAGATGGATTTTTAGGATCAAACTTAGTGTTTTTGCTCCTTGCCGTATTACAGGAAAAGTTGGCACGTACAGCAGAGCACTGCTGAGTTTTTTAAACAGGAGAAGAGCAGGATTCCTCCTGCAGAGAACAGGGTGACCTTCTGGGCTCAAACTGCCTGGGCTCAAACTGGGCTGAAATACAGCAGTGAAGAGTACAAAATCACGCTCTGAGATTAAATAACGGGGGGTTTGGCTATCAGTTGGCAGCTCAGTTGAAAATTATAGATGAGGAGAAAGCCCTAATTGCATTTAGGTAGGCACAGGGGAGATGTGAGCCCACGACGTGCTGCAGCCGTGCGAGGGGCAGCCTGGGGTTGGGCAGAGTGTGCGGGAGGAGAGGGGTCCTGGCACTGCCCCCACTCACCTCAAACCACACGAAATCCCCTTCTTGGCACACACACTTGTATCAATCATTAGCCAGCTATCCAGAGCTGGGTAAACACGTTTTTGGCTCTGCATGGTGATGACAGGCTGGGAGCGTTACCTAATGAGGTGGGACCACTTGGTAGCGTGGGGTGCTATATATTCCTGCTCCTCCCTGCAATCTTCCTCTCCCGCACAGAGAGCAGGCAGGCTGCACTGCAGGGGTGTCCCTGGCTGCCATGAAGGTGACAGGAGTTTTGGTGAGGGCAGCTCTTGCCCTTTGCTGCTGCTTGGGTGAGTATTGGCTGGGGGTACTGCAAAGATCGATCTGGCTGAGTTCAAGAGTTGAGTTTTCATTTCAGTAAAAGCCTTTGGGTCTTGCAACATGGAGGAGAACCTTGTTCCATGAAGAAACAGCCTTCCTGAGAGAGCACAGCAAAGAAATTAGGTTTCTAAACCTCAGAGATTGAGGTTTCAGCAAGCATCATTCAGCTGTTATCTTCTTGCTTTGGAGGAGCAGTTCTAGTGCAGGGTAGGGGCTTGCATGTGGCAGTCCTGTGTATAAAGGCAAAATAAAACTGTAAAAAATGGCATTATTACCCATGTGAGCAATATAAATGCAAACTTTAGCCTCTAGGATTGCACTGGGAGTTTATTGTGCTACTCCTGGTACCTGAGAATGATGTATTTGGAGATGGACGGTGCTGGTGGTGATAGTTATCCTCAACATGCGTGTCCAAACTTTTGAAAGTCTGACGTAAAAGTCTCTTAGAAGAGGTTAAAATCCAGGAGTATAGAACTGAAAGTACCTGTATCAATTACTTGTAACATTTTAGGGGTGGATAAATATATGTGCCCTCACAAGGTTTATCTCCCCTCAGAAATGCAATGAAACTTTTAGTAACTTTTAATACATCCTATGGCCGTTCACTAGAATAATGTAAAACTCCACATTTTCCTAAGCAAAATTAGTGTTGACTAATCACCAAATTAACTCTTTTCATAAACATATTTACATATGTGTTCTCTGCATGTTAATAATTTGGGGGTTTTTTCTGTCTCCATTTTTTTCTTTCAGGTGCTGCCTTTGGAGTTCAGGTGAGTTACAAATCTGTTTATTATGTTCTGTTCAGGCTTCTGGTAAAGTAGAAAACTGTATGTAGCTACCCATGTAGCACATGGGTTAAATCTAATGAAATCTTTGCTGCTAAAATAATATTTGCCAGTGCATGGTTGAACGACATTCCCAATTTCACGAGAAAGTAAAAGATCCCCATTTTTTGCAATATTTTCGGTTCATTAAATAAAATGAAAAAACAAGGAGTAATTGTACACTCTTATTATATTAACTCTTAGGCATAATTTAGTTACTCCCAGCCAAAGGCAGTCGCTTGCCTCCTCATGAGGGAAACTGTCTTAGGATGACACGCTTGGAAACATCAAACGCCGTGACTCCGATAATTGCTTCCATACAGCAAGGCACGAAGAATTCCTTGCATAATTTTCTATACCTATGCCACAGAGAGAAAACCAGCAGGGCCTGAGCTGTGGATTTGTCTGCAGGTTCCTCCCACGCAGCTCCGAGCCTCTCGGAACTCTCCGGAGTGCAGCACGATCTGGAAGGATCCGCTGCGGAGCCGAGGGGCTCCCAATTACCCCTGCCTTCATTAGGCACTGTCTCACCCACAGCCATCCTGCCTCCTTGCACAAGTGCATAATCAGAAACTTCTGTGGGGAAGCTTCCCTCCTCCGGGCTGCCTGAGCAGGTTCCCAATAACGCCTCTGATTCGCCTCCCAGCAGCAGCTGCAGGCGTGGCGGTGGTGGGAGGATGCTGGGGGGTTTCATTCTCTGAGGGAGCCAAAGTCGGGGCTGATTCTGAGCTGCTTCCACAGCTTGACTGCAGCCAGTACTCCAGTGGCATCAGCAAGGATGGGAAGTCCTGGGTAGCCTGCCCAAGGGACCTGAAACCAGTGTGTGGCACCGATGGGAACACCTACAGCAACGACTGTGGGATCTGCCTCTACAACACGTGAGTCGTGCTGGGAACCCCACGGAGGCCTCGGGGCAGGGGGCTCCAGGCAGGGCTGGCAGCTTTGTTCCCCGGGGATGAGGAGCAAATGCCTTTGCAGCTGGGTCACAAAAGCACCGGCCTTGAGGTGATGCTGTTCCTTGATCCCTGACTCAGGTCTGCTTTCTTCCCTTTCTTCCAGGGAAAACGGCGCCAGTGTGGAGAAGGAACATGATGGAGAATGCGCCCCAAAACCTATCGTGGTAAGATAAAGTCTGTAATGGGGACAACTCAAACACCAAGCAGGAGTGGGACAGAACGTGCACAGCTGGTCTGCACAGCCCAAAATAAAATCTGGTGATAACCAAAGCTGAGAGGCTTTTTAAAGGTTATCAGATACGCTCTTATTTTCTACTTCAAACCTGTCTAGTTGGGAATAAAATAAAAATAACATGCTGGCTGAAGGTTGGATCACACCACCTGGATACCTCCCGCTGGATCCTATGAAGGACCTCACACAACCCAAATCACAGTCCTTCTTAATATCCCCCCCTTTTTTTTTTCTCTCATTGGGAGACAATTCCCACAGAATTTCTGGTTTCTGCTTCTGATAGTGAAATTGGTTTGATGCTAGATTTGTCCCCAGAGGCCGAGGGAGAGTGAGAAGACTATGTAAGAGTGTTATATCTTTATATTTAAAAAGTTTTGGTGTTTTTTTTTTCTCTATTCCTGCTATTTTCACAGGTTGATTGCCGTCATTATGATACAGTTGTAGTAGGTGACCACGTCATGATATCATGCCCAAGGATAGTGAAACCAGTCTGTGGCTCAGACAGCCACACTTATGACAATGACTGTGGGATCTGTGCCTACAATGCGTAAGTCTTGTGCATGGAATGCCCTTCTGGATAATCAGTAACTTGAGGCCCTCAGAAGCACTTCTGTAAAATACCAGTTTTAAGGCAGGTGTCTCTGCAGGTCTCCTTGCTGCTGGCTTCTCATGATTCTTCAGCCAGCTTTTCTTCCCCATTTTTTTGTCTGTGCTCATGAAGGGAATCACAAAAAGAACCAGAGCAGAGACATGAGCAGATCAAAGTGTTGCTTGTAACACCTAATTTCTCCTAACACTTAATTCCCATGGGAGATGGGAACACTGTACATTAGCAGCTGCCATCTGTAGGGCACATTCAGAGAATTCAGGCAATTCTAATGTCCCAGGGGGAGGGTGGGACCCTGCTTTGTTGTTCCAGTGCCTGCAGTGTCATGGGGAAAGTTATTCTCAATGCTCCCTAACCGAACTTTTTCTTCCTTTCAGAGAACATGATGCCAACATTACCAAAATGCATGAAGGGTCGTGCAAGGAATCTGTTGCTGTAAGTGCAATAAAAGTCAAAAATCCACCCCTTAGGGCTGCTAATAAAATCCTGAGGACCTCACAGATTTCACTAAGAAGCTGCAAGAGGTCCATAGGACAAGGTGCACAAGGGTCCCAGTCCATTATTTGCATTTCTGCATGGTGGGGGTGGATTTGGCATCCTCCCTGCTCCAGAGAGAAGGTCACCCCATGCTTACCACACCAAACGGAGGAAAGAGGAAGGAAATGGATATGGAATGAGGAGCTGACTTGTGTCCCCAGGAGAAGGTGGAGGGGCAGAAGATTTCTCTTGCCAACATGCTGTGCAGGTTGGCAGTTTTCCCTCTGGAGACCACAAGTGTTTCCATCCTCAGCAGCAGGGATTCAAAACTCCCATGCTGGTTGTATTCACAGATGTAGTGAGACTCGTAAGAGCACTAACCATAAATATTTATAGAGCACAGTTTATTGTATCTTTGAGGCCAACAGACTGATACCTCAGAAGGAGAAGCTTCTGTATTTCAGTGCTAAAATTCTGGGAGGTAGGGAGTCCATTCTCCAACAGATAGACCTATAACCCTTCTTTCCTATCCTTTTGAATCCTGTACTGAACTAGAGGGAATCTGAAGTAATAAGTAATCACAGAGCTGGAAAAGTGAGGAGAAAACCAACACAAACCAAAACAGTATTATTCAGATTTACAGCTGTTGAAAAATGTTTATTGCCAAATTCAAGATTTTTTTTCTAATGAGACGAGGCTGAAAATTTTGTACATGTTCTTGTGCCCAAAGGATCTCTTCTCCAAGACAGTCCTTTCTCTTGACTCCTGGAGAAGTAGGATAATATTCAGAAATATAATTTCTGATTGGAAATTTAGCTTCAGTGTAAAAGGGCTTTGTCCTGTTACAGAAACATTTGAACAAAAAGGTTTTGAATCAACTTTTCTTGCATAGCAAGAGCTCCTCCAGAGGGATTTGTCCTTATTTTGCCAGGTTGACTGCAGCAGGTACCCAACACAAACCACCAAAGATGGAAAACCCGTTGTACGCTGTACGAGAGACCTGAATCCAGTTTGTGGCACAGATGGCACCACGTACAGCAACGAGTGCGAGATCTGCGCCCACAACGTGTGAGTGCCATGCCCAGGGTGCTCCTCCTCAGTGCCCAGCCCTGCTGAGAACTGTCCTGCTGCATTTCTGTCCCTGCCTATTTCTTCAAGACTCTTAGAAATGGGAGGGTTTTGGATTTGCCTTGAGTTTCTTTCTAGCGCCTTCTGTGCGCTCACAAAGGGTCATAAGGGTGAGTCTGTCGGCTGGGCAGAGGAAGGAACAATTCAGAATATTGCTTTAGATTGCGTGTTATGAGAAGATGGGATGAGCTTGGTGAAGAGTAAAGTAGCAATTGTGAACACTTTTTTAAGAGTCTGAAGCCATTGGTTTGCTTCATTTTGCACATGACTTTGACCAAGAGCTTAAGAATTTGTTTTATTGTTTCCCTCTTCCAGGGAAAAAAGGACCCACGTTGGCAAAAGGCACAATGGACAGTGCAGAGAGAAGACTACTGAGGTAAGTGTTCAATATAAGGCATACTCCTCTTAGCTGCATCAGCTGAAGGCTTCCCTGAGGTGACACCTACTCTGAAAAAGCGAGCTGGCATGAAGCCTGGCTTTCTCCACCTGTCTGTTAAGTCTTGTCAGCTCTTTGTGTTGAGGATGCCTACAAATCTCACCTGTCCTGGGGCAGGTGTTCTCTGGGCCCTCCTTGCCCAACAGCTCTGGCAGATGGGCTGGATGAGAGCTATGCACAGAGTTCTTACGGTGAATTTGCACCTAGAGCAGCCTTTGGGATGGGGACAGATTCTGAAATGTGGAGCACACCTGAAGTTTTGATTGGAATGTATCAGCTGCTGTGTAGAACGTGCTAACACACAAATGTGGAAGTTGTTCAGGTTGGGCTTTGATCTTCCTTTGATGACGCCCTTCAAATGCAAAGTCCAAGTTCTTTCACTGCACAATTAAAAAGGGGCCAGGTTTTAATTTTGTTTTTCCTTTCTGACATATCTTGTAGTTGGGACTGACCAAGGTGCTTAAGCCAGAGATTTGGGACCTCACACACTGTGTACTGCTGTGCAGTTCCCTCTGTGTGTGAGAGGGCTCAGGCAGAGCTGACTCAGCCAGGTTTAGTAAGAACTGAGTCGTAGCACTGCTGTTGTCTCAGCATCCCAGCATTAGAGACGTGGCAGGAGGTTATGATGGAATTGTTTTTTTAATTGGAGAAGAAGGTCTTCCTCAGGTTTGACGCTGCTGCTTTTTTGTAGCTTGATTGCAGCAAATTGCTAACCAGAAAGGTTAAGGGTGGCAAAGACCTGGTCCGGTGCCCCAGGATCCTGAAACCAGTGTGTGGCACAGACGGGTTCACTTATGACAACGACTGCAGCATCTGTGCCCACAACGTGTAAGTATTGCACACTTGCACACAGGACTCTCTTTTGGAGTCACAAGCCAGGGTTAGTGCTCCAGGTGGCTTTTCTTTTGGCACTACCATATCTGTGTTACTCTTTCGACCTCCTGGAGCCCTTGTCACCAGAACTTTGTTCCCTGATGCCCTTTTTGCTTCTTGGGGGAGTGTGGGAGAGCCAGCTCTCACCCTGAGCACTCTGTGAGGGTGGTGATATTTGGGCAGGGGAAAGAGTGGATGGGGCTGTGGTATTTGGGCAGAAGAAAGAGTGAATAGAGCTGTTCAATAGCACACAACGAGGAGACCTGATTGGTCTGTTACCACTTAGAATTACAGTTTCTAATGACAGGGAGAAGCTGGTTTATCAGGCAATCAGGTGCTTCCTTTATCATATATATTGGTTATGGGTTGGGTTGGGTTTGGTTATGGGCTTTCTGGGTGTCCCAGGGCTCAGGTGCTGAGCGTGCTGACCCCAACCTCTCCCTTTCAGACAACAGGGGACTGATGTTAAGAAAAGCCACGATGGAAGATGCAAGGAGGAGAGCACTCCTGTAAGTTTTCTTTTAGCTGTAAAATAAGCACCATCCACTCCCTCTGTGGTCTCCAGGAAGGTCCTGGCTGGGCTCAGTGCACCCAGGGATGGGTGGAGGGTGGTGCACAGGGCTCATGCTGATGCTGTGCCTCTCCTCAGCTGCTCACAGCTGCCAGTACAGGAGGGAAAGAGAGGATGGGCACAGGCCGGGACTTCAGAAACAAAATGTCCCAGTACTGCCAATCTCTGCACAGAAATCATCAGAGGCAGCCCAAGAACCATGCAGCCCATTTTAGCACAGTAGGAGAGGAGGCAGAAGGCTGTGTTAGATGTCTGAGTATTTATCCAGTGCTAGGATTTCCATTGCACAAGACAGGCAGGTTAAAAAAATCCTTGTACTCTGGTCAGCCAGGACAAATCTGCTCTCAGGTACGTGTACAGAAATAGCTTTATTATCCTGCACAGTAACAATATGTGCTGATAATATCTCAACACATTTATTCTGCTTATGCAGAGCAGCTCTGAAGCACCAAAAATAATTTCATGCATCCTGAGGGACTGCAATATATTTTCTGTAGAAAAGGCACGTTGTTAAAATGTGGTCTTTGCTTTAATTTGTTCTTGGACCACATGGGAAATATGGATAATAAGAGACACTGCACTGGGGAGATTGTGCAAAATGACAGTGAAGTGTCAGTGATGCTTAGCTAACGTAGACTGATTTCCAATAAGTGTTGCTCTATTGATCCTCAAATATTTAAAACATTAGATTCTATATATTGTAAATATTTCTGCAGTAGAGGCTTGGGGAAACAGTTCTCGCTGCTCTTGGAAATGCTGAAACAGGATCTTGGATATAGTAAACTATGTCAAGCTGAACTCAGTGTCAAACACTTTAAATCAGATTCCTCAGGCTGAGTTAGGGAATGCTCAGTTTAGAAATTAGGAAAAAAAAAATCTTCAATGAAAGTCTTGTCAGTAATTGGAATAGGCTGACCAGGGAATTGGTGGAATCATTATTCCCCTGGAGTTGTGCAAAGGGCATGTGGATGTGGCACTTGGGGATACAATTTGGTGGTGAACGTGGGGGTTCTGGGTTAATGGTTAGGCTCGATGATTTTAGTGGTCTTTTCCAATCTTTATGATTTATTTTATAAATGCTGGATTCAAAACTTGTGTATGTTCTACCCTAGGAAAATAATCTTTTATCAGCTGTTCCCTCTGCTAGCAGAAAATACTGAGCTACAACTACACAATTGATTTCTAATGCAAATCTAAACTTCAAGAACCCTCTGATTTTCCCCTGGCAAAGACCTCTAAAATCTAGAGGACCAGAGTGGGCAGGCTGCAGATGGGGCTGTGACCCAGCACTGCTGTTTTCTGTGCCCAGGTTGACTGCAGCACGTACCTGAGTGGTGTCAAATCCGGAGAGGCCATCGCGGCCTGTCCCTTCATCCTGCGCGAGATCTGCGGCACCGACGGGGCCACCTACAGCAACGACTGCGCCCTGTGTGCCCACAACATGTGAGCCCTGCAGGTCACCCCCCCCGAGAGCCCCACAGAGTTACCTGTGGGGTGTTTTTTTAACCCTGCTTTCTCTTCCAGGAAATACGGAACCCAGGTTGCCAAGAAGCATGATGGAAAGTGCGTAGAAGAAGCTCCCCAGGTAAGCGACGCCCGAAGGAAGAGTTTGAGCAGGTGCCAACTGCACAGCCTGGGGAAATGCTGGGTGGTTTTGGTGGTGTAACCTCCACGGGGGTCACACTTGTGCTGCCCTTCCTTCTGTGGGTGAATGTCACCCTCCTGTCAGCAGGAACACTGTGCACTTCCTGCACACAGTCAGGGAAAACAAGAGGAGAGGACAGGTGAGGACTGAGTTATGAGACAGGTAGATGATAAACGATTCAAGGCTTTACACAGAGAATCCTTTTCCCACAGCACTCTGTCATAGCTGCTGCAGGAACTTAGCAGAATGTTTTGGCAATATGGGCAGGGAATGCAGAGGCCCAGGGAACCCGATGCTTTCTCAGTGCTTGTGTTTTACAAAAGGATATTCTGCAAAAATTAGAAAATTTCCCATGTTTTGAATGCTGATACCTAAGGTATCATGGGATTCAAACCCACCTCTGGGTTTTTTTCGGTAAATGCAACGTAATCTAATATATACCAACATTAATGGTGTAAAAATACCAGATTAACTATATTTGGCCAGTTCTAAACCATTTACTCTCACTGGGGAATAGAAGAACAAAGCCACCTCATTAGCATGTGTTTGAAAGAGTCAACATCCCGAGTCAGATATTTCATTTCTATACAAACAAACTATGAAATGTCATTCCTTTGTTTCCCGAGTACGCTCTGTGCCCGGGCTGGGTGAGATACATAAATCAGGAAAGAAGAGTTCACACTGGAGAAACTGGGAGTGCTGAAACACAAGGCCAGCTCCTCAGCTGACGTAAATCAGCTTCCACTGCTGTCAGTCCTGCTGGCAGCTCTCAACACTCGGAACCGTCCCATTGCAACAAAAGATCTGTCAGCACATCTCCCCTCCATTCTTGTGGGCCATGAAAAACACCTTGGTCACAGCCAGCCCCTTTGCAGGAAGCGCATAAATCATGCTCTTTTGATTTACAGATTATTTCTGAGCTGCCTTTTGTAATATCCTGGTGGGTTCAGTAAGGTGTAGGGGCATGGTGATAAATGCAGAGCTCAATGAATAATGTCTACCTTCCAGCCTTGATTCAGTCTTCTCCAGGGAAGGCTGTGAAAGGAAATTGCTAGTTTTCCATGAAGAACGAGTTAATATATAACCACAATTTGTCATCTGGCAGATCCTTTTAGGGTCTGGCTTAGGCAGGTTTAGGCAGAGGCATAAGCAGGGGGGATGTGTTGGGGCTCCCTTGCATGGAGCAGAGCCCGTGGCAGAGCCTTTGCTGTCCTTGTTTTCCCAGCTGAACTGCAGCCAGTTCCACAGGACCACGCTGAAGGATGGCAGGGAGCTGATGGCCTGCACCATGATCTACGACCCCGTGTGCGGCACCGACGGCGTCACCTACGCCAGCGAGTGCACCCTGTGTGCCCACAACATGTGAGAGCTCCTCTTCCTCCCCGGGCCACTTGCAGTTTGGCTCTGTGGGAGCTGAGTAATCTGCACGGGCTCTCCCTGAAACCGTGTGCTGAAGGGGTTCTGTCTGTCTGCCCCCGTTTTTCCTGCTTGCCTTGCTTGGTGTTTGACACGGGCGTTCAACCCCGCAGAGGGGTGCACCAGATGGGGACAGTGTCTGGTCTGTAGGGGCATGTTTTTGTTAGTGCTGGGCAGGGTGATCTGGAAATGTCTGTGACTCCGTGGGTTTGCCCTCTGGCTGAAACAGGGAAGGTTGTGGTTAGTAACAATCTCTCCTTCCTCCAGGGAGCATCGGACCAACTTTGGCAAGAGAAAGAATGGACCCTGTGAGGAGGATATTACAAGAGTAAGTGGGAAAGGATGGGAATAAAGAGGGAAGTTCAGTGTCTGTTACACTCGTGGGGGACTGTCTTCTGCTCTGGGCTACAAATCAGGAGGTGGTGGTGTGCACATCTGAGGAGACCCCTTGGGAATTTCACACTGCTCATAAAACAGCCAACACCCATCCCATTGCTCTGTAATAAAGCAGGAAGAGATGCAGCAGTGAGAAAACAGTACAAGATCACCTCTGCTGTCGGGGGGACACTTGGAACTGGTTATGATGATGTTATAGCCAGTTTCATTTCTCAGTGAGGTGTCATTCCTAATGCCTGGGGGGGTGTCACAGTTTGCTCTCAGGCAGAGGGACTCAGTATCTACCCTCTGTGTGCAGGCCCTTTGCAAGGACTCCACAGAAGTCTCTCCTTTCTGCACCATGGAATACATGCCCCACTGTGGCTCTGATGGCAAAACCTACAGCAACAGATGTGATTTCTGCAATGCCTACCTGTACGTATAGGAGCGAAACCTTTCCTTTCATGATCAATTCCTGTACCTGCTGTGAATGCAGGGCTGTCTCATCATGCCTTTTTGTCTAGCTGCTTTAGCATATACTGGACATTTCTAGGTTTTTTGCATTGTAAGAGAAAATGAGAAGGGGCCATTTCTGTGATCTGTACTTGGCCTCCCGTTTATTAGCTTTAAAAGTATTTTATTGATTTTCAGCAGCACTCAATCTGTTCCACAAGCTCACAAGGGCATGTGGAAATTACTTCACCAAACCAACTGGATTGTACCAAATGAATGAAACCATTCATCTTTCCTTAAATGAGGATAATGAAATGGGGTATTTGGGTTTTTGAGACTGGTCTTTATCTCCAATCAACCCTAAGCCAATGCTTGGGCCAGTGAAATGCGGAAAGGGGCATCAGCCATGTCTCATTCTCCTCTCTCCTTTTCTCACCAGGCAAAGCAAGAGAACTCTCAACATCATGAGCTTGACTGCATGCTAACTCTGTGCTGGACTTCAGCCCAGGAAGACAAACTCCCTTCCATGTGACTTCCCATGGGCTGACCTTCCCTAGTAACATCCCTTCAGTCTGCCTCATTTCCTTAGCTCCTGAAACACTTGTTCAATAAACTGACTTGGCAACATTCCTCTGTCTCAGGGCCACTTTTCTTCTCTTTTGCCCCATCTCTTCCTTGTCATGGTACTTTGAGTGGTGGGTGTCTATTTTTCTATTGATGTTCTCCACTACCAACTAATGGGTAAAATCTTCTGGCCATGTGTCACTGCCATCCCTGCTCTGATGAGGGCCTGGGCTCCCCTTTGGAGCTCTCAGTCCTCTTTTCACTCCTCAGAGTCTTCTTGTCAGTGTTAATCTTATCAAACCATGATATCTCTGTGTGACCTGACCACAGAGTCCCTCTTTACAGTCAGTGCAAGGAGACATTTACCAGCACAGCATGGTCCAGTTCCTCCATGGGGAAATGCCAAGGATGCAGGTGGTGATTTGCTCTCAAGGAGAGCACTGTTTGTTTGGGCTAGAAAGGGAAATTGTCTGCCTGGGCAAGAGGTGCCCTGTCCTCATTCCCACTGCCTGTGGAGCCTGTTCCATGGCAGGGACAGCAGCTGTTGCCAGGAAAGAGGATCCCAGCCTGCCTCCACTGAATTTGCCCACAATGTCACGTGCAGTTAAGGATGTAATCCACAGATGGGGAATCTCAAGCTCCATTCAGAGACACAGACAGCAGAAGTGTCCAGTCATGAAATATCTTAATTTATTAATGCAACAGAGTATCTGCAGGACTGGTGGGCAGTGATCACCCCTGAGGTCGGTGATAGCCCTGGTGCATCACTGAGCTGCTGTCTAAAATCATTCAGGAAGGAAAAAGATGCAGAGGTCCATTTGAGACCAGTTTTAACCAATTATATAACAAATCGTAGGAAAAGAATGCTGCCTGATAGTCTTTTTGCCTACTTTTTTCAGGTCAAGTTGCTCAGGACCTGGTGATATAATTATAAATTTGTCAATCTGACAAATTATAAAATTGTCATTTTGGTGGTCTGTATGGATGGCAGGGGGACCTTGGGGCTGCCCTGCATCTTTTGGCTGTGCCACTGCCACTGCCTCCGCACGAGGTCACCAAAGCTATTGCAAGTCTCATATTTCAGGGATTCTTCTGGGCTACAATTACTGACTCCCTGATTCAATGTCCCATTGTAGTTCACCAGAGAACAACACAATTATTTGGATCAGTTTGGAAAGTCACTCTTTGAATTGTCAGGCGAGAAGAATAGGCTGAAGGCAAATGTTCCTGACTTGGAGGTGTTGGGGGTATTGTACCAGGGAGTGAGGCCATAGTACCTCTGTGCCATTAGTGCCCATTTTCAGGATGATTTGTAACTAACAATGGCTTATTGTACTTGTCTTGAGTCTGTGTCCTAAAGCAAATGTTCTTTTGGTTTATATAACCTTTTTGCCATTTTCTGCTCAGGTGTTTCTGCAGAACATGCTGTTTTACTCTTGTTTAAGTGTTACTTGGTTATCCTCAGGGATAAGACCTGAATAATTTTTTTTTTTTCCTTGTGGACTTTGGCAGCCTTTCACTTGGACTGTGCTCTGACCGCTGGCTTTTGCAAACCTTTGCAGTAAAGCTGTCAAGAGTCAACTCAATGGCATTATCTTGGCACAGCCAAAGCCTCCTCTGTGGAGCTCATTGTCTGGTGACACCAAGGATTCAAGGAGGCATGAAGTTTAGATTAAGTCAGATCCATCCAAGGAAGCAGCCAGAGGGGTTAGAGGACAGAGGTTTCCATGCAGGACTCACCAGTAGGTTTCATGTCGAAGTACATAATGGAATAAATCACTAAAACTGGGCCAGGAAATGGGAAAAGCCTGACATTGGAGTTTAAATATCCCCCAGGCTCAAGGGGTGTTTTATGAAGCAATATAACCATAAAAATAGAGCAGCCTTCTCAGGGACAGCCTGGTTTTCTGTGCCTTGGAGTTGTTTTTCAGCTGTTCCACGTTTACTTACTCAGTGTGTGTTACTTAGATGATTTCTTGCTGCTTTGTATTGGAAATGGCCTCAAGTTGCATCAGGGGAGATTTAGATCAGACCTTAGGAAAAAAATATATTCATGGAAAGGGTTGTCAAGCACTGGAAGAGGCTGCTCAGGGAAGTGGTTGAGTCACTGACCCTAGAGGGATTTAAAAGATGTACAGTTGTGGGGCTTCAGGACATGGTTTAGTGGTGGCCTTGGCAGTGGTAATGTTTGGACTTGATCTTAAAGGTCTTTTCCAATCTAAGCAATTCTATGATGAGGAGGCAATGACCAGGCAAAGACAAGCACATTCAAGAGGGAACTTTTGTGGCTTAGGAGAGAGGTAGAACAATACCAGGCTTCACGTGCCACTAGGAGACTTGAAAGGTGGTTTCAAGGCACAGTGGACTGAGCTGGTGCCTGCAAGGGCACAGACAGAGGGATGGATGGACAGATGGATGTTACTGTGCTGGGAAACAGCAAGAGATGACAGAATAGTTAAAGTTGGAAGGGACCAGTGGATGGCATCTGGTCCATCCTCCCCAGTCAAGAAGTCCCCAAGCACCTCAGGAGCTCGGTGCTTGCCAAAGTGCAGACAGCAGCCATCTCTGTGTGGGTGACAGATGCTTCAGTGCTGCTCAGCCTGCTGCTCCATGCCTGCTCAGCTGCAGGATGCTGCACGGCCCTGGGGCTTTCTTACTCACCTTGAGCTGCCTGAGCAGCTTCAAAATAGTCAGGTTTGTCTTAAAAACCATTCCACAGTCATGCTGGGAAAGCTTGGGTTTTAACCCAGGAAGAGGCACTGAAAAGATCAGATGCAAGCACAGACTTGGTCCTGCTCTGGTGGACTCTGGTTTTTGCACTCTTGCCATGAACAGAAGTGGCCTTGTATCCTCAGTCAAGGATGGAATGAAGGAAAAAAATGACTTTGCAGTGCCTGCTGTGGCTGCAGCGTGAGGCATCTCAAATGTAAGTGCTGAAATGCAGCTGGTGCCACTCCAGGAGCTGCCTGGCAGCTGCAGCCCTGGGCTCTGGGGAGCAGGGACAGAGCTGCCAAGGCTGGAGCAACTTTGACGTGTTTCACACTGATGACGATCCAGCCTCAGGATTTGTGACCTGCAAATGTACCAGAGCATATCACAGAGGCAGTGCTTTAAAAATATAAATGTCCTCTCTCTTTCCTTGTTTGTCTGACTTATCTTTGTGGCGTTATCAATGTTTTCTGAGTCTACAGTCATTTTTCTTGCAGCACAAAGAGGGGGAAGAATGAGGCGAATCATTTAAATTTTGATTGATAAGTGGAATGTAGAAAACAATACTTAGTCTTTTCATATTGAGCTGGGAATTTTTTTCACCTTTTATCAGCACTTACACATCTGCAACTTGGAAAAAAATTAAAAAACCCACGAGTTTTTCTTGAGTGTGGCTGTACCTAAACTTCATTCAAACCTGTTATCCAAAAATCTGTGCCTTTCAAAATTATGTCTGCTGATAATTTGCCTTGGTTTAGCTATTTTTTCATATGCTGCATTTGTTAGTGAGGCATGTGGATGGGCTCAGACACTCTGTCACTCTCTTGAGGGATGCTGGAGAGTGACAAGGCTCATCCCACTGATTTTTAAATATTCATTTCAGAAGAATATTTAAATTATTTTTAAAGCATTTTTATAACCATATGTTCCTCAAAAAACAACAAAAAAAAGACATCCAGAAATAATTATTCAAACTCATTGTATCAATTGCACCATCCTATTTAACAGACAACTGGCAAAGAAAATAGTTTGGGAACTTAAAAAATTTCCTTGGACCTCTGTGTTAAAAGAAATATATAGCCCTGGTATGCACCCATTTCATCCATCAATATGTTCACACTCAGGCATGTCCATTCTCTTGTTGTAATTTAATGTTTGATACAGTTTTATTTGATTCTTCGCCATGCCCTGGGCTCTGGTTCTGTGCTCTCTGCGGATCAACGAGTAGAGAGGCAAAATGCAGAGAGCAGCAATGGAAGGAGCCTGTCTCCAGCTGGCAGACATCCACACAGCCCAGGAGGGGTTTCCAGATTTTCACCAGCTGAGGTGAGGCCCCGTGATTTTAAACATAACATGAAACTGCAAAGAGTGAGTGTTGTTCACACAGCGTGCGGCTTCCTGACTATTTTTCGTATGTAGAAGTAAAGCATTAATTTTGTTCAAGCCCCCAGAAAGACGAGGAATATTTGGATGCATTGCTTTGAGCTCTTTCTCACTGTTCCCTTTAAAGCTGGGCTGCAGCCTGTGCCCCAGGGCCATTGCTGGGGATGGCCAGTCAGGGCCCCCTGACCAAGTGCTGGAGCAGATCTGTGGCACAGATGGTTCCACTTACACCAGTGAATGTGGGATCTGTGCCGATAAAGTGTCATTCTGATGGAAAGAACATGCTTCCTGAGTGACAGTTCCCTAGCCCCTGGCCTCTCCCTGTGCTTTTCCAATTTGTCCTCCTTTTCTCCCTCTCCACTTGCTGTTTGTGCTTGGGGGTAAATCATGAAGATTTAGCAGGGAAAGGAAAATAGCTGAAGAAAGTATCCGGAGTGGAAATTCAAATGATGCAGCACATTCAGATGGCAGAGGTTTGTTGACTGATAGGTTTATAATAGTCAGAGACAGTAAAACCACTTCATTGTTGGTGGTTAACTCAGATGAACTCTCCTTCACTTGCATCATTTGGGAGTTTTATGGACATTCCCAGCACTCATGTCCCTTTGGGAAAATGGCCATACTGAGTCTCTAATGGCAGAGTTTGCCTTCCTCAGAGAACGAGGGGCACTCAGGGCCTTGGGAGCAGCAGTCAGCCCAGTGACTAAGGAGGAAGGCAAATGAAGAAGCAGCCTGAACTCCCATTGCTCTCTGTGGCAGCATCCCAAACAATGTCAGCTGGATGCTGAGCAGGCAGCGCAGGATTGGATGTAAGTGATGCATATACCTTCTGTTGACATTTTATTTGGCAGTGATTTAACACAAGCTTTCTAATATTGCTGTTCTCCACAGGCTGCATTCCAAAGTAGGAAGGGAAGGATGGCAAAATGATGCAAAAATATGAGACAAGTAGGAGAAATATTTCTTTGCTATGGAAGCATTCACAAACAACCTCCACTGACAGCAGCAGGAAAGCGCAGAATAACCCGATTCAAGACCAGAAAAGGAGACACACTGAGCCCCTGCAAAGATCAGTGCATTCAGTTCTCCTGAGATGAGAATATTGTGTCAGATTGCAAATGGGGCAGTGCCCAAACCAGGGGATGGAGGGGCCCAATGAGCAGGGATAATATAGCAGTTGTCATGCATGTATAACTTACTGAGCAAATACCTGGCTTACTTTGCAATAGTTCAGAGAGGGTAGAATTCCTGCTGTCTACCTCAGTTTTACTGTAAAATGGTAAAATCCTGTAATTTGGCATCGTGTTCCTTTCTGTCAGCACACACTGTGCTTCACCCATGTCCAGATGCAAACAATCAGCCAGTGGTCTCATTAAAGCACAGCTCTGCAGAATAAATGAAATTGTTGCCCTTTCTTTTGATGTTAATAATGAAGAGGTGTTCAGTGGTTATGATGCTAATAGTCCTTCAGCTATAGAAATTCCTTCCATCCAGTTCAGCCTCTCCCAGCCAAGTGTTGAAGCTATAGCACCATGATATATCCTGCCTCTCACCCTCTCCTCCCTGCTGTTCCCACCAGGAAGAGCAGTGAATTGTCGTTCTTAGCCAATTGCACCTCTCTCTTGTCGCTGCTTTATTTACAAGATCATTCTTTAAAACCAAACCCTCATTCATCCCATATCCCAGGGGTTCCTGGTTTTATTCCCATACAGGAAAGCAAGCACCTTCACTTGTCTTTTCCAAACACTGTTCCTCATATGCATTTTTGCTGGTTTGTTGGTTGATAAGGTGAGACCTGGGAGCATGTTTTTGTTTGGTGCTCTGCTTCCTTCTGTTCTGCATCACCTCATCCTGTGGTTTCACGTGGAAAAAAAGGGTTTGCAAGGGATGTGATCCCCTGATTTTTCTTGGGGCAGAGTGATGCCTGCAGGTAACAAGGACACTCCTGGGTGCTTCCTCCCATATGGGATTTGTGCAGGGGACATACCCTTGAAATCTTTATCTAACTTAACCCCCCCTTTACATTTCCTCTGCTACATGTCACTGTCTGTGTATAAACTTCTTCACCCCTGGTTCCCCCAAGTTGAGCAGAGCCTCAGCTCACCCTGTTGTCAGCTGGCATGAAGCAAATCCCAGATCGGGACCCAAAGGGCTGTGGAGTTACAGACTTATAGATGATTGCAGACCTGGTGCTGGTCCAAAAGCCCTGAGTCCAAGGCTTTGGCCATTTACCCAGGGGAAGTCTCCCTTGGTTACCTACTGGTCCATGCAGAGCTTAAAAAAGTCACTCCTTCTGGACTCTGATCAAAAGCATGAAAGGAAACCAGCTCATTTACAGCCAGACCTGCCCAAATCCCCCAGTTGTATGTTACTTACCAAGAGGAAAGAGACGTAAACATTGAAGGTTAATTACCCTCTTGTCAAGAACTCTTTGTGATCTATAGACATATCTGTCAATCTCACAAAATAGAACTGAGGGGAGCGAGCACTGACGGCATGACCCCATGATAAATTAATGAGGCTTGGCAGCTCACTGTGAAGAGATGATCCCTGTGCTTCGTGTGAGACAATAACCTGGCTCCCCAGGCAGCCTGGCCGCGGATTTTGTGCTGCAGTCACCTCCGGGATGGTGATCCCTGTATAAACAATCTCTGCAATGCAGCTGTCCAGGGATCAAAACATCTTCCTTGAGGCCTTCACTTTCCTCTCTGCTGCTCAACGTGCAGCAAGGGCTCATCCCAACCACACCAGATCACTTTTCCCCGCCCTGCCTGCCAGTCAGTTAAAATATCTTACTTCTGCCTCTCAGCCTCTCCTGGCAGTGACACTCCTTGGTGGGTCACAGAGCTGCCTGAAATCTGAGGGACACAGTCCCCCTGCTGTGTGCTATTCTGGTGATGTGAGTGCTGCTGTATGACTGGTAGTTAGAAAATGTCTTCAACTATTCCCCTGGTTTATATAACCTCAAAGCAATTTGCTTTCATAGCTGAACATGCTTATTCGTTCTATTTTAACTGTGCATTGAGCTATAAATAATGTCTCATTGCAGATAAGAATCTATTCAATTTCATTATTTTTTTTTTCTACCTCTGGAAGATTCTCTCCTGAGGGAGACTTTCCCAGCCCTAGCAGTGGAGTTGCCTGATTGACTTTGTCCTGCCAGGGGTGCATGGATGGTGTCAATCCCAGGTCAGCTGCCACTTCCCTGCAGCCACCTCCTCGTTGTTCCTGCTTGAGCTGTGGCAAAGATGAGACCAGTGCTCAGTGATGCAGAGCTGAGACCACTGAAGTGTTAGGGAAACTGATTAAACCAATGGTTTCCAGTTCCTTTGATCAGCTGCAGGTTAATACCTCTGTGTCACCTCCAGCCCACCTTCCCTGCAGCACGTTCACTTCACAGAGCAATAACCTGGGTCACTGTCCAGCCAAATCGTGTTGGTTGCTGCCTCCTTTTTCTGATGTTTATTGTAGCATTTTCCTGCTTCTCCATGAGTAACTCCTGCCTTCTTCCAGGGCAATGGAGCCCTGACCTGAGGTCCTTATCAACCAGGAACTTCTCAGGGCTGGAGCACAGCACGAGCTGGGGAGGTGAGGGATGGAGATGTGTCCTCAGGGCTGCTGCTGTTGCTGAGACCCACATCTGGTCCAGGCTGCCACCCAGCAGGGAAGTGGATGGCATTTTGGCAGCTGATTTCCTGTGGTGCAGATAACTTTTCTGGAAATTCAAATGCTGATGCTCTTCTGCAGAAGGGTTATGGTGGCCAAGTGCTGGGCACCTGCAGAAGTGGAGAGACTTTGAAATCATTGAGAACAAATAATGCCCTAAAATTTGAATGGTTTAAAATAATGTCCTAAAGTGTGGTGTGGTTTAGTTTTAACAAGGATTACAATCCACTCTTTCTGTTGTGCATGTTACTGGTCACCCTTTGTGAAAACCTTCTGGGACCTCTTTGTAGAGCTTACTTGTGACCCTTTAGTAAAGACTGTAGGAAAATTCTGAGAATTCTCCTGGGTCAGAGAGAAATAGTATGGTTTTTTATTAATAACTACTATCTGTAAGAGAGAGAATTATATAAGTACAATATAAATAAAATAATTCAAGAGCTCTCCAGAGGTCTCTGGCTCAAACCCTCATCAAAGCAAGGCCAAAGCACACAGCAGGTCAGGGTGCCCAAGGCCTTTCTTTTTCAGTTGGGTTCTCAATAGCACTGAGGAGGGACATGCATGGCCTCTCTGCTTTCTGTCCTCATGAAAAGGAATAATTCCTCACATTCATTCAGAATTCAATCCTTTTGCCATACAGCTTAGGGAAGGCTGCCTCTGCCTTATCTCTAACCCCATCAGGAAGCTGCAGACAGCAGTGTGATCCCAGTAGTCACCTATTCTCCAGGATCTATTCCCAGCTCCTTCAGCTTTCCTGGAATGCCTTGTGCCCCTGTGCTGGGCAGCCTGCCTGCCTCTGCTGGACTCATTCCTCTGTGTCAACATCTGCCCTTGTAGTGGGGCCAAATACATTTAATTCATTGCACAAGTAATGTGAAACCGTGTTAGCCTTCAGCTGCAGGGTACAAAGTTCTGCACATGGTCTTATTAGCCCAGGAAAACATCCACCGGCATTACCTGGATCAAGTTCTATTTAATAAGTTCATAAACACATGGATATGTTTTGATAGCAAGGGGTTTTAATCATATCAGTGACTTTGTTTGCTTTATTGCTCAGTTCAAATGAGGCCTTCAAGCACCGGGTGAGAGGCAGAGCTTCCATTTGTGCTGTGTTGGTTTCTCCGGGCATGTGGCTCAGTGCAAACAGTCATTGGCCACACTGTGGCCAAAAGAGAGCCAGAGATGAAAACTGCAGCCTGAATTGTGTTTAGCAGGCGTTTTGCAGTGATTAGAGGCATTTTCATGAAAGAGCTACAAGTAATCGGTATTTCCCGATTTTGCAGCAGTTATTTGTTAATTAAATAATGTGACAAACCCCAGGAGTGTCTAGAAAAGTGTTTTAAATGATTTGCCATTAATTTATCAATGTGTTATTTATGCTGAGGAGTTGCATGTGTGCTAAGAAAATTCTCCAACCTCAGTTTTGATTCTTTCAGAGAAATGAAATCGATACTGAAAAGAAAACCCCTGTAATGGGAAATGTAAAACAAGAAATATCATGGGTAAGTCAGAGAGGATGTTGTGTAATGGCCAAATCCTGCCCTGGTGTCAGCACACAGACCTTACGGTGCTCAGGCCCATAGCAGGCAGCACCCTGAGGTGTGGCACTGCCTTTGCTTACCTCTGAATTACAGAATCATAGATTTTTTTGGGTTGGAAGAGACCTTAAAGATCATTTTGGTCCAAGCCCTCTGCCATAGGCAGGGACATCTTCCACTGTCCCAGGTGGCTCCAATCCCTGTCCTGCCTGGCCTTGGACACTGCCAGGGATGGGGCAGCCACAGCTTGTCTGAGCAACCTGTGCCAGAACTCCCACTGAAGAATTTCTCCCTAATACTTAATCTAAACCTACCCTCTTTCTGCTTAAAGCCTTTTCATTCCCACTTGTCCTATCACTCCGTGCTCTTGTCCAAAGTCCATCTCCAGCTCTGCCCTTGTGCTGGCTGCTGCACACAGAGGATTTTCCTTTAGCCAAATGGTCATTAGCCATATGCTGCATCTGACTTGGAGGATTAAAAGACCATAATGAAGTGGATTACAGCAGATCAGTGGCAGGATTGCAGACCAAATCCTCTTTTTAACTGTTCTTCCAGGAGTAGCTAAGGACTGAGAGACCTATAGCATGAGCTTAGCCAGCTGTGGGATTTTTCCATGCTGTTATCAGGGGATAATCTGGAGCTGTAACCCTGGGTGGAGAGGCTGTGGATAGTGAATGGCTGCAGGCTGTGCAAGTGTCTGAAACCTGGGGGTTTCTGGGTGTCACTTTTGTGGCTTGCCAAGGGGGTACCTGGATGTCTCAGGTGTTCCCCAGTCACCACTTATTTGTTGCAGACTCAAGTTTCCCTGAAGTGTCTGTCGGTGAGAGAGAGAGAAGGAAAGGATCTGCTGGACATCAGACAGGCATTGTGGTGGTCAGAGAAAATCTGAGTTGCCTGGGGCCAGTTCCAGGCCTAGTGCTGAATCCAGCAGCTGAAGTGGAAAATTTTTCTCTGGTGTAACACATGCCAGACTTTGGCAGGAAGGTGCTCTCCACTCATCAGAAGAGGTTGGTCTTGCCCAAAGGACAGCACTGTCCAGGACAGGGAGCAGCAGGCAGGCTCCAGACAGAAGAAAACCTGTCAAAAGCTGCCAGGTTGGGGCTGTGAAGGCTGGTGAGGATGGTTTGGAGAGGTCTTGGCTGGAGGAGGCAGTGGCAAAATCCACATTTAACCCTCCAACTCTGCAGAGCTTGCACAGGTAAAAGCAGCAACTGTGACATGTAGGGAGCAGCTCCAGTAACTCCTGCACATGCTCAGGGAAAAGTGTTTGGCTTCCAGAGATGCTGTTCACAAGACACAGGGCAATATATCCTGAGGATGTGCCAAATTTGTCTGAAATATTCATGCGTGCTCCCTGTAATTTATAGAAACAATCACAGCAGCATAATTATTTCAATGCCTCTGCCTGTGAAGAATCTCATCTCTTGGAGATAAAAATGTGACCTGCATATCCATGCAGCCATGCTGTGGCCTTCTGGGCATGCCAGGAGAGGGGATTCCATGCACCACTTAAGGATCAAAATATACCCTTTAGACTACTGTGGTGGATCAGACAACACCACATTTGCTTGGGGTGAATTTCAATGATTTCTGATGAATTTTGTTTGTCTAATGGGCAGTGCTTTCTTCATTAAAGGCAGCACCTGTAAATCACCTATTAATCTGCTCCCACCATTCTGGAGTCTACCCTAAACACAATGCTTAGCTCCCAGACCCCCCCAAAAATATCCTCAAGTATTCTTGCTATTTTGAACCTGTGAAAGAGATGAGGAACAGGTTGTAGGCAGAACCCACTCCTGCAAAATTACAGCTATTAAAACAGCAGAGGTGCAGACCTGCTCCTAGGCAGGAGCAATTTGGAGACGACACAAAGGCTGATGGTGTGAGACAGACAGGGAAATGGGGACAGATTCTATATTTTAAGTATCATTTTCTAAAATATCTGCAAGAGGAAAGGACCTACTGTACTTTCAGGCGTAGCTGGTGCAATGTAAATAGGCTCCCAAACCTTCAGTGCCTTTTGTTCTTCAGATGGCTTGGCGGAACACTCTGAATCCGTGTGTTTAACTGGGACTGGGTCTGTAAATAAGTGTTCCCTGTTGCTAAGGTTCAAGTGACATTTTTAGTGGCATTTGACAGATTTTTAACCCGCTTTCAAGTCTTCTACAGAGCTCTTCTATACCCAGGCAGTGAAACTGTCAAGAAGCCTTGGCTTTTTTCAAACTGGTGCTAAATACCTTTGGATTCACAGGTTAGACACAGTCCTGCCAGACTTGCCTGACAAAGCTGAACTGGTGCTGCTGATGGCAAAGCCACACCTGACCCGTGTTTGTGCCTACAGGTGATTGTCTGGGAATTTGGGCAGAAAAACCCACCCAAAACCAGAAAGGAAAGTAGAGACTCAGCCTGGTCTGCAGACAGGGTGGTACTGCATCCTGCCTAAGCTGCTCCCTGATGGGAGATGCTGCTATGCAAGAGACAAATTAGGGCCCCGCTCTTTACTCCCCTCAATATTTTGTGCTCCTTTCATTTCCACTATAATCCCAAAGAGGTTTCTTTTGTCCAAAAGTCCGTTTGTTTGCTTTTGACCACTCAGAACTTGTGATACTTGTCTTGATCTATTAACCAGGTGTCCAGCCAAAATCAATTGCTGAGCAGACGCAGACCATTACCTGAAAAGTCAAGACCTCCATAAATATTACCGGCCTCATTGTGCTGGTGACAGATTCTTGCAGGTTGTTTTATGTTACAGTTGAACAGTTTAGACATTGCATTTGTATATATTTGCAGGCAGCCCTGGAGGGACCATCTCATGAGCAGAGTGGGAGCAGGCAGCCTGCAGACTCCACACACCTCCACCATGACCACGGCGGGGCTTTTGGTGCTCTTCTCCTTCGCGCTCTGCAGCGTCCCAGGTGAGTGGATCTCCAGGTGTCCGAGTCCTGGCTGCCCTTAAAAGGATAAGACAGAGGATTCGAGGAGAGAAAATCTCCTTCAGAGGGCTCTGCTGCCTCGGTTGGCGTGGTGCAGGTTGCAGGAGTGTATTTCAGGGCAGTCCTCAATGGCTTGCTCCTCTAGCTGGTTGTTTGTCATAAATATAAGTAACAGCCAGTGGAGTTCTGTGCCGGCAACTCGTGTTGTTACACTTTGAACGCCGATGTTCTCACACCATTACACTGCTTAGATTCGTGCAATTACAGCAAATGGATGAATACTTGAAATAAGGCCATAAGAAGGGGGTCAGACCTCCAGTAAACTAGTAAGGAAAATATTGTAATGGCACGAGCAAGTTCTCTGCGAGACCCTGGCAAATTTCCTGCAATGCTCTTTCTGCTAATGGAACAACATTATGAGATGAAAACAGGCCAGACTCTGATGTTCTCACTGCACATTCACAACTGATAAAATTACAAAGCCAAAGACATTTTTTTCACACTTGCCTTCTTTCAAATGCATATTTCTGACAACAGATGCTGTATGTATTTGCTTATCCTGTGGGTGAGTATTTGCATTTGTCTCTGTTGATTCAGGTGTATTTTCAGATATGTAACAGCAGCGCTTTAGGGTCAAAACGGATATGTAAAAAGATAAGGACGGAAAAGCTCTTCTGTTTTCAATTAATAAGTCTTAGAACAAAAAAAAAGAACAAAGCTATTCAAAAAGGTGTTTCATCACAGCCAGCAATAAGCAATGCTATTATACTTATCAACATAGAGAAAAAATCATCGTTTATTTAGTTCAAAAAACAATCGTGCATAGTTTATTTAGTTCAAAAAAGAATCAGTGGAAATCATTCAGCTTGGTTCACACACAGGAATTTTATATCCATATTTCCAGCTTTAATTGAGGTCTTATCATATTGGCTCAGATTCATACTTTCTGCCTCTCTTTTCTTTTCCAGATACTGCCTTTGGGATTGAGGTAAGTGGAAGATTTCTTTCTGTTGCTTTTCTCAAGTATGTGGCCTGGTAAACACATAACCAAAGGAATGGGAAAAAACCTCCAGCCTGTAGATGCTCAGCTGTTTTTCACCTAAGCGTGACACTCGGGTCATTGTAATCAGATTCTACAGTGTAAAATATTAAATTATACTGCCCCTGCTGTACATCTGTGCTGTATACTAATAATGATTCAGTAGTAATGATACAAAGTTTTTGGATTAATTAATTTTTTCAGCAGCTTTAGACTGCTCTAAGCTTTAAGCTGGAAATATATAGGTGGTTCTAAACTGAAGCAATAGACTGGTATCAGAGCCTACCTGAGGGCAACCTACTGAGAGACTAAAATACTCTGAGCTGATCCAGCTTCCTCACAGGTCAATTAGTCTTGGTCCTCTGAAAAAAGCATGATCAGTGCATGAAGAATGAAAAAGTAAAAACAGAAGCGCAGTGGAAGGGCCGCAGGAATAGAAGAACTAGGGACCAATGGAGAGCCTTTATTAAACCATGTCAAGGAGCATGAGAGACCACCACTGGTTTATCCCATTCATGGAGCTGCATGGTTTTAGCCCTTCCCTCCTCCTCCTCTCTTGCTCTGTGGGGACATCTCTGCAGGAGGAATTCACCAGTTACCTCACGGACCCACAGCAGAGGTTTGTGCTGTGACAGTGAGAACTGGTCAGGGTCCCACACAAAATGAGAGTTGTGAATGTCACAGGTCTTCTCACCCCGCTGCTGTGATTCCTCTGGCAGGTGGACTGCAGCACGTATCCCAACACCACCGAGGAGGGCAGAGAGGTGCTGCTCTGCAGGGACGACGACAGCCCCATCTGCGGCTCCGACAGCGTCACCTACCGCAGCGAGTGCTGGCTCTGTGCCTACAACGCGTATGTACTGCATGGGGACAGCGTGAGGACACCCTGGGGACAGCCTGGGGACAGCGTGGGGACACCCTGGGGACAGCGTGGGGACACCCTGGGGACCTCAGGCAGCACAGCTCAGAGCTCCTGGCAGCACCACTGCTCAGCAACCAGTGCTCTGTCACACATCACCTCTGTCAGTTCCTTCAAAATGAGCTCGGGTATCACGGCACAGCGCTCAGGCAGGGCTTTAGTCACCGTGTCTTTCTTTTGCTTGTGTAATTTATTCAGGTTTTTTCTTCTCTGTCTCAAGGAGCAGCCAGGTGATGGCTCTGATAGCACATTTCATCACAGCAAAAGGATGGAGATGCTCTGCTCAGAGCTGCCCAAAATGGTCTTAAGGCTTCCCAGGGTTTTACATCCCTGCCAGCTACTCAGCTGGTTAGGGAGGGTGGCACTACCTTCTCAAATATAGACATTAAAAAGCCTGATTGAGAAAGAGTCGGTTTTCCCTTGCAATAATTCCAGCACCTAGGATGTAGTAAGACATCTTTGCTGAACCTTCTAACATTTGTCTTTCCCTCTGCAGACAATATGGAGCCAATGTCAGTAAAGATTACGATGGAGAATGCAAGGAAGCTGCCCCTGTAAGTTAATCCAAAAGCAAAACAAGTGGTGTGTCCTGTTCTGAGTGGCCAAAGGTGCTTATTGAAATAATTCAAACCTTAAACAAGAGTACAGATGAGCTGTCAGAACCTTGCATTGGTCACCTCCAAGTGAACTGTTATCATGGTGACCCACAGAAAAGCTTTTCTGCTGCTGTGGTGCTGTGCTGTGTGGCCAGGCAGACACACTCACCAGATCCACTTGTCTGCTGTAAGCAAGGCCTTCACCAGGGCTTTGTCTGTTCCCTCTCCAGGTGGATTGCAGCAGGTACCAGAACACAACCACTGAGGAGGGCAAAGTGGTGCTGCTCTGCAAAAAAGACAGCCCTGTGTGTGGGACCGACTGGGTCACCTATGACAGCGAGTGCCATCTCTGTGCCCGGAACCTGTGAGTACTGAGGGGCTGCTGCTCCTGGAACTGCTCTTTTGGATAGCAGACTTCTACCAAGGTCTTTTCTGTGGGGTGTTTGGACTTTGACCCTCCTCTTTTCCTCCGGACTAAACCCTGTTTTCCTCTGTGGTTAGAAGGAAAGCCGTGCCTTTGATCTAGACTGAGAAGTAGAGGGCTGGGTGGGGATCTCACACAGGACAGGAGGCTTCCCTTAACTAAGTTAAAGGGGTCTGTGTGGCAGGTGCTGGACAACAGCTAACCCAGGGGGCATGGACATTGTCACACAGCCTGTCTCCTTATCCACCCTGACCCCTGTCCTCACATCTTGCTATAAACCATCTCTCTGGCAGGCAGTGACACCAGCTGAGCTGGTCCCTGCAGCCACAACCTAAGCTGGATGTCTCCTGTACCCCAAACGTTGTCCCTGAGGCTGCTCAGCATTCCTGGGTGATGGGGTTCAGCAGGACAGGTTGCTTGTAGAGCTCCCTAATGCAGCTCTCTTCCCCTTCCCAGAGAGGCCGGAACCAGTGTTGCCAAGAAGACTGACGGTGAATGTAAGAAGGAAATTGTCCCAGTAAGTGAATTGGGTGATCAGGGGCTGGTTTTTGGTCCTGCTGCTGTTGAGGAAGCACTGTCAGTGTCTGGAGCAGTTTTTATCCAGACCAGCAGTGTCCTGCAGGAGTGAAACAGCTGCCGTGCTGCAGAATGGGAGAGATTTTGCTTTCTCTACACGTAATAAATGTTATTCATGTGAATGCCAGGGAAGGAGCAGGAGACTGCTCAGGAGGGGATGAGTAAAAGAGTAGTACAAATAATCCACCAGGGCAGAACTGTGAATAAGAATAGAGAATGGCTTTTGGGGTCAGACCAATGGTCCAACTAGCCTGTGGCAACTTGGTGCAGGGCCTGCTGCTGGCAGGGGCTGTGGCCATTGTGCAGGACAGAGTGAGAGTACAGAATGTAGAGTGACTTCTACCCTTCCAGCCTCCAGCTGTTTTCAGGTAGAGGGCCTCAGCTAGGTGTGGTTTCTGTGCAGTCAGTAAGCCTTGATAGATTTCTCCTCTGTGGAATTCCTCAGCCTCTTCCCGCACCCAGACACATTTTTAGCCCTGCAATGCTCCTCAGCAAGCGTAGCACCCATCGCTCCAGGAAAGAGAATCCCACTCTTGCAGTATCCAGCTTTGTGCTGATTTTCCAGTTTTAAGACTCCAGGAGGGATAATGGACCTTTGTAGAGGATCAGCACTCCATTTCCCCAGATCCTTGTGTTTTTCCATTTAATTTCCTGGCCAGCTTGGGAACACAGAGCACGGCACCTTCACCCAGTGAACTGCTGCTGCTTGGAAATGCCATGACCAGGTTATGATATACATCTCTTCAAACAGGAAATTATGATCCATTTTTATATTATTAAATTCTCCTGGCATAGGAGAAACCGACACCTCAGTTTATATCAGATGTGCAAGGAAGTTAATTACTTTGGGTAAGATTGGAATCATTAGCGCTGCAGCTCCAGCTCAGGGTGCAAGCCCTTGTGCCACTGACTCCTTCACATCAGACTCTTATATTTTTATTTTTTTGCAGGTTGACTGCAGTGACTACCCCAAACCTGTCTGCTCACTTGACTACATGCCTGTCTGTGCCTCTGACAACTCAACACACAAGAATAAGTGTGCCTTCTGCAACGCAGTCGTGTATGTACAAATATGAGTGACGTTTGTGTTATCAGTTGCCTCCTGTGGGCACAAGTTTGCACAGTTGCTGCTTTTTTGTTTGCTGGATACTGTCAGTTAGGGATTTGGGGCAGGAGGGAATGCCAGCCACCGTGTCAAGCATTCATTTATTTTTTTCATTAGAGCATAAAAAAAGCTACAGCTGCTTTGTTAGTGTGAATGGTTCCAAGGCCATTTAACCTTAATGGAATTTTTCTTGCATGTTGCAAAGGAAATGAAATTCCTTTCCTTTTGAAATTCCGCTATAGTTTCCCCACAGATATTTTCAGGCTTGAGAATGGGTTAAATTGTTTCACCCATCTCTTAATAATCAAATAGCAAATGGGATTATGAGTCTGCAAGTTCCTTGGCTGTGGGGCAGGATCCCATCTGACGCCATTTCTAGGAGCCATGAAAAAGATTATAGCAGGCAGGACTGTGTTTAATTCATTCTTTCCTCTCCTTGCTTTCAGGGACAGCAATGGGACTATAACTTTAAGCCATTTTGGAAAATGCTGAGTATCAATGCCAAGAGAATTCCCCACAGGATCCCCACTGGCAAATCCCAGCTAAAGATCTCACCTCAGTTCATCTCACCCACTGGGGAACTCAGCTCACTCCCGATTTTCTTTCTCAATAAACTAAATCAGCAACATTTCTCTGTCTTCTTTCATGTGTCGCCTCATGAAACGTTTTCTTGATTTGTTGAATGATGATACCAGGCAGAATAGGTTACGTGCTCAAAGCTCTGGGATAGAACAAGAACAACATCTTGCTCCCCTCCCTCTCATAAAAGGCAGAAAATGAGACACAGATGTTCAAAGCCCAGAGCTGTGTGTCTTTGCACATAAATGACAGTGTTCCTGCATTAGTGCTCAGACCCTTCAGATGTTTGACATTGTAAAGGGGTGAAGTGGAGACACAGGAGTGTCTCTCCTGGTGCATTTCCCTGTGCAAGCATCAGCATAACCTGGTCTCCCCTTGGTGTCGCTGCCCAGAGCTGAGCCCTGGCTCTGTCCTCACCTCAAGTCTTGCTGTCTCAAGGACACTCTGTTGGCAAAGCCCATATTTTTCAGACACGTGCATTATCCCTGTCTATTTGTCTAAGTCCTCCAACTGACTGATTACCAGATTTTTCTCATCTTGGAGTCGTCCTCTAACACCCTTCAAGTGTTTTAAGATAAATGCCTTCCTAGGTGTGGTGCCTATTCCTGCCTACTTGTCTTCTCTCAAGTCTTCAATTACACCATGTTCTTTGCCAGCCCAAAGAGTATTTCAGCAGTGTTTCAAAACCCAAGGACAAAACATCCTTCTGTTTCTTGAGAGTGTGACCTGTCATTGGCGTATTGTGCATGAAATTTATTTTGCTTTTGTCTTCTGTTTGAGTATTGAATTGGGTTGTGGGGTTTTTTTCCTTTTTTTTTTTTTTTTTTTTGATCCACACAAGAGAGGCATAAATAAATTGGGCTTATCCCTTCTAAAATGTAATATCTCCCACGTGCATTTCTCCTGGGAATCAGAGGGAGAGGGGAGCTTGTTCTCCTTGATGGAGGTTGTCCCAAAAAGCAATGCTTTTGTGGTAAAACAAAGGATTTATGTAGAGATGGGCAGATGGATGAAACAGTGATTTCCAGATTGGGTTCAACTTTTCTAGGATCCACGCTAGGGTCTCAAATCATTCTGTCATCATCATACTAAAAGTCTATTACTGCAAAGCTAATGGCTTTTAGGGGAAATAACAATTGTAAATTTTTTGGTTTTGCATAATCCCATAGAAGTTTCTCCATCCCTTGTCATTTCCCAGGACTCCTTTCAGTGTCTGGGACTCCCTCTTGCTTGCCTTCCCGGTTCACTGTTTTCCTGCTTTCACTACGACTTAGTGATTTTTACTTGGGCAAGCACAAAAATAAAAGGAGAGCCTCTCTGCTACAGAAGCATTTCATTCAGTGTTTTTCTCGTGTAAAAGCACTGCACAAAAATAGGCACTGATAGGTGAGCGCAGAGGAAATCTGAGAGCAGTTTGTGCAGTGGCTCTTTTGCCTGCAGGAGTTTTCTGTGGTCCTTCAGAGGGAAACTGTCCTATATTTCACTTAAAATAACGCCGCAGCAGAGGGTGTATCTCCCACATCTAAACTCCTCGTGACTCCCTTTGATGAAGAAACATCGTTCTTGGCTTACAGCATGGCTTACCTCTGTTGGGATTGCCACGGAGACAAAAGGCTGGAAACGTTGCTCCAGGATAAGGGTGGATAAGGCAAATATGAACATGCACAAACACACACACACCCACCCAGTGGTGCAGCCTTACATATAAGTGTGGTTGCCACCTGAGGACAGAATCCAGGTTGTGTTTCCAGAGAAAAAGCCAAGCTCTGCTGCTCACAGCTCATCCAGCCACCATGAAGACCACGGGGGTGTTGCTGCTGCTGTCTCTGGCTCTTTTCTGCCTCTCAGGTGAGTGGCTCCACTGCCTCGTGCTCTGCCTTGGAGTAAGCGCTGGCTGTCTTCAAAACCACAAAAAAACATCCTCAGACTGGAAAGAGCTCCATTCTGCAAGGACTTATTTACTCCTAGAAAGATAGTGTTGAAAAGACTTGACATCAGAGACTATCACTTATGGGGTAATATTTTAGCAACAGAACTGAGTGGGTAAGAACAACTGTGGGAACAGCTCTACTCTCAGTGCTAGTTTATGCATAATGAAAGAAGTGACATGTACGTGGTGCAACCCGGAGACTCAGACAACCAGTATTTAACCTCTGAAATGTTGCAGGAACACAAATAATTTTACTGAATGAAAGCGAACATTTCTTGTAGTCATCCCAAACCGAGGTGCAGTTTGAGAGCCTGAACTGCTGTAGAAGCTTTATAAATTCACCTCTCACTAAATACTATTCTTGTTTAAGGATGATATTGGCAATGCACGTAAGATGCTGCCGCTGTGTACTTGTCAGCTTTATGTCCTTGTTTACATCAATAATTTGCTTCACTTTGAGTTCAAGTCCTGCTCCATCCTTTGAACCATGGAAAATGCCTTTCTCTTCTTTTATTTTACAAACCTTTTCCCATTTTGGCTGTAACCTTCATTTAAAAAACCACTACAGAATCAACGTATAGTATGGCACAACATTTTGCCTGAAATTCCTTTTGTCTAAGAATAATTTGCTAACACACAGGGATTTGGAAGATATGTATTCAGGGCATGCATTCTCAGATTTTAACAGAATCCATGAATTGCATTTGTAACGTATTTCACTTTTTTCTTTTTCTTTTTTTTTTTTAGTTCCAGCTACTGATGCGCAGCAGGTAAGGGACAGATTTTTCTATTCTCCATCCTTACTTTCCTTAAAGCAGTTTCTGTATAAATCTTTACTAATCACATCATGATGGAGCCTTTCAAAATCCCGAGACATCCAGCTGCCTGAGCAATATTTGCCACAGATATTATCGGGTGAAATTGCCATTTTCATCTGGTGATCGTTTCAACAAGTGGGGCAGTATTCAGCTCATGTCCGAGTTGTTGCCGAAGTTACTGCAGCATCATTTACAGTGGTTGCACAGGCTCTGCATGACTGGAGGCAACTCTCTGCTGCATCCTGCCCTGTCCCTGGGCTTTTCCTCAGCATCTGCTCCTGAGCAGAGAGGGGACAGCTCGAGGGGTGTGTGGGACCTCCTAATGTCACCGTTCTCACCCAGCTTTGGTTGAGAGCTNTGTGTCAATACAGGCTGGATCCGTCTACTGCAGGAACCAGAGGACCCCCAGGAATTTTTGTACCATGGAGTATATGCCCCACTGCGGGTCTGATGGTATCACGTACTCCAACAAATGCATGTTCTGCAATGCTTACCTGTACGTATGGAATAAATCTCTTCACCTACTAAGTGGTGAATTTACTTAGCTTAAACTGGCTAATCAGTCCTGGAGACTGGTTGGAGAAGTAAAGTTCTTTTATTTTGTTTGTTTGTTCTCGCACCAACAAGGGTAATTTTTTTTTTTTTTATTGGGAGAGTCTGCTGGGAACTCCTTTCTTTCAGATATAAAGAGAGAACACGGCGTTCTCCATTTTCTTCTCAAATGATTTGCAAAAGAGCTTTCTCTCAGCAAACAAAGTCTGTTTCCTACAGACTGTTTGGTCTTTCAAATTAAGAATTTTTCTTGTCTTTATATGGCAATAATAAAAGGAAATAAAATGGAATAGAGTTCAGAAGCCCCTCTGTGGTGTAGAGGGACAGACAAACAGTAAAAGCCCAGATATTTTCTCTGAGGTACTGATTTCTTTCTCTGCAGGAGAAGCCGTGGAGTTCTTCGCTTGAGAGCTCTGAATGCATGTTAAGCTCTGGACAGGATTCAGCTGAGAAGGAGCATCCCTCCCTCCCTGGCAATGTTCCCCATGGCAGATGACTTCCTAAACCCTTGACCTGACCCTTGGAAACCTCTTATCAATCTTGAAACCTCTGCTAATAAAAAAAAAAACCCACCCAGCATTTACGTCTTGCTTTAGTCTCATTCTGGTTTTACCTAACGTGTTACATGATTACACCACGGCAACAACCCTGGGGTGTGGGAATCAATGGGCAGATGGCAGGGAGAGGGAGAATGGTGCTCTGATCTACAAAAATATCAACACCAAACACAAAGGAAGCTTTTGTGGGCATCCGCCTTCATCTGGTTTTCCAAAAGAAAACCAGGGCTGAAGATGCATCCTGGTGCTCCTGTGCATTTACTGCTGTGAGGGAATCTCAGACAGACTCTGCCTGGGTGAGAGGAGCTCCCTCCCTCCCCAGCTCCTGTCCAACACCTGCAGCCTCACCCAGCCTTACTTGTAGCCTGGCAGCACAAAGTGGTCCCAGGCAACCCTAAACATGAACATAATTAGAGACAGTCTCAAGATGGTCGTAGCTGGGGTTTCCTGGCACTGTTCTGCCACACAGAAGGGTCTTGCTGGCACAATGAGCTGCTCATCCCTGTTTCAGTTGCCAGGGTTATCCCCGATTTCCTACACCTACAACAGAATATGTGATGGTCACACTCTGAGCTGCCTCTGCCTCAAAAACAGGATTGAAAACACACCTCTAGGTGAGGGAAGGCCTTTTACAATCTGCTTTGCTCCCCAAAGCAATGTCACAGGGTGTACTCTCTGGACAGTCTCACTGTCCATCAGTCTCACTGATTCCTGTCTGCCCACGCTGGCTCATGGCTGAGGGCATTGCAGAAAACCAGAGGGCAGGCAGTGCTAACAGACCTGGTGTCCAGGGGATGCTGGCAATCACTGCCACAGCCTGTCCGGGCACCTCACCCATCACTTAGCTGCTGGTTGAAGGTAATTACGTCGACTGTCGCTTGTAGAGGATCCTTTGAGATTCTCCGGCCTCTGGAAATCTCGGCTGATGAAAGGAAGGGCTCAGAGTCATGGTGTTAATTTATTATTCATTAACAGCGAGGCGCTGCCAGTGCCGCGTGCTGTAGAGGCAGCAGTCTCACAGTCAAATAGTTAATGATCTTAAGTGACAATGTGTCACTTCCCAGAGACTGCAGAGAGCAGCTCTCTAAAAGGAGACAATTTATTTCCAAAAGACATGACTCTCTGCAACCATTTAGTGCCAAGTCCCTTCCTGGGGCTGGAATGTCCCTCCTGGGAGGGGGAGGTCTGTGTGCGGGAAGGCTTTTCAGTGTCAGATGTGGTTTCTGGGGACCAGGATAAATTGAGGCTCTGGGAGGTAGTGCTGGGGGTGTGGGGCACATTCAGTCTCCTTCCTCTCCCCCTCTGCTGAGTGTGGGAGTCGGGGTGAGAAAGGACCACCTCCAGCAGTTATTTTTTGTCTTGGGCAGCAGCTCCAGATCGTGCTGGAGATCCCCGTGGTGCTCAGAGGGCCTCTTGCAGGGGCACGTCTGCTAAACAGGAATATCCAGCAGGCAATTAAGGGGAAACTGTGAGTAGAAATGAAAAATCCTCTGCGATGCAGAGTGAGCAGGATTGCTCAGGAGTGACCAAGGGCAAAGCAGGACCCCAGCAGAACCCTCAGCCTCCCGCCCCAGCAGCTCATCCTGGATGCTCCTTAGGATGGAGAGGGAGAGAACTCTTCTTTATGAGCTCCTCGTTGGAAATAATTTTTTTTATTGCTTCTCTATAAAATCCTGCCACAACAGCACAAATCCTCTCACCATTACTAATCTAACTCTCCCTCCAGGAAATTCAAGGCAGGAAACATTGTCTGCCTGCCAAGGTATTTTATGGTACAATTCTTTGAGCAGTACCTCAGCACTTTATGTCATTATCTGATGTTTTGGATTCAGGAAATGCCATTCAATTACCCCACAACCTGATTAACACATTGCATGTACTTATTTCGTTCTGCTTTATTTTATATTGTTCCTTCTATTTTTGTGCATTGTTCTACTTGTTGCTGGCCAAAATATACCTCAGGCCAGTCTAGACCTTTCTGCTAATGCAGTTTCTCTCTATGGCTTCACTCGGGAGAATTGGTTTGTTACTGCATTCTCTCTTGATGTGAAGAACAATAAAATCGTATTTGAAAAGTGAATTAATTGCAGGTGTTTTGGGGCACTGGCTGTGTCAGCTATTGCAGCGAGGCAGAGCTGAGATTTACTGAGGGATTGGGATCCTCAGCCTTATGCTGTTAGCATGCAGCTTCCAGACAGTCAGATTATTCCAGACATCCTCGCCTGTGATATCATCTATGCTTAAAAGACTGGAGATATTCAGGCAGCAATCAGATAGCTCAACTACAAGGAGAAATAATAGGCGAGTGCGGCTTAGAGCAGGGGCTTTGCCGGCTGTAAATTGAATTTATGTTCTCATAGAAGATCCAGCTCTGCCCCCGTGTGCAGAGGTCTGGGAACAGCAGCTCGGCTGGGAGCTCCTGCAGCTGCTCCACATCCTGGAGAACCGCAGAGAAACCCGGTTTGCATCGGTGCCTCCTCCGGCACGGGCTGGAGCGCGGAATTCCTTTGTTCTGATTTTCCCGTGACAGCAGCGGACCGCAGCAAGGACGGGGATACCGCTGCTGGCATGACAACAGATCCCGAGCGCACACATCCACCCTCTTGTTCAATAACACTAAAAAAACAACCCCGTTGTTGCTCTTTGTAGCCAGATGAAGCCAAGGACAAGTTTTAAACCGAAGCAGGGAGCACCAGCGAAGAATTTTTTAGGTTGTGGTAGGCTATGGACTTACCTGAGGTAAGAAGTCTCAAGACCAGAGGAAAAGCTTCCCAGGAAATTATCCCACTGTTACGGGAAGAAATACTGCTGGATTAGAAACTGGGTAGAATTTCCAGAGTTACTGGAAATTTACCTTAATACAAGAGGATGACCAACATTTATCCCATTCATGTGGCCATAACCTTCCTGAATGTTTGCCCTCTAGGAGTCTGAAATAGAAGGAAGCATTTTATTTGAGTTTTATTTAAGCTTTTATATGGATCTTGCATTGTAGAAACATTTAAATAATCCCCAAATCACTTTACTGAGCCCTCCATCATGATATTTCTGAACCTTAGGATCACAGGATAGTTTGTGTTGGAAGGGATCTCTGGAGATCATCCAGTCCAAACCCCTGCCAAAGCAGGGACACCTGGAGCAGGTGACACAGGAACGTGGCCAAGTGGGACAGGGAGACTCCACGACCTCCCTGGGCAGCTGCTCCAGTGCTCCGCAATGCTCAATGGAAAGAAGCTTTTCCTCGTGTTGAGGTGGCACTTGTTGTGTTTTAGTTTATGGCCACTGCTCCTTGTCCTGTCACTGGGCACCACTGAGAAGAGTCTGGCACCATCACACACATCCCAGAGAGGTCTGAGTGGGTGGGCTCACTTTGCCCTTCCCATATGCAACAGGCCTATGACATTTCCCAAGGCTCACTGTTGTGAGAACTGTTGTTTTTCACTGCCCCTAATGCCTGTTTTCACTCCACCTGCTTTCCTGAGATTACTGCTGTCCCATTCCCTGTTTCCTCTTAATGGGGCTCCTTGTGCAATCCCCTGTCACACCTGTCCCAGCAGCTCTCGTGCCCTGCCCTGGATACTGCCCTTTGTCTCCCATCCCTTCTCCCAGACCCCCCAGCAAGGTTCTTTCCTCGTTTCTCTTTTTCTCCCTGCTGCCCTGGGAAGTGGCAGGGGCTGCTGGAGGAGAAGAGCTGCTTTTGGAGCAATCCTGGATGGCCACCAAGACCCTCAGAGGGTGGGGCAGAGGGGATCTGCCAGCGGATCTAAGTAATGAAAGGGCAGGTGTTGGCCCAACATGAGAGCGGTGCCGCTCCCTGGCAGACACCTGCCAGGCACAACAGCTCCCGCTGGCTTCAGCCCTGCAGGAAACACAACAGGAGAAGCAGCACAGTTTCTGCTAGTGGGGATCTCAGATCTGGAGGTGGATATGGGGGAGTTTGGGTCGCAGGGCTGAGAAGACAGACTCTGCTCCTGGAGCCCCCCTGGCCACAGGGCTGGCAAGCAGCACCTCCACCGGCGGCTGGTGCAAGTTCTGAGGAAGCTTTGTTTTCAGACTTTGGCATTCCTGCCCCTGGAGATTAATCAATATTAATGCTTCCATGGCTACGGCTTCCTTTCCAAATACGCTCACAATCAGTTCAAGGAATCTGAAAGTCAACTCACTCAGGATGCTAAGAATGCGACAGAAACAACTTTCAAAGGAACCCTTCAACTTGTGATATTTGTGAAAGAGATCCAAATAGCATTATTCATTTATTTTTCAGGAAAATTATTTCATTGATATAAACAGGCCAAATCCCACAAGCTCCATTCTATGACTACAGCTTCCTTACAACACTTTCAGCTACATTTTTATGATTTATCTGCTCATGCCAAGTGTTGAACATCTCCCAAGATAATAAGAAAACCAATTCTGATTTTCTATTTAAAACTCAGGCAGCCTTAAAGCCACATGTATGAATCAAGCTTCTTCTGAAGCACAAACAAGTTCCATCCGTCACTTCCTTCCGTGACTACCTTAAATCAAAAATTTATTATTTTTATGCAATATCCCTTATTTGTTTTTCCATACGCTTGCGATAGAGTCGAGCCACTTAGCAGAGCCTAGCACATTATTTATCACTTATCTTCCCTAAAACACGACTTTCAGCTGACACTCTAAATTTAATGCCATATAATTGAGGGAGAAGGGGGAAGTCTAATGGCTTTCCTTCTGGTTTTAGTTACTGGAATTTTTTCTGGAATGCCTTTGGTATTAACAAGCCCATTTCACCTGCACAGAACACCAGTTGCTTGCCATTAATAGGAAACATTATCCCAGTACAGATTTAAGGCTACTAATTCTCATAATTTCTTAATCAGACCTGTGCTCATTGCCAACAGATGAATAACTCTCGCTCCTACACAGAAATGTCTAAAAAACTTCTGGGTTTTTTTTGTAATGCTTTTCTCTCATGATGACTTTCTGTTGGTGAGAAATCCAGTGTACCAGGAAATTACAGGAGAGAGTGTGGAGAGATTCACTGGGACTTCAGCATCTCCAAAATACACTGATGCTTGCCAGACCCCAGATATGATGCCAGTAAAAGCTTAGAGTGTCCCATGCTCCTGTCACCCCTCTCTGCTGTACCATGAAAATCTTCCAGAGGCCAGTTCCTGTCTAGCATATGTGATATGGTGAGCCCAAGTCAAACACTTCCAACAAATGGGCTTTTCCCTTCCCCAACTTCCATATGTCATTTCACAACATCCACTATTGAGACAGTGCTCATGTTTGGAAAGTACAAATCACTCATTGTACAGCAAGGCGCCTTTGTTAACAAGCTGGGTGTAGCTCACATTTTTGTTTAATTCTTCTGGGCATCTCTCTAACAAACAAGTATTCTTTGGAGCTCAGCTCGGTAATCGATACAATTTTCTTAGTTTACAGAGCAAATAATTACTTTCTGGTGATGACTTCACAAGGTCGGGGAGATGCATATATATACTGGGGAGGGAGAAGGCTGAGAACCATCCACGGACTCTCCGGCAACCGACCCACACGGAACAGCCGCAACCACCGCTGCCAGCATGAAGATGGCCAACTGTGCTGCCCTTCTGGGGCTGGTCCTTCTCGCTTGCCTTTCTGGTAAGTAATTTTTGCCTTTTTTTTGTTGCACTCTATGCTGGTCTAGACCTCCTGATCCTTTCCCTGTCTCTGTGCATCCCGAAGGAGAGTGCAGCCTCTTGGGGATGCGGTGGTTTAGGAACGCGCGGCCTCTCTTTTCAGTGAACTTCACCCTCGTGCAGATAAACACGTGGGATCTGTGCTTTAAGCTGTTGAGCCTTAGTGGGGATTATGGCACTAAAGAAGGATAAAATTTTAGGTCCTATTTCTTGTTTAGCGAGTCAAAATTTCTGGTTTCACAATGAAGTGATTTTTTTTTTTAATCTCTGTGTATCACTTCGCATTTACTTGGAGTAGATGAAACATTTGGGAGGATAATCACTTCTCGGTAATGAGAAGGTGTATTTGGCTGCTCTGTACAGAAAGTGATGATTCCAAAGGAATTTTAGTGAAGGACATTGTACAATTTTTACATTTTATAATTTCTGTTTTTATTGTAGATCTTGCTGTTGCTCAAAGACGGGTGAGTGTTAGATTTTTGTCATTTAGTCTTGATTTCCAAGTCCAGATGAATAATTCATACTCACACTATATGCCAGGGAATGCTTGAGGGGGAAAAAAAAAGAGAGAATGAATTAGAAAGAAGGGCCCCTAAGTGCACCTCTCTTCCCAACATAAGAAAACACCTTTGTCAGAGAGAGATAATTTAGCACGCTGATGATTAAAAAGACAGTGATTAATAATGTAGAATGCGAGTCAGCACAGCGCAGCGTGCCAGCAGAAAATCTATATGACTATTGAATATCTGCCTAAATATCTTCCCTGTCTTGACTCCCCAAGGAATGATCATTTTTGCCCATAATTCTTGCCAAGGATTACTTTAAGTCTTAACAGCAGAGAGGTGCTGTCGTATGCTGTAAGAAACTCAGCATATTCTTTATCCACCATGGAGGAGCCATAGAGATTCCTCACGGTAGCCTCCCAGTGCAGCAAAAACCCCATGATTAGGGCAAGAACACCCTTTTCTCTGTCTGGAGAACATGATGAGTCCCCTTTCCCAGGCCTCCTGCGGCTCCTACATGATGACTGGGAAAACCATGAACATGGTCTGTCCCCGCAACTACGACCCCGTCTGTGGCACCAATGGCCGCACCTACCCCAACGAGTGCTCCCTCTGCAGGGACTTCCTGTGAGTACAAAGTCCCCTCATCGCCCACAGCGCCAGCTCAAGCAGCAGGCAGAAGCCCTTGGGGTTGTGACTAATCGTGGGGTGGACTGGATTTTTTTCCTTAAGTTTCTGTCTTCCCTAATGCCCGGGATCTTCCATGTCAAAGCTCCAGAATCTGATTAATTACTGGGGTTTACGGGTGGAGAGACTTGATGATTGAGATGAGTACATGGCATGAAAGGAGATTAATCCCTGCTTTCCTTCTCCCTCTCTCCCTCTAGCCGCAACCGTGCTCTTGACAAGAAACACGACGGAAGATGCGTTAGGGTATGGTCAGAGATCGGTTCCTTCCCCTGACAGCCAGACCTAGCCTAGCATTCCTTCTGTACTGAGCTCACACGAGTGCTAGCTCTTGGAAATGGGGTGAAAATGAAGAATTTCAGATTTGCAGGAAATTTAATTTCCATTTCGTTTGAACTGCTAAAATCAGTGAGTTTTAAAGGGCAGAATATCTTCTGTGCCAGACCAGAATTTAGAAAGGAAACTGTAGAAACTTTTGATTTCAAGAGTGTTTCATTCAGTGCTATGAAAACATTTCTCTTTACATTTAGACTTAGAGGCTTGTTGTAGCTAAGAAATTCCCAGAAGAAGTCTGGATTTCAACTAAACTATAATTTTGTAACAGAAAAAATGGATTCGATCAAAATGTTTATCACAAAGTAAAGTTAGTATCAATATATGGAGCTACCACAAAGTGACAAAGAATATCTATTTTTAGTTTAGAGAGAGAGAGTAAAGAAACACTCTGGCTGTGCAATTTCACATAATACAATGGCTCCCATTTCAATACACTGAGAGTAATTGCAGGAGCAGCGAGTTGAGTGTAAACTTCATTTTTGAAAGGCACTGGCACCTCACAGCAGAAGTTGCTGCCCTGTGAGGTATTTTAGGCAAGGATCCTTCATGGTGGCATTCAGGGGGAAAATCCCCAAGATGGCAGGGATGAAGCCCATCTCAGAACAGATACTGATGCTGTACCCACAGGCAGGATTTCACCTGTGCTCCCCCAAATCCACACTGTGGCTGGAAGCCCCTTTCAACTTGCAGCTCTGGGGAGAGGGGGAAATGTCTCTTGCACCACACTCCATCACGCACGACTGACGCAAAGGGGAGCAGAGATTCAAATGCTGCTCCGTGACTGTTTCAGGTCGACTGTACTGGTTTCCTGAAGCCTGGCAGTGGTTTCCGCATGCCCTGCACCATGGACTACTCCCCCATCTGCGGCACCAACGGCATCACCTACAGGAACAAGTGCCAATTCTGTAATGCTGTGGCGTAAGTGAAGGGCCCGTGTCTGGGGAGGGTTTCTGGATCAGTATTGCTCTTTTTTGCATTTGGAGCATAACGGGGTAGTTTGGCTCATGAAGCGGCTGGACTGTGCTCATTCATTCTCCACTTGCTTTCTCCCCAAAGGACCGGCCTGGATGTGAACCTGCAGAGCTACGGACAGTGCTACCAGAACCAGAACCAGAACCAGAACCAGGTAAAGCCAGAAATCTGCACTCTTAACTGCTGTTACATTTTGCTACACAAAATCATGATTAAATAATAGAAGTGCCTCCACAGTCCTGGTGCTTTTGGCCTGGAAATAGGACTTGAGGAAAATAGTTATGCCAGGGTTCACAGGTATGGAACCAAATCCATGGCTGAGATATTTGGTCCCTTCTCTGATCTGGGAACAGCAGGCAGAGGGTACTGAGACCTTTATTCACTGTGAAACTGGATGAGCAAGAGATGCTGCATCATCGATGCAAGAGCATTATTAGTAGCAGTGACTCCCTGGGTGGGAGAACGTAGTGCACTGGGGCTTGTGACCACCCTCCTTCTGTCCACTTGCCTCTGCTTGCCTGCTGAACCAGAGCAGCCAGTGGGACAGCCAGCCTGGAAATACCAGCTGGTCATGGTCATTTCACTACTTATAACAATATTTATCAGATTTTTTTTTGCCTCCACCATCTCGCTACTTCAGGCTGTTCCAGGCAAGCACACTCTCTGAGTCTGCAGAATTCCTGGAACAACAGAGCCCTGCTCCTGAATAGCGCTTTCGTGCTTTGCCATATCACCAACATTAAATAAACATAAAGCACTTACACAGGGAAATGTGGGGAGCAAAAGCTCTAAACCCTGTTTCTGTTCCATTAACAGAACACAATCACGCAGTTCGACTGCACCCCGCAGAAGGGCAGCAACCTCCTCTGCACCTCCGAGTTCAACCCCGTCTGCGGCTCCGACGGCAGAACCTACGGAAACAAGTGCCAGTTCTGCAACGCCTTCACGTAAGTACAGAGCTCACCATGAGGCCGTGGAACCAGAGCAGCTGGAGCTCACATGTGGCAGCTGGGTGGGAGCCCCAGAGCTCCCGTTAGCGCCCATCCCCTGCCCCGTGCTCCTCTCCCAGCGCTCACTCCTCTGCCACCCCCCAGGCGCCGCAGATCTTAAGCCTGAGTGAGTCTTCTCCTCCTCCCCTTGCAATTAAAAGCAGATCCCCGCTTGCAGGCTCATAGCATCGCTGACTGCCTCCCTGTCAGGGTGATTTGACAGTGTGACCGTAGGAGGTGTCCAAAATTATGGGGTTTGTCCCAAATCTCTCCAGCGTATGAAAGCGTGTAACTTGAGGAATCTGAAAAGAGGTGGAACATCAAGTGAAGTGCTTTATGACTTGGAGAGCACAAGGGCATTTGGCTTATTTGGGTAAAGTTAGGCTATAAAAATGAGATCCATGTCTCTAATTTTTGGTCTCCCTCTCCCTCTTCAGGCGCAGCGCTGGAAATCTCTTTGTCAGGCACCTGGGCCAGTGCTAAGTGCTGGAGCTGCACCCTTCAACATGACATTTCCCTCGAAAATTCTTCAATCAAATATGCTCTTCCTTGCTCCCTCAACTGTTATGCATCAGTCTCTGCTTTGATTGATCAATAAATTAAATGCAGCCACCATCTTTGACGTGGAATGGGTTTTGATTTTGGTTTTGTTTTCCAGGCAGGGTAATGCTCTTCAGGCTTTTGGGTACTTTTCTGCCAGGCAGGAGAAGTGGTGAAATAAACCACAATAAAGAGCAAAACACCAGCCAAAGCCCTCATGAGACAATGTCATTCTGCAGCAAACCATCAGAAAATGCTATAAAATAGCACAGCTTGGAATCTAATTTTGAAGTTTCGCAGAGCGTAAATGGATTTGTCTTTGTCACAGCACTGAAACTTGGAGGAACTGTTCCTTTTAGGGGCCTTGGCCTGATGGGATGGTCCTGGGGAAGTGTGAAAGGGGGTGTGATCAGCTTTACCTGGCCACCCCAGGCAAGGGGGCAGGTCTGGTGCTGCCTTATAAAAAGGAGTCTTATGGCAAAGGCAGGAGGAATCTCATAGGGAAGAGAATTAGGAACTGCTGGTTCCTTGGAGGGTGTGTCCATGGAGACTGTGCCCATCAGCAGAAAATTGCAAGAAGCTACGCAAGGCTGTAATGAGCCTAATGAGAACCTGAGGAGAAATTAGACTGGGCTCAGGCTTTCAGTTCTGGGAGAAGAGATCTGAAAAGCTGTACTGGTGGTATTTGAGGACCCTTCAGGAAAAGGTTTTTCTAAATTCAGGAAAGAAGGGCCAGAAGCTGGCAGCTCAAATGTGTTTCCTACCTGGGGAAAAGAAGGTGTGAAGATAACATCTTTGTGGGAGCCTGAACTGTGCACCGCAGGAAAAATGACATGAATGATTGTTCATGATGATGTGCCATCTCTTTGGGTGAGTCAAGGAGTTAATATGCAAACAGCACAAGCCAAAAAAGTCCCAAGTGCCATGGCTCACACACTCCCTTCCTCATCCTTTCTCCACCTCCCATTCTCTTGTTATGTAAAAGAACACCTGCTGCTAAGGCTGATATTTAGGACAAAATCTGTGGCTTTCAAGACAATTTTTTTGGTCTTGTTTCCTGAAGTAGATAATTTCTTGACCATGAATAGTGTAGGTGTTTCCCACCAGAATATAGGAGGCTTGTCCTTCCCTAGAACCAGCACAGAGAGCGAAAAGAGGAATGAAAATTCTTGTTTTCAGGGGGTTTATTTGGTGTTACTACAGGTAATGCGAATCATATCACACCTTTGTGCCTGCTCCTAAGAAAGGACAAATTGGACAGTCGTGAGAGTACTCACTAGTTACCTGCTTGTGTGTCTGGGAAAATAGTTAAGGAACAGTAAAAGTAGCCAGTGGATGTATTTGGCTGTAATTTCTTGCTGGACAAGAGGTTTACATAGTGGCCACAGACTAGTGGAGCTCTGGCCATAGCAGGAGACTGTCTTCAATGGCAAGGTCTTATGGTGAGCCTTCCCTTCAGAAGTTGTTTGTGCCTGAGGAAGTCAGAAACCTGCTCAGAAGGCTTTGGAAAAGCCCAAGGAAGAGCAGCTCACCTGCAGCAAAGTGGGGGGCAAATGGTGGACATATGGCTGTGTCCCAGCTGCCTCATAAGCCTCCAGCAAGGACTTTAAAGATGGAAAGGTTTTGTAGCATTTAAGTGTTAAGAAGCGACCAGCACAGGTTAGAACTCAGCCCAGCCACCCCTCAGGCTGCACAGCAAAGTCCAGGCGTCCTTCTCCTATCCCTGATCGTCAGAGGGATGGAATTCCCCCACCTCTGCCACCAAGTCGACTGTTCAGGTGTCACAAAGAAGTGGAAATGGGCAGTAAAAATAATCACCGGGCTGGTAATTTATCCTTTTCCTCTGCTCAGCCCGGAAGGGGCTGGTCCCTGCCGGGTGTTTGCTGCGGCTGGAGCCAGCCCAGCTGTGCCGCAGCGCCCGAAACATTTTTTGGGCAGATAAGGGACTGAGGCATCGAGGCTGTGGTCGCCGGCGGTGACGTCTGAAACCGGAGAAGGCAAACAAGAAGTGCTGCGAGTGGCAGAACTGAGCGTGGCTGCGGCTGACGGGTTTGATAACTAAATTACATGAGAGGCTGCGTGGTGAGATCACCCTTAATAGACAGCTGAGGATTCTCCTGTCAGTCACGGTTTCTCTGCCACTGTGTGGATTTTAAGATGTCTGGCGAGCTGCAAACTGAAATGCTTCCCCAGATGCAGGGGACTCGTGGCATTGCTCTCCTGCAGAAACTCTCTTGCTGGTTGGGGATGCTGGCAGCATCTTTCCTCTGTTGCTAGAAAAATGTGTAAAAATGTGATGGTTATTTTTAATTTTTTTTTCCACTCCTGTGTAAAATTTGGCTGCAACTAGTTGTGCATTCAAAAATTCACTGGGGAAACTAAAACCCAGATATATCTACACACATTCCTCTCCTAAGCCTTGTCTCCTTAGGAAAACATACTAAAATTTAGGCTTATTCTTATCTTAAGAGGTGTTTGGCGAATAGTGTGCCTGAACACAGATCCTTGTGCAGCCTCAGCTGGAAATAGAGCTTGGATCTGCCAATTCCCCATCAAATTCCCTTCACTGCCACTCGGGGTGGGAGCAGAGCCCTAACATATGTTTGTGAATGTGAGAAACGGGAGAAACATTGACAGCTAGAGTTTAAATAGTTCAGGGAGGAGAGTCAGCAGTCCTATCTGGGACTGTGCACACAGCCAGGAGAGCATGTCGCAGCCCAGCGCTTCTCCACCCCAACTCCACAAATTTAGAACCATCCTCAAAAATAGCCAGGGAACAACGTATAATTGGTTTCACAGACAACACATGCTCATGCTGTCATTTATTTCGTAATGTCTAGTGAGTGTCATCACGCTGCACTCAGAGCCTTGGTGCTGGCGTTCAGAGAGTGCCCAGGGAATGAAAATTACCATCTTCCCCGATGAATCACTGCTTTGAAAATTCACCCTTGTGAGAATCCTGTGACTATTTAGAAAAAAAAAAAAATATTATGCTACCAGCACGTCTATCACTCACATAATTATCCCTTTCTAGGTTTGATGTGGACAGGGCAGCATTCCTTAAAGCATCATAAACCGGCCAGGACCAATAATGGCTTTAGAAACCAAGTGGAGAAGTTCTCACAATTAAGGTGGGGAATGAGGACAGCTATGGACAGGCACATAAATACAGAGAAAGGCAGCTCTGTGTGCACACTGTGGGCTCTGGGACTGAGACGACACCTCCTGCTCTGACCTTGGCTTGGACTAAAGAGCTCCCTGTAGCATGAGGGCTACAGGTGCCTTAGTGCTTCTCGGCCTGCTGCTGCTCTCTTTCTTCTCGGGTAAGTGATCTTTTCCCTGGCCTAGAAAAGAAAAACAAACACCAAAACCTCTCCTGACAACAAATTTTGGAGAGTCTTGATCACCGGCTGGCAGGCTTGAAGATAAAGCTGAGCAAGTAGAAAAATATCTGCAGCACTTGCTCACTCATATGACATACTTCCACTCCTCGTGTGCCTCTGCAGTGGATAAAGCAGTGGAGGTGTCACTGAGAGACAGAGTGAGCAAATTCTGAGCATTTCTTCAGCAAATATACCAAAGCAGGGTGTAATTATGAATTTTTGGTACAAACGTTCACTGGAGAATTTTGCTGAACCAGTTAGAGAATAAACTCGCTCACCTCCAGGTCATCTGCTCTTGTTTTGATCCTGAGCATCTTGGTGTTTGGTGTTTTCCTTGGAGATGTGGAGATGTAATTAGATGAAAGTCTCAGCCTTCGTTGATGTTGCAGAGAAAAGCTTGAAAATTAAATTCAAATGCCCTCGAGGAGTCAGAACAAAGAGGGCAAATTAAAAGGATCCAGCAACTATTTATCTGGAGATTTACACATCTCTGTGATGATGTGGGGAAGCTGAGTGATGATTTTTGAACCTCTAGATCATGTCAGTGTTATCACTTGCTGGAGTGCAGCTGACCCAGCTGTCCAAGGTGTGTGGCAACAGTTACTGAAGAATATGTGGAACAAGAATTATTTATACTCATTTTTCTGTGAATAATTTGAATAAAGAAGCCACTTGAGAAAATGGCAAGCTGTGCATGGAGAAGAGGTGAATTGCTTTGTACACATTATTCATTATGAAATATTCATCTGTCTCTAATTGAGTCTTAATTGGGACTGGGTTCCGTCAGAAGGCTGATGCTTCCTTCCAAGGCTGGGCAGAATAGCAGCAAACCCTGTGATCTCCCGTAAAACAAACAGATGTCAAGAGGCATCATCACAAATTCTTCTGTAGCCTCATGTAATATTTATAAAAACTATTTAATGAGCTGTTTTGTAAATAAATACAGCAGATAGCCATACCAGTGCCTTCAACATTCAGGCAGCCTAGCCAAACGTGAAGGACAGGGTGGGTAAATGTGCCAGCACCAGGAAAAAACACCAAAGGACAACAGAAATAGCAAAAGAAGTAGGAAGAGTTGATGGGTGAGGGTTGAGCTGACTGAGGGTTGGGTGGGATTTCCACCAGGGAGGGATGAGGGTAGGACAAGGTCCTTCCACCTCCTGCCCAGAGCCACCTGAGCAGCAGCACCACGGCTGGCAGTGACCCCTCTGGCCAGCAGACACAGCCTCACCAAATTCTGGCTATTTGCCCCACTCTGCTGTGACCCAGATTCTGCAGATCTGCATTCAACCCACCCTGGAGTGTCAGGCTCCCCCTTAGAGACATGACAGGGTCGTCCCATTTCACAGCTCTGACTCAACCTACACGCCTGCCTGCTGGCTTTGCTGGGAAGAAACACAAAGAGCGTGGACTGATTAGCTCCAAGCCCAGAGCCTGTGGTTACAGAGGAGATTTTGGAGCTGGTTCTGACCGGCGCTGCCTGTTCTGCTCTCTGTCACCCTGTGACGTCTCTTTCCATCTCACCTGGGCTGAGCCTGTCCTGGCAGGGTGTCTGGCCTGTGCTGTTACCCAAGAGATTGAAGAGGATAGTGCTGCTGTTTCTGCTTGCTGAATCTGCATTTAACAGAACCATGGAATTGTTACTGTTGGAAAAGACCTCCAAGATCATCGAACCCAACCTCTGACTGATCACCACTTTGTGAACATGAACCCAACCACGGGATCTCCTTCTGCATGGTCCCCTCCTGTCAACAGCACCAGCCACTTGCATTGTTCAGAGGTGCAGGAGCCTAAAAGCCTTGAAAGCCAACAGGGGTTTAAAATCTCTGGGGGCACGGTTCCACATCCGATATGGCAGCTTGCTTCCCCGGGAGCGGCTGCCTTCCCGCAGGTTGGGTTGTGTGTCTGAGGTGTAGTTAGCAGCTGAATGAATGATTACATGGTATTTTAGTAGCATTTTTCAAAATAGGAAAATACTGAAAAGCAATTCAGATAATGTATTTCCTGCCCCCACTTCCCCTGTGAGGGATGACGGAGCAGGAAAAACCTGGAGTGTGTTTCACTGTGGTTTGCATAAAAGGTTTGTGAATTCAGCTCAGACTTTATCAGAAAGTAATGCTGACGTGTAAAATCTGTCTGGTTTTTATTTGCTTTTTCATTTTTTTTTCTTTTCTTTTAGTTCCAGATGTAGGAGGTCAAGAGATTGAAGAGGTTAGTGCTGCTGTTTCTGCTTGCTGAATCTGCATTTAATAGAACCATGGAATCATTACTGTTGGAAAAGACCTCCAAGATCATCGAATCCAACCTCTGACTGATCACCACTTTGTCAACTAAGCCATAGCACTGAGTGCCACATCCAGTCATGGCGTTTCACTTTGGAGGAATGTTTTTATAACCAAAATCTTGGTGCTGGGTAAACAGTTTTTAATGTCTGCTGGGAGCAGGTGGGTCCTTCCAGGGATTCCCTGTGCTGGGGAGTTCACTGCTACCTGGGGGATGTTGTGTGGCCACGTTAGCAGGTAGAGCAGGGAAATAAATGGTTTATTTAGCAAATGTTTACGTACTGCACCACTTTTGACTTGGCTTCACTATCCAATCCTCTCATGAAGCAAACGGATTATTGAATGTTCTATTCCCCCAAATTTAGTTCATCCCTGGGACTTGTAGAGAGACAAAATACGTGTACGCTTCCTGTGCCATAGTTTTTAATCCCCCAGGGAATTTCCCTATGGTTTTCCCCTCCTTCCTCTGGGAAAGGAGGACCTCAGAAGCACCGAACTGAGTGCAGGGTTTCGCAAGACACCTGAAGTCATGCAGCAGGAAGGTAGCTTGGCTCTAAGTGCCTGTCAGAGCATCATGCTGACTCTTCTTGTGCATGCCTAGGCTAATCCACTCCTGTTGTTGAGAGATCAAGACTTCTCTCAGGTGACTACAATTTCCCTCCTCAAACACGGGGCCAAAATTCCCCTGAAACGCCGCTTCTGCTGATTTCGGAGAGGGCTTTTCCTATCAGAAAATAGGCAGTGCCAGCACTTGTCAGAAAAAGCGTCACATTAATGACCTTGGGCCCAATTTGGAAAGTGAAACAAAGAGTATGGGGGTCCTGAAGGGGTTTTTTTTTATTGTTATTCTCTGTGCAGATTTGTAGAGAGTTCCTAAACAGAAGCGTGTACTGCACGAGGGAGTCCAACCCTCACTGCGGCACGGATGGCGTCACGTATGGGAACAAGTGTGCCTTCTGCAAGGCAGTGCTGTAAGTGACACGGGGGGGACTGAATCAGCAGGGTTTGCCTTCATTTCCATGGGTCCAATGATGTTCTTCGTGGAGGGGAAGCCCTGTAAGCAGGCTGCTCCTCCTGTATGGACCAGGCTCTGCACCGTGCCAAGCGGAATGTTTCCTCCTCGGAGCAGAGCTCTGTGACTACGGGTTAATTTTAATTCGTTTCTGGGCATTGCAGGCTGCTGGTTGCCATGCTGAGAGGCAGCACAGGGGCTGGGAAGCAAATGCGTCCTGCCTGTACCTTCCACAAGCACTAAATTGATGCACAATTCCCACTGTGTGCCACAGGCTGCAGCTCTCACTGCCCACTCTCCTGGGTACTGAGAAGTGCCTGGAGGAATGTGGGAGCTGAGCCATGCCAAGTTATTCCTGAAAAGTCTGAATGAACTTTGTGGAACAACTCACAAGATCTCAGAGGAAGAACAGGATGTCTCCCCTTTTCCTGGGCTCTGTCACCTTTTGAAGGAGATGCAATAGGAACCGTCCCTGATGGATGGAATGTGCTTGCAAGATGTTGTTGCCTTAGCACTCCTTACATTTAGTGTGCAGCCAAGACTGCCTTATCCTAGAGCAAACAAAAGAAGAACAAGGAGAGGAGAAAATGTCTGGGTGTTCCATGTGAGGTACCAGGGACACACACTGGCATGAGTCAGGCCTGTTGGGATGGATGAGCTCTGGCCCACCCCGCTGTGTCTGTCATTTGCTGCTTGGTCTAAGTCTCTCTCCCTCTTTTTACAGGAGAAGTGGAGGGAAAATAAGATTGAAGCACCTGGGGAAATGCTGAGCCTTCCATGGACGGAGCAGAAGGAGCCGAGCCGCTGTCGGCAGTGGCTGCGGGCACGGGGGCAGCCCGTCCTCCCTCTGCTGTCTCTGCTCAATAAAATAAAAATCAGCACGATTCCTTGGCTGGATTCTTTTTTCTGTGAGATCCAGAAAAATGCTTTGATCCAGCTGTGCCGGAGCCTGATGCGTGGCTTTGCTCTCCTGTGCTGTTGCATCACCCTCCTCCCGGGGAAGAAAGGTGATTCCCACGGCTCCCATGGGCTGCGTCCTCCTGCCCCAACCAGCCACAGCTCCTCTGTCCTGCCCTGTCTGGCCAACTGGCACGTGCTGGGCAGCCAAAATCTGCTCCTGCTCGTGGGCTCCTGCCCGACCCTGCCCATCCCAGGGGGTGGGTGACAGCAGGAGCCTCCGTTCCCTTCCCAGCCTCCATAGCCGTGTTCCTTCTCTCTCAGGGGTTATTGTGGGAGGGTGACGGGAGAGCTGATGAGCAGCGTGACTGCAGATGCCTCATCTCCTTTGGAAAGCAGAGACAAGCAAGCTGAGGGTAGGGAATATTGCTCCATTTAAGCCTGCACCCAGAAGATGGCAGGTGGAGGCTGGTTTTAGGCAGAAACTGTGAGGCTCTTCTTCCCAAATCAGTATTTTTCCTTCTTTTCTCTTAGAGAACGCTTTGTCTTGAAAACTGTGAACTTGCCAGCATAAGTTTCCTGCTGCCAAGTGGCTTCTCATGCTAATAAAATTATATTTAGAAGAGCGCCAGATTGTATAAATTGTCAATAATTTAAAAAAATATATTCCCTGGAGCAGAGGAGCTGTGGGCTTACTCTCCCCTCCTCTAGGATAAATTCTCTCTGAATCATACACAGACCTTGATTTTCTAGGCACACATGTTTGCATTTATTTACAATTTTTAATACGCATTGACTTCATTCCTTTCTTCACTTTTCACACTGCTGCCCTCTCTTTTCTTCACTCCGGCTGACAAATCCCTGCAAACACAAGAAAAGTAGTTTTACAGTCTCTCCCTTTCACTGTGCAAAACACTCACAGGGAAATATTTGTGGCATCCTGTTGTTAAAACACTGGCAGTAGATCAATGGGACAGCAGCTCCTTCATGTTAAACGCTTAACTTTCATGTAAAGTTAAACACTCCAACTTTCAAAGGGAGCTTTAGATTTATCATGAGCCTCAGGGGTCAACATCTTTTGCAAGCACCTAAACGCTGAGCACCTAAACCTCTGGACCTTGTTTGGACAGAGCTTGAGCGTTTCCTCTCATGCCACAATCCCAGCTTTGTACTCAACTGGGGCACAATGCCTAAAAAGAGAGGCCTCAGCAAGGTGCTCAGCACACCTAATACCAGCTTCTCCTCTGGTAATCCACATAACCCAATTCTGGCAAGTCCTTTGTCATTTGGTAACTTCCCAGGCAGCCAGCCAGTGGTTGAGCTGCAGAGGCAAAGCTTTGTGTTGGGGCTGGTTTGGAGCTTCTCTCGGACCAGCTGCCTTTGATCCTGATGTTTTTTCCCATCCCAGCCTCCTGGATTCTTGCAAAATCTGCCACCTCTTCTTTGAAGCAGACCAACCCTCTCTGTGGCCCAGTTGCACTGCCCGGGCCCTTGTTTGGTTTTAAATTCAGATGTTCTGTTACTGAACTCGACAGGACATCCAGAGCAGGGCAGGATTGAGGGGAGGAAGAGGCACAAGGAACACATTGGGAAAGTGTCTTTCCTTTTCAGAGAAAATAGCAAACAAAACACCTCCATTCCTCACAGACCTAACTGCCATCTCCTCCCTCTGTGCCAGGGGAGTGGAGAGTGGGAGTAATCTGCTTTGAGGAAATTACTTCCCTCACTTGGGGACACTTCCCAAAATGTCCCCCGGAGAGGCCAAGGGAAGCAGCACTCCAGCAAAAGCCTGGAACTTCTGTTGTCATCTATCCTTCAGCTGAACATGGCTCCAGTTAACCAGGATGGAAGGGATGCTTTGCTGGTGCCAGGTGTGTTCACTCTTGGTTTTGGAAAGCTGGATTCACCTTCCCGGTGGGGCTGATGGATCTCTGGGACAGGGCAGCAGTGGCCACAGGATGCCCAACCTGAACTCCCATCTGTGTCTGGCTGCCTCCTCAGAAACACACACCAAAACAGAATCCAAACCTTCAGCCACTGTTTTCCTTCATTTTCTTCCTACAGCTTTTAAGCTGTGTTGGGTTAGGGTTGTTTTGTTGAGTTGTTTTTTTGTTGCTTTTTTTTTTTTTCTTTTTTTTTTTGACAGCTTTTAAAGGTGAGTGAGTCATGATACATTTGAGATCTCTCTTAGATAACATGAGCATCTTCACAGCTCTTTCTCTCCCTGGGAAGGAAGGGGAAGAGGCTGGGGTGAGAGCCACCCCTTGCAGTGGAATGAGGGCCAGGTCCTCCCCACACCTCACTTAGTTCCCTTCTCCAGTTAAAATACAATCAGGATGGAATCTGCGCATTGTCTCACTGCAAGGAAGCCACTGCTCACCGCTGAGCGCCCTCCTGTGAGCAGGCCACGCCCGTGGCAGAGGGAAGGATGTTATTTCCCTCTCACAGCTCCACTCTGGTGATGCAGCCGATCCTTAATTGTGTCCAGGCTCTTGGCCCATTTAACTTGTGAGCTCAACTGCTTCCTCCTCCTCCCCCAGCACGGGCACGTGTCACTGTCGCAACTCAGCTGAATCCTTTGCCCTACTTTTTTCCCTGACATTCACAGTGTTTGACAAGGCTTTTCAAGCTGCCACGGGATGATCCAAGGGTGGTGGTGCTGACTGCAGGGCTCCCACAACCTGGCTGGGGAGGGAGCTCCAGACTTGGTTATCGTTCCGGTTCACCCTCTTTTCCCCAAGAGAAGCTGGCTGGAACAGCTTGGAAGGGACTTTGGTCCAGCCCCCTGCTCATGGCAGGGTTAGTTGCTCAGGGCTTTGCCCAGTTCAGCACTGAGAGCCCACAAAGGTGGATGTGCAATCTCCTTGAGCTGTCTGTCCCAGGATTTGGCTGTCACTGTGGTAAAGAATTTTTTTCCTTGTGTATCCAATTTCAGCATCTTCTCTTTCAACTGTCTCATCTCCAAACCATGGAGCACCATGAAGAGTCTGAATCCACCTGCTCAGGAATCTCCTTTTTTACTGGCCATTGCTCTTATATCCCCTGAAATCTTCTCACCAGGCTGAGTGACCCCATCTCCCTCTGCCTCCTGTCACTGAGCAAATGCTCCAGCCCTCAACTCTCTGAGTGGTTTTTCACTTCAGTTTTCCAATGCATTTCTTATTTTGGGGCAGGGCCCAAAACTGAATAGTGGGGGGGATCCTGAGCCATGGGGACAGGGAGAAGGATTGTTCAGGGAGCAGGTGGGAGAGCTGTAGGAGTGTCTCAGGACACTGAAAAATGTAGATGGTGACATTTGCAGGGAGCAGCAGGAGGATGTCAGAGTGTATTGTGTTCTTTATGGATTAGAGAACAGCTGAGCCTGCCCTGGGGTGAACGGGCTCCCAGATGTTGGGCATCAGCCAACGTTTCCCTCCGTCCCTATCACAGCTGAAGGGCTTAAATAGAGGCCCAGGGGAGGGATTTGTCTGTTTTCATGGACTACAGAGCAAAGAGAAGGTGAGGAGTTTGTTTAGTGGTGTGAGTGTTGGTGTTTGTTTTCTGGGAGTTGGTGTGGGTTTATTGCTTGCTTTTGTGGATGGGTTGTTTGGTTTTAAATTCATTATTATTATAAATTGTTTATTTTTTTCCTGCAATAAACTGTGCAGTTTAGAAACTTCTTACAGGAGCTGCTGCAGTAATTGTGTGTGGTGTAGGTGTCCTGCAAGGCAGCTCTAAAAACTCTGGGGAAGGCTTAGAAAATGTGGAAGACAAAGATTATCCCAATACAGGAAGGAGGAATGGAGGAGGAATAAGGTTTACCCCATAGAAATGCAGGTGTCACAGGAAGAGCTGCTTGTCTCAAACCTCCAAATGAGGTGACGCTTCAAGGCACCTCTTTGGCTTTGTCACTCGTGGGGCCACGAGGGGCGAGGAGTTCAAGAAGAAGGTCAGTTCCTCAGGATTCTGGAGACAGCAGGGCTTTGGCAGAGCTTCAACCAGGAGTTGAAGGATAAGGTCAAAACTGAGCTGCTGCTGGGGCAGAGGGATGCCCTTCACCTTTTGAAGCTAAAATTGCTCAATTAATTGTCAGTGAACAGAAATGTTGCTGTCGTGGCAGGGACTGGCTCTGACCCTTCTGGCCTTGCCAAGGGACGTTGTGCCTTTCCTTGGCAGGGTGATCCCGGGGAGTCACCAGTGATAAAGCCATCACTGCCTGGGAGCCGATGTAAACACATCCCCCGTCTCCAGACATGCCCTAAATCCTTATGCACAGTTACACCAGGCCAGCGGGGGCTCCGATTTTGTCCGATTGTGGCGATGACCCATTAGAAAGGAGGGAGGAGAGGCTGCAGAAGGTCACCTGCGCCCTTCCCCGTCTCCGCAGGGCCCTCCCTGCCCGGAGGATGCTCCGTTCCCGGGCATTGGGCTCCCTCTGGTGACCGCCTGGAGCCGGGAACGGGCTCCGGTCCGGCTGGAGAGGCTCGTTTTGGAGAGGAGCCCCAAAGTTCTCTATTTCTGCCGACCTTTGAGAGAAGGTCAGCCCTGCAAAAATGAGAAAAATGCAATTTTAGTGATCCTAGGGCTCTGCTCGGGCAGGATCCATCACCTCCCGTCAAGAGGGACAGGGCACAGTCTGTTTCATATAAAGGGTAAAAGGTGATGACTTTCTTGGCCTGAGAGTACTCAGCCCCCTCTTTTCCCACTGGACATGGCTCGCCTCTCCTGCAGACCCTGGGGGAAAAAGTTTGGGGACAGAAAAATGCAGCTGGGGTGAGTTGGCTCTGTATCTCTGTGATTTGGGGAAGGCTTTTTGGTTACTCTGCCAGGTGCAAATATTGAGATTTACCATCAGTGCTGGGACTCTGAGCGTGACACATTTGCTGCACTTTTCACTGAACTCATCTGAGGCTGGGACTCTGCCTTTGTGAAGGATTTTCCTCCTGAGAAAAGAGACACAGCCCGTGGCTGCTCCTGGATCCAGCAGCTGTGGGACAGGGCAGCCGCAGCATCCACACCACCCCTGCACCCCAAAAGGGTTTTGGAGGACTTTCTGCTACTGGGGGTGTGCTGCTACTTGGTGTCACGTCTCAGTGGCATCTCCAGGTCCTGCTGCTCCCTTGGAATGGCCCAGGCCGGGCAGGGTGCAGTACTGCCGATGGACACTGGATGCTGCCACAGACCGGCTGCTTTTATCGTGTCTCTTCAGTGTAGTTCTGGCACCAGGCTGGGATCTGGGAAATGTGTTTTTTTTTTTTTCCTCCCAGCTCCTGGGCTGTGGTGATTAGGTGAGACCTAAGCTTCCACCTCCTGAAATAGATATAGATTTGTATATGTGTTTATATAGTTCAAGCCCTTCTAATCTTGATTCAAATCATGATTCAAGCAGTAGGCTGAGAAAACTCAGAGGCAGAAAAGCAAACTTGTTTGCAGCTTTTCTCCAGCCATAGGAGGTCCCTGACACCAGGGGCTGGGATGAAAGCAGAGATGGTGGCTGTGGGTGTCCCCTGCTATGGGACATGAGTGTGGGTGTGGTGCTCTCAGCCCAGCCAGGGCTGGGGGGAGGCAGGAGGGCAGTGCCAGCAGGTTCCCCTCCAGCCTTGCACTGTTGCTTTGGGGGCACATCTGTGCTGTCTTGAGAAATTCCTGTTGTACCTATGGTGGTTTTTTGTGGCTTAGGAACAGGGGAAGAGCACTAATCCAGGGGCTGAGGAATGGTTTGGGTGAGCACACTGCTGCTAGGTCCTTGTAGGGCTGGAGAGCATTTGACACTGGCTGCAGGAGCACCCTGGCCATGCTGTCCCTCCCAGGTGAGGTCAGGTCACTCCGTGCTGTCTCCTGCCCCTGTAAAGCTGCTGCCATCCAGCTGTCGCATGCTAATTGCTTCTGGCAGGAGCTTTAGCTGAAAAGCTCCTGTCTGGTTTCCTTCCAGGCTTTAGAACTGTGCTTGTCCCATGCCTGTCCAAAGGCTTCTGCTCACCCTTCTGGAAAGGCAATGCAGGAGAGGGGTGTGAAATTCGTCTGATTCTTGTGAAAGATGGACCAGGTGCTGGGAACTCTGCCCTTGGCTCTCCATTTGCCCTCCTTACTGCCTGAATAGTTTGACAACTCAGTAATTGTTGTTACTTCTCTCTGGCTTGATTCAAGTTTCTTTGGAGAAAATACTGTGACTTACTTTCCTTTCCCAGTTTCTGGAATTGTGCCCTGTACTTGACTGAGTCAGTGGATCTGTAATTATCCGTGGTGCCTACATTTCCATTAAGGGATTTTATATGTTAATCTTACAAGATTTAGGGCTCATTTTGGGGTTTTCATCTTGCTGGCTGCCCATTACCTCAGTGTGGAGTGCTGGGTGAGATGCAGGCAGGCATTTTTCCCCAATTCACCCTTATCCCTGATCCCAGCACCCAGCTGAGGCTCCTGGACCAGCAGGGAGCTGTGGGGCTCTCAGCACACCTTTCCAAGTATTAGAGGGCAATGAATATCTCTGCATCAGTGATCTAAGTTTTAAAAGACACCTATTTTGTAGCATCTCTCAATTTAAAACCAGTCATAAATTTGATCAGGGATTGCTGGGCTGAGTGAAGGACAAGCCATGAACTCATTTATCAGTGACAACCGTGTCATCTCAGCGCCATAAAACTAAATGTTACATGATTTACTAGTTGCAGAGCTAAATCTACCTGAAGTTTATGAAAGTGGAAATTCCCATACAAAATGCAATTTTTTCTTTCTGTTTAAAGAAGTCAGAAATTTCAGTTATTTGCCTGCTTTCTTCCAGCAGCAGCTACTCACTAAATCCTGGCCAAAGTAGCTTAACAGCTTCTGAATGTGTTTATCTCAGCTAATTTACTATTTGTGGGAGTGGGGATATTGCCTAGGTGTAATTACAAACCCTCTGTATCTGAAGCTCAGAATTTCCTTCGAGTGTAGGACACAAATAATTTTGTTTTTAATTTAGTACCACTTGTTATAGGAAAAGATTTTGCGACATACCTGTTCTGTCTAGTCACATCTGTAAGGGATTAATCAGATTTAAAAAAATTCCCACATCACTTTATCATTTTCATCTCTGAGGCAGTTTAATACACTTAACTTTTCCAAAAATGTGCTCGTTTTGGTCCTGATTCAAGAAATATCCATCATTAGGACAGCAGAGGGACCCAAAAGTGCATCAGTTGCAGTTTAAGTGTCTGCTTGAAATTCTGCTCATGTTCCCCCACTAAACTGATGCAGCTTTCACTGCTCACAAATGTCACACACTCCCCTGTATGTCACGAAATGTGAACTGAATATAGAAAAATTGGGTAAACAATCGTAAGTTTTGCAAAACACAGTTCTAGAGCCACCTCATCTTGCCCTAGGAACCAGGGTGCCTTAGAAAGTTTCACTAGAATCTGTCAAATTTACAACAGTCTTACTGCGCCACCATTTGTTTTTTGAGTATGACCCAAACTCGGGGTGGGGGGAAAAGCACCTGAGGGATGAAGTTGGGTGTTCACCAGTGGAGCTCTTGGCTTGAAGCTCATCCATCATGTACAAAGCTCCTCCAACCCCTGAGTCATTCCCATGCCACAGCACAGTTCCTGCCATGGAGCAGGAGCCCACTGGGCCAATGAAACAGAGATTGAAAGATACAACACAAAGTTTGACAGGAAAGTCAAACTTTTAAGAAGTGAGGGGAAAAATTGTAGAGCATTGAAAAAAACAAAGCTGGGAAGGAGGTTTTTACCCATGGTTTTACGATAAGAACATGCTCAGAAGCAGAACTGTTGAACCAGCTCAGCACTGACACCCATTTTTTTTATTCATCTGGGAACATTTTCCTCCAATGTGAAACCATTTAAATGAGTTTATTGACCAGCCTGTGCACCATCATTCATGCCCAGCTGTCTGGCCCTGCACTCTGTGCTCTGGAAGGAGCGTGACAGATCCAACTCAAAATCCAGGGGCTGATCATAGAGCAAGTAGAACAGGCTGGAGATGAAAACCCCAATCAGATCTGAAGGTTGAGGGAATTGAGTCAGGAATTTATAGTGAGCTATGACTTCTTTGATGCCCTGAGTTTGACTTGCTTTCCTCTCAGGAGTGGCACGAATCAAGAAGAACAAGGCTCCCACTGTTGAATACCAAATTCTTTAATGTTGCAGATATTTAGTGCTAAAAATCTGATGCAATCTTAACGTTTCAAAACACGAAGGTCAAAGTCTTCTGGGGTGTTGCAGGGGGAGGAGGGGACATCTCTCAGCAGCAGTGACCGTGCGGGATCTGCTCCAGGTCACCCAGTTCCCTTCCATGCAGGAGCTGCAGCCAAGCCTGGCCCCTGCTGTGATAAATGATAAAAGCTGCTCTTTTCTGATGTATAAACACCTTGGCAAATGGTCGGGTGTGAGCAGAGTGGGTGTGCAAGCCCAACTAGGCAGTTTAAAGGAGAAAAAAACAACACAACACAAACTTTCAAGGGGTGTTAATGATGCACTTTCCACAGTGCCCAGCAGCCCAGCCTTAGTGCTCGGAGCATTATGCAATTTGAGAACAAGCTCCCTTTGACTTGTACCCATTCTCAACAGAAAATGAATTGGTGGGAAAGCTATTTGCCAAGAGAGACATAGAAATTAATGGCATGGCATTGTATGTGACTGTGTGTGGCAAGGACACAGGCCAAGCCCAGCACGGACTCCTGAGAGCTAAATGAGCATCCAAGTGCTCAGAGCAGCATGAAAGGATCTCCAGAGATGAGCAAACTTCCTAAATAAGCATAAATAATGAAGCTCAGGGCTGTATGAGAAAGCTCATCAGTATATAAATAGTTCATTTTGAAGTTCTCTATTATGAAACACCATCAGAAAAGGGCTGAGGCATGAATGAGGTTGAGGCCTCGTGTGATTATCAGAGATCCAAAGGATAATGGGGGATGATAGAGATGGGCAGGGAAAAACAGGCCTAAAGTGGTGTGGTGCAGCAGATAAGGCCAGGAGAGTCAAACTTGGCACCGTGAGCCCTCAGAGCTGCTTTTCCCTCTTTTTAGGAAAATCTAACCAGAGCTGTTCACCTGCCAGCACGAGGCAGTTCTTGCTGAATCTTTGAGGCTGCTTGTATCTAACCCACGTCCTTGCTGGTGCAGGGCCCGTTCAAAGCCCAGGTGTCAGCACCAGCCCCTGGTAACAAGATATTGCCAACATTGCTCACACAAGAAACTTGTAACGCCTCAAAGATGTCCCTTGTCTTCTCCAGGATAGAGCAGTATTTTTATCACCTACTCCTGTTATTCTCTTCCTCAACATTTTCTTTTCACTGAAATTTTTCCTCTGTCAATCCCCCAGCCAAAGAACTTCATCAGGCACCCTTCACTGTGTGCAGCAGTTGCTAATATCCACTAGTACCTGCCACAACTGCTGCAGTGACAACAGTGAAATGTCCAAGGACTCTGCCTCTTCATCCAGCATTTCTTGCTCTAAGAAGCTTTAATGAATCAGGAAAACTGTGTACTTTTCTTTGCCCTCTGAAATACAGTTTTTACCTGGCCTTTGTCTTTTTGGGAGCAAGTATTCAGCACTTCTCACATCAGTCTTAAATACATCCTGAACAGACAGAGTGGAAAATTGTCTTAAACCCTTTGGCATCCACTTGCTGTCAGTTGGATGTCAAGTCAGGAATAAAAATTGGCAACTAGCTGTAGATTTCACAGTCATGCAGCAGGATTTGTGGGGCTGAATTTGCAGTTCAGTTCCTGGCTTCAGCTGTCACTCCATGTACCTCCAGTGATGAGCATTCATGCCACAGCGAGGCATTGGAGTTGTCAGATATCCAGGGCTTACTGAAATAACTTCATTTGGAAATGGACTGTCTCTTCTGGCCTGACTAATCAGACAGAACAACATACAAAATGTTTGACATGTACTGGGAGCCTGAGACAGTCTCTGACACATGAAAATATTTGGAATAGTTCAGACTCCATTTAATGCTTCTCCAGAGTTTTGCAGAACAGTAAATTATGAGCTCTGTAATTAAGCTTTACGCTCCCCCTCTTTAATTATACTTTAATAGTGTTTCTTTTAATAGAGATAGTGAAAGCCATTAATCTAATACTGCTCAGGCACCTCAATATAATCTAAAAGGAAAGTAAATGTTAGCAGGGAATAAACCTTTAAACTTTGCTGTCCATAGTTATTCTCTAGGCTTAAACTACATTTTGGAAATACAACTAGGTCAAAACTGCCTTCCCTATTGGAGAAACAAAAAATCAGCATAGGTGTTTTCCTCTGCATTTAGGAGCAATGAACACATTGTTGTGGGGCTAAGCAGGCAATGATCCATTTATCCTTGCAGTTACTGTGGTAGTTTGGCACAGTCACATTGCAGGTACAGCCCAGAGCAGCCCAGAGCAGTGAGGAGCTGCTCTGTGTCACCCACTCCCATCTTCCTCAGCACCTCCAATTCTTTTATTGCAGGTTGTTAGGCCTTCCTGTTCCCTTCAGTGCTATTCCCTTTAGTGTCTGCCTGTGGACTTCCCTGTGAAGGTGCCAAATTCTTTTCTGAACCTGCTGATGCCACCTGCCTCCAAAGCCAACCACGGCAACAAAATCCAGATTTCTTCCTGCTGCTTTTACCATTTTTAACTCACTTTCCCATCAGTGACCCCTGATTCTTGTATTCATTTAAACATCAGGCTTGTGCTTGCCTTATCCACAGCTTCGTGCTCTTAAAAACCTTAGCCATGTCTCAGCCAAGTAAATCCCAGCAGCATTTTTAGAAGATAACCAAATCAAACTGCAAGGCTAGTCTTCAAACAGAAAATATGGTAAGAGAAATTATATTAGTCATAAAAAATGTAACAACTTGTCAGCAACATTGCTGTGTTACCATCAGAGGTAACACTTGCATGTCTCACCGCAGCTTATAAAATATTTGAAAGGGCAGTGCATGTCTCCTTCAGATCAGTAAATACCCCCGTGTCACTGAAATAAAAATCTAGATTGATTTTTTAAACACTCCTTGTGTAAAGTAAAAGAAATGAGTATTGCTTGTTCACTGTAACCTGCTGTTTGTAAGCCAACTTTGAGCAAAAAATACAGGCACGTGTTTAAATCCATTCCCTTGGTTTGGTTTCTCTCTCTGCCCAGCACAAACTCCACAGGTGATTTAACTGCAATGCCTTGACTTCTTTCCGCTGTTCAGGCAAAGGAATTCCAGTGCACCATACACCAGTCCTACATTCCATGATCTCTGCTGCTGCAGCTTTTCCAGGAAAGGATCACTGCTGTAAGCTCAGGGATTCTCCCTGTGCTGTCTGCACAGGGGTCAGGCAGCTCCTGCATCAGAAATCAGCTCCAGGAGACAAAACTGCAGCTCTTCACCCTCCACACTTACCTAAACCCCCACCTTCATGTGTCAGGTTTCTGGTTTGCTCATTTCAAAGGCAGCTCGGGTTGGCACCAAAGCACACAGAGCCCTGGACAAGGACCTGGATATTGTCTGACAGGTCACTGAGCCGGAGCCTCGCGTGCTTGTCCCAGCAGATCATTTGTGCCTCTGTCCTGACAGCCTGACATGTGCTGTCAGGGCTCCTTTCCTGGCCAGCCTGGTGCTGCACCACTTCCCTAACCCACAGAGGCACTTACCAGGCTCTTACTCAACTCCTGATGCAAACCTGGTGTCTCTGGAATCCAAACAAACCCTCCAAACACCCCCTGCCCAAATTAATGTTATCAATGGTTCCTCTGTTATGCAAGCTGAATACTGAAGGCAGCACAGGACACAAAGTATGAAAAAGGTATTTATTATTTACACAACTGCTATAGTTCCTTAAGAACAATATATACCATTTTTTATTTGAAAGGGTCAGTCTTCTTTCAAATCCATGAACTGCATAATGCACAAGTGTTGGAAATGCCAAACAGCAGTCACGTCACACTTCTATAGTGCAGGCATAAGCAGCGAAAGTAAATGATATTTTAAGAACAGTATGGCTGAATATTGTATTTAAACACAGTGTTTGCACTTTGACAAGATTTAGCTAGAAGAGAACAAGGGTTTTGTTCATGCTTTGTTAGAAATGTGACTTTCCCATCTGAGGTTTAAACCCTTTATCTGACATACGGGGATTGTTCAGGCAGACTGCTTTTCACTGACCAAGTAACAGTGGGTTTCTCTCCCTCGAAATTCAATCTTTTCTTTTCCAGTAAACACTGCTTTATAGTACAAGTTCACACACTGGGGTAATCTGGCCACAGAGGTGGTACTTTCTCATCTTACTGTCTTGCACAGAGAAACACTGACATACTAATACATACCAAACTTAGACAACTTGTAATTTATAGACTTAAATACTGGAATGGGAGAGGGAGACTGTTTCTAAAGATGGAGGGAATAGAGGACTTATACAATTCACACACCGCCAAGGTTGGCTTTTTAATCAACTTTTTTGGTCTAAATATTTATTTTTTTTTCTAGTCTCAGAATGCTTTTGGTCTTTGATGGTTATGGTTGTACTTCAGCAGCAAAGGAGAGGAAAGTATTTTGAGAAGTAACACCAGAACTGAATGCAAGAAAAAGCAACTGACTTGTTTCTCCCACTTTGAGCTTATTGCTGTGATCTTTTAAAAAAACCCACAACCAACCAACTGGAGGACCACGTTTAGCAGTCGTTCTGGCATTGGGTCCAGTGTCCAGCACTATTATACTCTAGCACAAAAGCAAGGAAAAGTCCAATGATCTTAGTGATGTTCCCTTCAGTGCCACACAGTTTTATTAGTGTTATTGTCCTTGCTTCTTTGAAAGGTACCTGAAAGAAACAAAAGTGGAGTTTTTCACCAAGTGAGAGGTGGCCACAAATATACCTAGGATCTTAAGATCCAAGTAAGAGTGCTTTCTTTTCTCACCAACAATCCTCCTACTGATAACCAAAAATTAGAAATGCAGTCAATACCACTTTTGATTTTTATTTGATTTCAACATCTTTCAATTCCACGATAGGTTATCTTGCGGTAATTCAAAGTCATGTTATGGTTAGACTCTATCAGGCTTTTTAAACAAAAGGGAGGAAGGAAATGGAAACCTGTTACATTCTAAGAGGATGGAAAATTACATCAGCTGGAGAAGTGGCTTTTATATCCTTTAAGATAAAAAGGCCCATTAGTAATGGCACTCCTTCAAATAAATTCAGGACTTTAATGAACTGATCCAGCATCACCTGAAAAGAACAGCCCTGCATCAGCTTCTCTGGAGAATCTGAGTGACTCTGAACTGTTTGAACTCTGATCTCACAGCTCCCTCAGCACCAGAGCTGGAGAAATCTGCCTGTGTGGTGTGACAGTGGAGGCTTTGCAAATACTCTAGGAGAAAGAATCCAACCAATTTCACAGTCAGTGGGAAATATCCAGTGAATTTCACTGCTTTTAAGGTTTAACATTTCACTTTCTGTTCTAATCAGAAAAGAGAAATTGTACCAAGCCTGCAAGGCTCCTTTTTTAACACCTTTTTTTCCAACAGTATTTCTTCACATGTATCGAAGCCTCTGACTGTTGCATAAAACCAAGAGTAATTTTGCTCAAGCCCTTCAGTTAATCATTTTCTAGCAAGAATTAGGATGCTAACTGGTGCCCTGAGCACTTGGAAAACTCTTGTTCCTAAGACAGTAACTTGGAGCTGATGAATCCTGCACCACCCAGCCTGAATGGTGCCTGAGAGCTACACTAACACCACAAAGTTTTCAAGTAACTTCTGGAGAAGTTGCTTTAAAACAAAAGATTTGGGATCTGACCCCAGAGTCTAACTTGGCTGGGGTAGAAAGGAAGAAGTTTCCAGGGACCATGTTCCTTCAAAATTCTTTTCCTTTTAGGATGCGTAATTGGCAGGGCTGAATATTGGAGGAGTAGGAAAACACAGATGCATTCTGTCAAAACCTTCTAATTTTAGGGAAGCTGCCTCAACACTACAGCCCTGCTCAAATTTCCCCACAACCAAAGGACCTTTATAACTGTAAGTTCTAAAGTTCACCAGTTCAGTTGTTTCTGGTGTTTGTAGAAACAACCTCAAACAAAACAGGGGTTGGGGACAGAAGGAAGCAAGAATTTTGACTTTGTTCTTACCTTTCCCAATGTTTGTGATTCAGCTCCAAAAAGTCATCTAATTTTGCTATTTCTTTGAGGTATTGGGTGAGCTTTAGAAGCTCCTTGTCTTTATCCCGATTTACATGTGCTTTCATAAAAGGCCTTATCTATACAAAAGAAATAAACCGGGTATAACCATTTGCTCACAGAAAGAAAAATGCTTTAGATTCTCTATCATCTGCCACCTGACCCAAATATATTTTCAGTAATAAGACAAGTTATAACCTTTCATGGGTAAGAGGAAGAAAAACCTTTTCCAGTATTGGTCAGATCCAATTTGTCCTGTTCATGCAAACTGGACTGAGGGGCTTTTACTTTGCACCAACCAGAAAAAATTTTTTTTCTCTTGTGCTTCTTCAAGCCTTCCCCTCCCAGACAGACTGATAAAATGATCTGGAATGGACTGCCACATTTTCTAACTGATTTCACAGAGATTTTTGCAGGAGGGGTTCCCAGCTCTGCATTCTGAATTGTGTGGCATGGCTGGAACCAGATGATTTTTTTTCAGCAAAAAGCCTTTGACTACAACCAGAGCTGTTGTGAAAAGAGATGTCAGAAGCAAAGCTCATCTGACAACTGCTTTAAGCTTGGAATACATTACACCTGGGCCTTGTTCTAGTGACTCCGTGCTCTTGTCTGCAGCTGTTAACAACACTTGGACAAACATCTTTCCAATCTGAGCTAGAGGGACCTCTCTGGATAATCCCTTCCCAGCAAGATCTTTGCTATTCCTGATTCTCCTTCCAGTTAAGATCATCCTGCTAGATTTCATCAACTAACTGCTCTCCACTTCACATCATGGATACTTTCAAAGAGATACCATCTTGGAATTTCTGCATTTGAAAACATCATTTTCCTTTTTAGAGAGATTTGTGCAAGTTCTTTTAGTACAACACTGCTCTACCATCACATGTATGTAGAAAGTTAAGTTGCACTTTTTATTCAGAACCAGCAGCAATAACATGACACACACTGGTTGACAGTTGTATAAAATGAAATATTTGCTGTTCTATAATTATTTCTCATACAGAACACTTGTGATTATCCTGTCATACTATCATGAAGTACAGCCACTTGTTATTTGACTTATTTTTGAAAATGACCACTCTGGTGATTGAACATCACATTTTCAATGGTGCCTGTCAGCAATGCCCAGCTTGATTACAGCTTGCAGGTATAACTTAAACAGAAGTAACAATTTCATTGATTTTGATAATCTCTTAAACACTCACTAGTGACACAAGGTTTATTTAATACTATTATTAAGGAAATACTAAGCCAGACAAATGTCACTGTAAATTAAAAGGTTTAACAAAACATGTATCTTTGCTAGATAAGAACAGTCTTTCTTTATGCTACAGCAAAGAAGTAGGAGAAAGTACTACTTGAAGTATCAAGAAAAAGTAGCAATGCATGAAAATTCCAATTTATATTACCTTGAGTCCATTCTGTGGGTTCATCAGGAAGTTTCGGCCAATATCATCAAACATAATAGTATTTTTTTTGCTGTAATATTCTGAAAACTTTCCCCAGATAACACCGAGAGGCTTCACCTGCAAACACAACACAATACAAGGTATCTGAGGTAAATCAGATCACATGCAGGAAGATGAAAATGCCATCTGTAAGAACCTAACTTGAGTGAACCCTAGTGTTCTTTTGTTTTACCATTAGCAGGTTGGCTTTAACAAAGGAAGATGTGAAATAATATAACATAAACACCCCCCACACTAAGGAAAACCTTTCTGTTGGTACTAAGTTTTCTTGCAACAGCAACAACAGTTTGATTTGAAAGCTGTGACATCTAAATATACCACTCAAAACATTAACAGAGACTTTCAGTAGGGAAAAAAAAATCTGTGGTTCCAAGATTCTTGCAGTTTTCCTGCATGAAAACTCCCAAACATTTTGTTGAATATTTTAAAGGGGTGTGATAAAATGCCAGCTGAATGTAGAAAAAGATTAGGAGAAAAATTGGTACTTACATCTATCAGTCCTCTCCGAGGAGTGTGCACTGTTATCATGGCAGCACTGTCCAGCATGAAAGTTATCTTGTAGTTTGCATTGGTACTCACCCCGAGCTCCTGAATCACAAAGATTGATGATTAAAGCTCCTAATTATGACAGTTTTACTGCTCAATAACTGCAACCACAATTATAGAACATTGCTTGTCACGGGGTGAGCTGTGGAGGTTTACCAGAGACACGCTAAAAATAGATACCCGGGGAAATTTGGATTTGTTACACAATGAGGATCATAAAAGTGCACCCCAGGGATTTATTTTTAGTGTTTAATATCAGGAATTTAACAGCTGATGCTGGCAGAAAATCAAAGCAACTTTGCAGAGAAGGCAAAATACAGAGAGGTTTTGCTCATGCCTTCGTGCACAACCTCTCACAAGTTCTACACACCTCAACTTAACTTTACAGCAATTGTGTTCTGGCTGCTCTTTGCTCCTCACAGTGACCTGCACAAATCACAGCCCAATCCAAGATGGAATATCCAGGAACAGCTCACTGTGACTGTTCCCTCCTGCACACGTCCAAGATAACCAGTGTTAATGTCAATTTGTGCTTTTAAGATCTGGCAACTCCTGAAATACTCGAAGTAAACCCAACTTTTTAGAAATAAAACTTTATCTAGACGAGGGAGCATCATTTCCATTTCAAATCCTTTCCAAAGCTGAAAAGTACCAGTAAAATCTGCTGACATGGTACAACACAGGTATTGCTGACAATTTCTGGTGTGTGAAACAGCAGCAATATGCAAACCTGTGTAACAGGGAGAAACACCCACTGCAGCAGCTCTCTTGAAACTATCCAGCCACACTTAACTGATTTGCTTTTATTTAAAAATGGAATCTTGCAAATGAAATGCTCTACCTGCCTGGGTCAGCGTCTTGTTACACTGACAGAACCAGCTGTTCTGCAATGTTTGAATTTCAGGCATAAAAGGGTGGTAACTGAGAAATTAATTAGCTTGTCTGATACTCCCTTCTTTTTAATCCTGCTTTGTATTTAAAAACAGAAACTTTAATGCCAACTATTGCTGGAATCACAGCTCCCTGACCAGATGTGAAACTCTCGGAGGGAAGCACCCCTGGTGCCATCAGTTTAAGGAGAAACAGAAAGTGGCATCTAGTGGCAGGAATCTCAATGGATCAGGATCCAGGAGGAGGGCTGGAAAAGCAACCTGGAAATGCAGAAAGGTGGGTGACCAGTGCAGGGGAAAGAGCCCAGTTTTGAACAAAGGTTTTCCACAAAATTGAGTCCTAGCACTACTGTGACAACACATCTGACACTGCCATGAGAATGCAATACTTGCAAGGCTCAACACTGATTTTACTTGCACTAACTCCACTTCATAGCTCTGATTAAAGATTTTAATTTCTGAGAGGCATTTTTGCATAGAAAAAATTGTAGCAACTAATTATTTTGAGGAAGAGGACACTAGAAAAATGTGCTTTGCTCTGTGAAAACCTGAAAAAATAGTGCATAGTAAAAGCTTAAATTTGGCAAGGTTTTTCCTGGAATAGAAATAACTTCTGATTTATAAACATAAAAACTCCTCAACCCACCAACCAAAACCACAGCAATTCTTAGTAAGCTCATTAGATTTACAGCTAAGCTGGACTGTAAATATGTTTACCACAAAGTCACCTGTTCAAAACTGGCTTCCTGCCTGATTCCAGTAGGGAAGAAACCAGAAAGCGAAAGAGCTCTTATGGGATGTTTAATAAGGCAGAGGAAGCCTTATTAAACAGAACCCCCAGCTTTACCAAGAGGTAAAGATAAATATGAAGAGAGTTTCCTCTTGATAACTTACTCCAGCACATCACATCTGTCGGTTCCTTTAAAAAAATCACATTTAAAGACTGGAGCTCTATAATTAGAGGTAAGATGAAAGCAACCGTGCAGGGCTGCGTGACAAATCCAAGTTTCAGCAAATTCTGACTTGTGTTTAGTTCTGCTAAATTTAGCACCTACTGCTGATAGTTTGTGTGGAATTCTAAAATTAGATTTCATCTAGTTTTGTGATCATTTCAAGTGACGGTGGAAATTGAAACAACTCAGGTTATGATTCATACAACCTCCCCTGTTTCTAACTTGCTCTACAACGCTGAGCATGAGCCCAGCTGCAGGAAGAGTTACCCAGACCAGAAACAAATCACAACAACTTACTTTCATTTTGGCTTCAATCCACTTCATATTGGTGGCAGCTGAAACACAAAGGAGAAAACAGAAAGAATACTTTATCAAAATAAGTCACTGGCAGGCAAAAACAAAAGAAATAAACCAAGAACTTGTTCACTTAACATGTCAAATTTTTACACAAAATTGAATTTTAGAAAGATCCACTTTTGTTGCAGCTTTTAGGGCCACTGCCTTAAAGAAAGTCTTCCTTCATGGAAGTCTATTTTTGTCTGGAAGAGCTTACTTTTCAAATGAACAACTAGATGAAGCACTGCAAATATTTAAACCATTTTCTAGATCAGCTGTTACTGAAGTACAGCTTGCAAGACCATAAGAGTGGGATACACCTGGCTTGAGGAACCTCACTGCCGGTGCAGGATTTCCTCCTGGAAGTAATCATAGGAATACATAAAATCTGCAAAGGACAAAGTGTCAACACTGCCTTTTGATCTAAGAATATGCAGAAACATTGTTCAAGACTATGAAAATGGAATTTTGTGACACAATTTTAATATGGTTTGAAGCCTGCACTGGCTGATGTCTGTTCTCCAGCTGTTGGTCAGGGATTGAACCAGAATGCAAAGGCAAAGGATCAACCAGCCACCCCTGCAGACAGAAGAGTTTGGCTCATTTGGCAGTTCACTATGTGTTGTCTGGATCGAGATTATTTGTAAAATCACTATCAAACAGTGTTCTAATGTTGATTATACAGTTCTGTTATTTCAAGCACTTCCTTGTACAAAGTAACACTCAGTAAAGTGATACTGAGCTTTATCCTGTGACTAGACCCATTCTTGTGAGCAGTATCTGGGGCTTTTTCACGTAAGAATTGGTATTTTTTCTAAAATATCTCTAATAGTTGTGTGAATTACAGCAGAGGTTTCTATATTGTTTTAGATCTTGTGACTCACACTAAAAAGCAATGTAAAAACCTCCCACCTGGAGTCTCTGCTCTGGATGACAATTTACAGTAAATTCTGAGGCACAGAGTATAATACTTACACCAAATTACAATATCATAGTCCTCATATGCAGAAGTCAGGAATTCATGAAGGTATGGCCTCATCAGTTCTACTCCAGTTTCAGCACATGACCTGTGGTCTAAAAAGAATGTAAGAGATAAGCAATTCACTATTAAAGTATTAGTTATTAAAAGTCCAGGCTGACTTTCTTTTCTATCCAGAGACTCAGAGTTTCATGAGGGGAGCACTGAAGCACTTCAAGATCATGAATGTTTTGATATCAAATTCCCATTTCCATTTTAAAGGAGGAAAGACAAAGCAGAGGGAATATTTATCTGTTGGTCTCACAGCTACTTGAGGGCTTAGCAATAATTAAATCAAGAAATGTCTGAGTATGAATATCTTTGAAGAGTCAGGGCAAATCATCTGTGCACTCAGGAAATTAGTAACTGGGCAGATATGAAACAGATTCCTTCAAACCTAGTCCAGTTCATTGTGTGAACATACATCATGCTCATTTCAGAGATGCAAACATTCCCTGTTCCAATTCCAAAACTGCTGCAAAATCTGCCAGCAGACCTCTCAATAAAAATTTTAAACTTAGAAATAGGCTGAATTTTGGTGTCAGATTGGAAACAAAAATCACCAAAAAGGAAAGCTATGGTAAAGGTATAAAGAAAGGTATTATTTTTATTGCTCAGAGTTATGCTGCCATGGCACACCTACAAACCAGAAAGTTAAGTCAGAAAGAAAATTCTGGCTTTCAAAAAAAACCAGCTCGACAGAATTTTCAAGTAAAACGTGCTTTTGTGAATGTTTAATAATGATATGTGAATAACATTTGAAGCTGTTCTCCCACATCCCCCAAAAGTAGAGTCAGTCAGGTACAGAATGGGATAATTATTTTACAATATCTTGCCCTGCTACTGTGATGGTCAAGATACAAGTTGTCAAGGGAAAGACTAGCAGGGCAGAAAATTAAATTACTGCTTTTTTATGTCTTTTTGCAGCAATTAAAATCAACAGCGTGCAACATTTTAAAATGATTTTTAAAATGTGAGCAGAAGACCACAAAATCATACAAAGCAGAAGTTATGTTGTACAACACAGCAAAGCAAAAGAAACCTGATCTGGCAAACAAATTGAACTCTTAAACAAACAAAAACCACAAATTGCATAAAAACTCACCAAACAGTGTATAATCAACATCTAGCACCAGCAGCTTTTTCCCTTCTCTAGGAGGATTCAGAATTTCCACTTTGTATTCTTTAACTCTACGGGAAATTTTTAGTAGATTTTCTTCCCTGATGTAACAATGCAAAAAGCTGCAGTTAATGAAAATGCACACTCTACAGTCAATAACAAACTGTTTTAATAGCTTGAACTCCTAACCTATTTTCTACTTCCACAACTTCCTCTTCAATATCAAAGTCATTGACCACATCATCGTTATCAGGAGGGGGCCCAAGAACATCTTCCTGGAGGAATAAAAATAATGAAAGATAACGAGGATCAGAGACGGAAAATAACAATGGATATCAAGTTTCTGTTGCACGTTACAGGGCAGGAATATTATTCAACTAAAATTGTTTCACTTTACCAGTGGAAAGAATTACTAAAGTATACTGATGATTGTTCAGATTTAAAAAGTCAGTGAGTATCCCAACAATAAGTTTGTACTTCAAGTGCAGAACACCACAGGAGTTTAATGAGTACATTGCTCTGAGAGTTCTGCAGCAAAGTTTACATTAAAAAGTGCCAACAGAAACCTACTGTACTATCATTTTTTTAAATGATGACTGGAATACTCAAAGTTTAAAATCACAATTAGGAGACACGAAGCATTTTTTCCTGTTTAAGCTAATAAACAAGCAAATCATTTACCAAACTCTCTTCACGAGTGCCCATCATCATTATCTTAGTATTTGGTTTCAACTTCAGGGCTCCAAGCTTAACATCATCCTCTGCAGGTTTGCCTGTAATGCAGATTTTTATTTTTAATTGGCATAGAGATTTTAGAAAAAATGTCAATACATTCCATGTTTAATTGAAATAAGCTCCCTGTAAAATACCAGCTGTGCCAAGCTGTGTTATCACCTTCCATATACAGTGTCCTGGTTTTGGCTGGGATTGAATTAATTTTCTTCTTGGTAGCTGATGCAGTGCTGTGTTTTGGGTTTAAAATGAGAATAATGTTGATGGCACAGCAATGGCTTAGTTGGCGCCAAGCAGTGCTGACTCTAAATCAAGGACTTCTCAGTTTCCCGTGCTCTGACAGGGAGCAGGTGCACAAGGAGCTGGGGGAACTGGGCAAAGGGATATTCCACACCACAGCACCCCATGCCCAGTGTATAAACAGGGGGGAACTGGCTGGGAGACACCAATTGCTGCTCAGGGATTGGATGGGCATCGATGAGTGGGTGGTGAGCAACTGGATTGTGGCACTGGTTTCTCTTGGGTTTTACATCTCTCTCTCCTCTTTTCATTATTATTCTAATAATAATTAGTATTATATCATATTTTATTATCTTTCAGTCGCTCAACTCTTCGTATCTCAACCCATGAGGTTTCCTTTTCCCCCCCAACTCTCCTGCCCACCACGACAGGGCAGTGTCAACCACTAAAAAATGACCAGGTAGATGTATTACTAATAAACAATATCCAGTGATGTATAAAGTGTCTGTATTCATGTCCATTGCAGAGCTACGACTGGGAAGTGGATGCCCTGTTAGTGCACACACCCTGCCTGGGATTAGGGGATGTTTGTCCCTAAACACCTCAGGCACAGCCCCAACAAACAGTAAATAAGGCCAGTTACCCTTCATTTTAAGCCCAAGCAGTTTTTGCCGCTCTGGTAACACTCCAGTAAGGCCCTTCAGAGACTGTTTCAGGTCCAACACGGTGTCTTCTTCTGACAGCGAGGTTATCGTGTACTCCTGTCCACCCCATTTTATTATGAGAGAGAGAGACATCCTTGTAGCATATGTTCAGTGTTACTGTCTGAAAAATCTGCTGCAGGAGGGAAACACAAAGATCATGTAAGGAAGAAAGAGGAGAACTCTTTTCAGAAGGCAAGCCACAACATCTCCTTAAAGCATTCTTGGCTCTTTATTATATTGGACATCAAAGAGCTGTTTGTTTCCCCTGAGCAGATGATAAATGTGTTGAGAAAGTGCTGAAACAAAGGGAGAAAGAACAGTGTTAAAACTGGGGCTCTGAGTTCCACTTTGATGTTTTCAGCAATGTCACATTCACATCTGCCGTGTGTTCTGTGCAGGTACAGCCTGTGCACTGCACACTCGAGCAGAGCACTGCAGCACCACAAAAGCCATTGCAAAGCTCAGAAATGTTTTTGCAACACTTATGCAACCAAACCAGCCATGGGTGCCTTTACAGATGTAATAACAGAACAGCAAACATGAAATCCCTAACATATATAAGCCCATAAAAATAGTTCTGAGCCCAACAGTCCATTTTTGGCACTGGATTTCTCTAATCCCTTCCACTGTGCAATACCTGCAGTAATGCACACCCCAGGTCACATCTCACTGTAGCAATATCAAAGCAGGAATTTGAAAGCAAAGCCAAAACACACTCCCACACAATGCAACTACACCCAAAGAACTGCACTTTCATTGCAGTGCTGACAAAACAACCATAATTACACTATCTTTAATTTACACAGCATCATTTATACAAATTGTATTTAACAGTTTAGTGCTACATTAAACACAGCAGAAAAACAAGGTTTTTAGCTTAATGCAAAAGGAAGAATGTGGTTTTTGTCTGTTGGGGCTTAGAAATAGAATCAAGGAGATAGAAAGGTATGAAAATGCTGCTACAGACAGACAGCAGATGCAGAGAAGGCCTCTGCACCACTGATGGTGAAATTGTCCTCAAACGACTGATATTCAAACAGACAGCAGATCTGTGAAAAATCTAAGGTTATCAACCTTCAACAAATGCGGGTCTGGCAATTCTAAAAAATCTCAGAAGCCAAAACTCTGATCCTTCTTCCTCCCCCGCTTTGTATTCTCAGAGGTTACCCACTCTCAGAAAATTTTTTCTCTTTTACACAGTAAAGTCTATGGGGAACAAACCAGTGATTGCTCAGGCATAGCCACCAAGCTCAGAGAAGATGAGAATTAGTCTCAGTACAACCTCCTTGCAAAGGACACTACCAACCTCACCTCCACATTATTGCCTCTAAGAGCCCTGAAAACAAATTGAAGAGGCAAACTTGTATTGCTGGGAAATTAATTCAGTATTTTCCCAAATATTGTCAAATTAGACTGGGACCTGTCATGACACAGTGAAAAAGACTCCTGAAAAAGGAGCCTTAGAAGGACTAAGAAATTCTACTGAGGCTAAGGCTGCATGGTGTAGAACAGTTGATACACAGTGTCATTATCATAAATTATTCCTGACCATAATCCTTAGACTAAGTCAGAAAGAAGAGTTCATTGTCTGTTTCCTTACCTGTATCACACACCTCAAATCATTCTGCAAGGACATGCACAGGGCAAGAACTAAGAAAACTTTTGCAGTCTCTGTCCAGTGCTAAATTGAAAAGCTCATCCCTCCAAAGCCGAGCACTTGACCAACCCTCAATCCTTACACATCTATAGCTCTGTCACGACAAATGCTACAGGAAACAAGACACTTTTATTCCCTGCCAAAACACTCAGGGGTCCGAATCAAGGAAAACGGGACAATGGTTTGGGAGCAGAACAAGACACAGGGATTTTCAAGGGTTCCACCATCGGGGCTGGGTGTCGGGCAGAACTGAAGATAATACAGCTTCCTTTGGTTAATTTATCTTCAAAGCCTTTAAAGACCCTTGGGCCACCAAGACCCAATGGGCTGGAAGGCCACGAGTCAGAGAAAGCACTCGAGTTCTGTTGCTAAACTGCAGCACCACACCGCGTTCCTTGGACGATTCGGAAGACAGGCATCCACACCTTTGAGTTCCACCAAACACCGTCAACACAAACCCGCTAAAACACCGCAAGTCCCCGCTGAGCGCACGGGGCCGCGCTCTCCACAGCAGCGAACAGGCGTGGGACGGGGTTTGGGGCCGGCAGCCACTCGGTGTCAGCGGGGCTCTCCTGCCCCGCCGAGGCCGCCCCGGCAGCGGCTCGGCCCAACCGGGAGCGCCCGTTCGGTGCTGCGGCGGCCGCGAGGCTGCGGAGCCGCTCCCGCCCCGCGGGGGCACCGGCCCGGCCGCGACACCCGCCCGCCCCCGGCCCCCCGGCCCGGCACGGCCTCCCCCCGGCCCCCGCCGCACCCACCGGGCTGTGCGGGGCCGCCGATCCGCCCCCGCCCTGGCAGCGCGGAGCGGGCGCTCACCCCGGCCGCGGGACCGGCTCCGTCCCGGCTCCGCCGCGCAGGAAGCGGAACTGGCGCGCGGCGGAAGCGGGAGGGGCCCGGATGTGCGCGGGGCCCGGCCCCGGGGGGAAGCGGCGGCCCCGAGCGGCGCCCGGGCAGCGCCCGGGCAGCGCGGAGCCGGGGATGCTGCGGAGCCCGGGATGCTGCGGGTCGTGCCCCGGGCGGGGGAACCGGAGCTCCGCGGGGCTGCTCCCGGCGGGGTCACGCAGCAAACCGGGAGCGAACGCCGCGGTACCGCGGAGCCCTCGCCCCGTCAGCGCCGGCCTGAGGCCGGGATGCTCCGGGGTCCCGGGAGGCCGAAGAGGCGACCCGCACGGGCCGCTGCTGCCATGAGTGTGTGTTTTCCACTGTCCGCTGTGAAAGGAGGTTGTTCTGTGCCCAGGAATCCCCCTTGAGACCCCCACCCCTGCAGAGCTGCCCCCAGTTCCGGGGTCCCAGCACAGACAGGACGTGGAGACGGTCCAGAGGAGGCACCAGCATGATCAGAGGGATGGAGCAGCTCTGCTGGCAGGAAAGGCTGGGAGGATTGGGATTCTTCAGCCTGGAGAAGGGAAGGTTTCAGGGCCACCTATTTGCAGCCTTCCAGTGCGTGAAGGGAAAAGAAAGCTGAAGAGAGACTCTTTACGGTGGCCTGGAGTGACAGGACAAGGGGGACTGATTTCAAACTGAAAGAGAGTTAGTTTAGATTGGATATTAGGAAGAAATTATTTTCTGTGAGGGTGATGAGACCCTGGAACAGGTTTTCTAGAGAAGCTGTGTCCATCCCATCTCTGGAAGTGTCCAGGGTCGGGTTGGCTGGAACTCTGAGCAACCTGGTCCAGGGAAGGTGTCTTTCCACATCTGGGTGTTTGGAAGGAAATTATTCTTAAGGTCCTTTCCAACCCAAATCATTCTGTGATTCTATGACTCAAAACTCTCTTTGCTCCTAAAGCCAACACTTTACAGCCTCGTTGTTGTGACACTTCTTGACTGCTCTTGGGATTCTTGGGAACTGCCTTCAGCTGCAGTGGTTCTGTGCTTAGGCAACAGATGTAGAAGGAAAAAATAGAATTTCCCACAAAATGGCCTTTTTTACTCAGCGGTTCTGCTTTGCAGAAATAGTTTAAAAGGAAGAACATTTGTGATAAAGTGTGGTTTCTTATGTGAAATCACGTGGAGGTGACAGACACTGGTTCCGCTTGGTGTCAGTAGAGGTGGTGCTGAATTTGAGGAAGGAGGTGAAGGTTTCACTCCTCCATTACCTTATGTCTTGCAGTGTCGAGAGGTTAGATAGTTTTCCCTCGTTTAATTTGGTTATAAGTAGGGAAGGGAACGCAAGAGCAGAGGTAAACAACTATGCACTGAGTAGAAGTTTCTTCAGAGTGGCTGCTGGGACTTGCAAGAGCCATTCCTGCTGTAAGGGAATCTCCGTGGAGAAGGGCAGTATAAGCAAAAACTGTGTAGAAGCTTGACCTCTTTCATGAGAGGATATTAATTTAATGTATTTCCTGCCTGGATATGTACTTTCAGTTTGTTCCATATTCAAGTTTTAGTGTAAAGACACCACTTTGGTTCCTAGAAGAGTGGTACAAACGGGAGACCATTGTAACGACTGTTCTTGCCAAGTTTAGTTTCTGACTGCACATAAATCCACGTAAAACACAGTCACTCTGCCTGTATCCCAGTCACCAAGGGTTTGCTTTTTGCTTCAATGACACAGAGCTGTCCTCTACAGAGGCAGCCTGTTACAATACTGCTGGAAAGCTTCCAGAGCTGCAACTGGTAATTAAAGTCACACCCTGTCACGAAAATATGGACCCTCCAGACCTGCTTAAAATTCAGGCTGCAAAAATGACATCCACTGTGATCACCTCTTTTTGCAATTTTGTTAATTTTTTTTTTCCTTTTCTGGTTGACCTTTAGGAAGCTCTATTGAAAAGGGAGCAATAGGGTTTTGGGTTTTGTTTCTTTGAGGAGTGATATGAAAAAGTACAAGAATGAATATTTAATTTCTGGTCTGACGCTGGTGTTTTGATATCTTTGAAAGATGCTCTGATCCTGACAAGATTCATGTGGTGCAGATAAATACATCATTTTATTTAGCTGTGAAACACATGGTGGTGCTCAATCCCAATGTTACTAAATGCAAAGTGGCAAAGTAATTTGACTAAAACCATGTAATTACAATTCAAAGTCCAAACAGCACAGTCTTTATACTGAGGAAAGTGTTTCATGGTGGCACTCTCTTTTTGCACTGTGGTAAATCAGCAGGGCAAGAAGGAAGGAAGAGCAGTGGGAAAATTTGAAAGCAAATGCACATTCCCTTTCACCTTGATGTGCACTGCCACAGCCTGGGATCCTCCAGGGTGAAATAAAAGAAGTGGCTGCACGTCAGATTGATGCCTGCTGGCTCCCTTCCCGTGCCTCATGTTCACATCACACATTTCTGATCCTTTTGTGCAATATGCTCCTGTGCATAAGTACTGAAGCCCAGGAGCTCGTCTCCTAAATTGCTGTTCATGCTTATGAGAGAGCAAAATTCCCTCTAGCAGCTCAAGGAGATGCTGGGTAAGAGTCCTTTGAAGCCATCATTTAAAGCTGAAAACTCTGTGGGAACCTCAAAAGGTTGCTTTGAGAATTAAGAGATTAGATCACATCTCTGTGATAGAAGGAGTTGGAAAGCAAAATGTGATGACATTGCAGGGCTGAGAGGTGCTAAATATTTGTTTATTCAGTGACTTTAATGGGGGAGAGTCAGTGCAGATGCTAATGTGCTGCAGACTATGAAGGGGCCAACAGCACAGATTTCAAGATCTTGAAGGTTTTTGGGGTTGTGTGTGGTGGGGTTTTTTTGTTTGTTTGTTTTGGGGTTTTTGGGGGGGTGGGGTTGTTTGGTTTTTTTCCCCCCCAGATTTCCTTTTGGTTCAGAAAACTCACTTGAATATGCACCAGTCTTTCTACCCCACTTCTAAACTGAACCCATATTTGGAAAAAATCTACAACAGAGCCCATATTCTCCACTAAGAATAGAATTATCTTCAAAATACATTTTGGTACCAGTGTATTTTACTCTTAGTCCGTCTTATGCTTTTTGCTTTCCCCTAATGCCTCTTTTTACGATTTCCTATAACACTTTATTGCTTTTTCCCAGTCCCCTTTCTCTGGTTTAAAATTTGTTCTAAGCAGGTGGTGAAGGCAGCGATGTCTGAGAATGTCAGACTCTGCAAATCCGATCCCACCCAAGTGTTTGCAGCCCAGTGTGTGCAGCCTCCTGCCCTGCCCATCAGCAGTGACTGCAGCAGAGCAGCCAGCGGGGTGTGCTGGACACTGCCATCCATCCCCGTGGCCCAGAAATGCAGCATTTGAGTCCTCCCTGTGATTCTGAGTCACGGTGACTCCGGGCACAGAGTTCAGTAATGCCTCAGGAGCTGCCAGCTCGCTTGGAGACTGGGAAATGTCTCCAGTTTGAAGTGAAGCACATTTTTAGGTTATCACTAATACAGTCTCTGTCTCAGCTGCTTTATCAGTAAAGGGGAGGTTAGAGTGTTATTTCTGTAGTTTCCTTACAGGAGTTTTTTCAGGATTATTTAGTGAAAGTTGGCACTGCGAGATGCTGTAAATACCAGAGGCTTGTTCCCGTGTACCATATGATTTCCCACCTCCTGAATGCAACTGTTATGCTTCTGCCACTATTCAGCCCAATGATTTTTATTTTATTTACTTCGATTCTTTGTATTCTAGATTATGCTCCACTGGCAAGGGATCTTGGGAAGGAACTGTGATGCTTTTGTTCACCGAACAAAACTTGATTCATCCCTTTCCTTACATCATCACACAGCTCTCCAGCTTCCCAACACAGAGACTGCTCTGGCTTTCCTTAGGTACGTTGAAAATCACAGCAGCTGTTGATGTGTTTGGAGTCAGCACTGTCCGCTGCTATGAGAAGGGTAAAGATACATGTAATTAAAGGAGAGATTTAATTATCAGTGATACTGCGGGAATGGTTTCCCGAAAAGAGCAAAAACAAAGAGGAAATTGAGAAGGCAGCTGAATTCTAGAAAGAGCTCTGAAAAGCAGCAGGAATGACAGGAAAAATTAGGAGATGATGAGAAGCAAAGTGATGGCGAGAAATTTAGGAAATAGGGTCAGAGTGAAAACCAGGAATTGTTAAGATGGGATTGTAGAGATAAATCAGACATAGATACACTGACTCTGTTGCCATTGCCCAGTAATGCTCCCAGTTTCTGTTTCTGGATATGGGTTTCTGCGGGAATTAAAGTTTAATTAAAGTTTATTTGTTCCTTTGTTCAGTGAATGGGATAAAATTGCAAGAAGGGAACACAAAGGCTTTTGGAGCTGGCTGCCACCAGTATTATACATGAGGTACCAAATTAGGTTTCACAGGCAATCTTAATTTCTGCATTAGTTAACTTTTTGTCCAATAACCTACTCGTTAAGACATTCCTTTGCTTTTGCATATGTATGTATGAATATTTTTTGAAACAATGGTTTATAAAAAGCTTCAAATAAAACTGCCCATGTTATTGTCCACCTTATGCATGCAGCCTCCTTCCACGTCAGCATATTCTGCTGCTCTTTGAGAATTCTTATGAGGGATTTTCTTTGTAAGCAGTTTGGGGCGCTGGCTTGTGTCCATCTGCATGGACAAATCAAGCTTCCACATTATCTGCACTCTGAGAAAGTCTTTTCAAAGTTTTAATGAGATGTCACCATAGCGGTGCCCTTCAGTCCTCAGTTGCTGATCACTGAAATTCTGGAACCCAAAGGCCTTTGTTGATAATGAGAGATGAATAATCATTGAGTTCAGAATTCTCAGCCACGCAGAGTCAGATGCAGGAGAGGCTTTCAAAATTCTGGAGAAATGAAGCAGAAAGTTGAGGTGCTTTTAAAAAGCCATGCCTGACAAGACAGTAGTAATGCCACATACCTGATCTGCTCATTAGAAAACCTTTTGTGAAGTAACTCAGAATTAAATGCTGAGAAGAGGATAGAATCAAATAAATGTGGGGTTCAGTTCCTATTGTTTGCTTGCAAACTGAAGCGAGAACTTTATAATAATTACTTCTAAAATAATAATAGGTATTTCCACTCCAACTCCTATAAATACCTGTTGTTCTCTCCAGCTGTGAATTTGTGTTTGTCCCTCTCTGCTGCTTGCTGTCTTCTCTCCCAAGCAGCACAGCAGAGAGGTGGGACTTAGAGATCACCCCAACCTCAGTCAGCACTGAACCAAGCCCACAAAGAATAGACAAGAAGTGACTCATGATTTTTTTTTTCCCATGTATGGCATGAGTAGACAAGCAGCCCCTAGAAATGGAGCTGAAATTCTTATGCCTTATATGATGGTTGGTTTATATTCCCTGTGATAAGAAGTGGGGTACTGGCGAGGAACGGGACACAGTTGTGAGCGGGCTGAGCCAGGAGAATGGTGTGGCTGGAGACTGGTGAAGCTGTTTTCCCATGCTCTCTGCAGAAATCCAGGGTTTGGAGCAGGGTTTACCCCAGGTACAAGAAAAGGATTAGGTGATAGTGGCATGATTAATAAACATATGTAAAACAAGAGTTGCAAACACTTGTGATGCAGGGACCTGTTAAGTGACAAAGGAAGAAAGCAGCTGTTGAGAGGAGACACTGAGCAGGTCAGAGAAACCTGTGAAGAAGGGGCTCAGTGAACCTCCTAAGCCTGACCAGAACACAGAGTGCTTATGAGTAATAATCACATGTGGCCGTCCTTGGTTTGGCTGGGTCTGCAGGTTTGTTTTTTCTAAAACGAATTTAGGAACCCTTGCATAAACGGATAGATTTTAAGCACACGTTTTTCAGTACAAAGCCTGCTGGTTTTATTTAAATTGTATTAAAATTTAAAATCTGAAGCTTGTAAAAAATGATGCTGGGCTGTTCCACGGTACCTGCAAAGGTTTGGGAGACTCCTGTCAGTTGTGCCATTTGATATCCTGCCTGCTGCATTCTGGAGTGTCTGGAGTTGAGAAGATTGGCCCAGTGTGAACACCAAATGCACCATCTGAGGATGGACGTGTTCAAATTACGCTTTTCTCCTGGTGTTTTGAAAACCTTCAGGTACTCGACAAAGTAATTTTGCAAAGCACAATGTGGATATACACCCAAACCTCTTATTTTAATGTCTCTGCTTCACAGAGTTAAAGACACTGTGTTGAGGTATTGTTAATACCTACGTCTGTGAACGCTCCAGTTCTCATTAGAGATGGAAGGAAAAAAGCAATTACTAAATTGGCCAGCCCAACCCTTGTGAACTACAGGATTTTCCAGTTCAGTGTATTCCCTCATTCCTCACCGCAACAAAGTTTTTTCTTTTTCATGTTCCAGACAATGAGGCTTTGTATTTTTTTTTAAATACCAAGGTAAAAACCATTACTCCTTTTGTGTCATAATTTTTTCCATAGCATTTAAGAATGTCTTCTAGGGCTTGGCCATGCAACCCTAACAGGATGAGTAAATATTGGTGAGACTTTCCATGCAAGGTCTGTGAGCTGCAAAGTATGAAACTATACTGTGCTGCGCTGGGCTGTGAGGGAGCAGCCCCTCGGTCAGGTCTCCAGCTGATAAATGACATTGCAATAATACAGAAAATCTGGTGCTTTTCTGATTGAACTCACAACGAAGGTGACTGGAGGCTCTGCAGTAGAACACTGGAAAAAAACAGTCACCCTTAGTATTTGAAAGTAATACAGCACGTTGTGTTCCACAAGGCCAGTAAGGAGTATTATTAAAATAGCAGGACTGCCTTTTAAACATCTGCTCAGACACTACCTCAAATTTTGCTGACCGACTTTTCTGAGTCATCTTCCAGACTCTCAGCTGCCCTGGCGAGTCCGCACGTCCCGAGAGGACCCGAACCCTTGCGCTCCCATCGGAATTTAAACCCCAACCTCTGCCTTTTCAGGGGTGTGGGCGGGCGAAAGGGTCCCGGCGTTATGGACAGAACCCGATCCCGGCGAGGAGCGCTCATCAGCCCAAATCCCGGCTCTTTTTACCCAAAACGCCGCTCCGCTCCCTCCGCCCCCGGCCCGAACCGGCCCGGGTGGGGCGGGGGCGCCGCTCCGCGGGCGGGGCTCGCGCATGCGCGGAAAAGGCCGGCGCGCGCGCGCAGGCAGCGGGGCCATGGCCGCCCGTCCGCGGGGCCGCGGGGTGTCGGCGGCGCCCTGAGGCGGCGCGGCGCGGCCATGGTGCCTCGAGGAGCCGCTCTGCCGCCGGGCACCGAACCGCCGCCGCCGTCGGTGTGAGAAGCGCGGAGCCACCGCCGCGCCACCGGGGAGCGGGAGCGAGAGGAGGAGGAGGAGGCGGCGGCGGCGACCCCGCGGGTTCAGGTGATGCCCGCGCGCGCGACCCCGCGGCGCCCGCCGCTCCCGCGCCCTTCCGCGCCCCCGCCGCTCCCGCGCGTGTCCGCGCCGGTGCCGGGGCTCCCGGGCCTTCCCTGCGCGCAGCCCCCTCCCCCGCTCCTCCCCGCCCTCCGCCCCCCTTCCCCTCCCCGCTCCCCTCCTCCGCCGGCGCCGGGAGCCGCCGGGGTTACTGGAGTTCAGCGAGGCCGGGCAGGATGCGCGGGGCTGCCCGCGGCGGTGAGCGCGGGAGTTGCGCCGGGCAGGGAATAATAAGTGTCCTGTCGGGGAGCGGGGCGGCGGGGGGTCGCGGTTCGCACGCCCGGCTCCTGCCCGTGCTGGCGCCGGGGATGAGTTGCGGGCTGCTGCAGCCCTGATACAGCCGCTGGCTTGGCTGGGGGGCTGCGGTGCTGCCTGACCTGCCCGGGGTCGGGCTGTGCCCTCGCTGGAGCCGGGCTCTGCCCTCCGGTGCCCGCAGCCGGCTGAGCATCCCCCGGCCCGGTGCCGTCACGGCTGAGACACGGAGCGGAGCCGGGCACCTCTCCTGGAGACGGGCCCTGGAGCATATGGTCATGCTTATGTAAGGAGCAGCCTGCCCGTGGCGTGGAGAACAGGGCTCTTTCCATCTTCCCTACTTATGTCATGTCAGTCGGTTTTATGAGACCTTCTGTAGCCTTTTAAAATAAGGTTTGTGATGAGAATTTTCATTTTTCTTCTGCGCTCGGGAGTAGTTCTGCGTACCAAGTATACTTGTGACAGATGGGAGCTCTTGGAGGGATTCTTACCTTCTGGTTTTGCTGCCTTTTTGGGGGTGTGTGTGGGGGACCTGGTGCATAAATAATTAATTGGGGGAATAAAGTGAAAAGAAGTGAATTTTTTTGTGTGTGTGTAATGCTGCAAGTATCAGCAAATGAAAGAGAATATTACAAGGTACAGGCAAAATATACCAAAGAAAAGTGAGATTTGTGTAATATGTTTGACTCATAAATATTAGCCATTTGTGATCTCATTCAGAATACTTTTTTTTGAATCTGTAGGTGTTGCGGTATTAATTTCTTATGCAGTTTTTAGTACAAGAGTTTCTGTTAACTTGGATACTTTTACATATATTTCAGTTATGGTTTGTCTGTGTTTGTAATATGTCTGTAGAGATGAAACTTGAGAAGAAGGAAATAATTATCAATTAATTTTTGATCATTCTTATCGGGTTTATGAAGATAGATTTAAATATGGAAAAAAATACTTTGTTTAGGGTGGGCGCTCTAAGCTACTGAACCCCGTGACTTTGGTTTATCTGTAACCTTGGCTTTTTTTGCAGGTTATCTTAGATATGAGAAGGTCTGTCCATGAAAAACTATCTTTTTTTGTTTCTAGATATCTATAATAACTGGTAATCAGCTCTAGTTTTTCAGTAATAATATTGCTAAAGGATTAAATTAATTGTTAAGCTGTTTAGCATTAGGAAATGGTTGTCTTTGCCACCACAATTACACAGAAGGTTCATCAGAAATCTTACAGAACAATATGAAACTGCTGCTCATCCAAAACAATGATTCACTTTTTTTACATCAGTCTTGAGGAGCTACTGATGTTAGAGCCACTTGATTCTGATGGAGACGTGAACTGAGCAGCGTTCCTTGGAAGAAATGCAGGGGAATTCCTTCCTTTGGGAGAGGATGGGCAGAGATGGGTATCTCAGTCCTGTTGAGCAGCTGGAGCCCGTGGTGCAGCTGCAGAAACGTGCACCATGCCAGTGAGCTTTGAACGGTGGGTGTGTCCTGGAAAACCCTGTGAGCCTGCTTGGCGTTTGGTGTTGCACTCGCACAAACCTTCTCCAAGCTGTTTGCTAAACTTGGGTCGGTTTCCTCCTCTTCAAACAGTGCAGATGGCTCCTCTTCCCCTCCTCTGGGACCCATGCGGTGATTTACTCTTCGGAATCCATTTTTAGCTCCAAACACACCTGGCAGTGTTTGATGTGGTTAGAGTGGACAGTTCACCATCGTTTTGCTCTTTAAGTGTATATTCAAGTCCAGTCCTTCAGTGTGATTCATTCTGTTCCTGGTTCCCTGCCCTTCCAGCATCTCCTCTCATTTCAGAGAGGCCCTGCTGCTCTGTAATTAGTCTCATACTTGGGAGGAACACTCAGAAGTGGGTACTTCATCTTGAGGAGTTATTCTGGAAGAATTCTTTGGTTACATATCTTGAGTTTGAGCGTGTTTTAAAGGGAACTTTTCTGGGTATTTCCACCGCGCGTTTGATATTTCTGTCAGGCAAGTCTGGTGCTGCAGGAAGCTGAGCTGCCTATTTCACAGGCCTTGAAGCTTTATTTGCATGATTCAGAAAACAGATAAGGCAGCAGCCACGATGGAAACTTTATCAGTGCTGACCTAGAGAAATTTTGAAAGTGTTATTTTCTATTGTAACTTCTTACCAGTCTGGTAACTAGTTATTGTTATTGCAGGTTCCAAACATAAGGCTGTGTCTGAAATGGCTAAAAACTGTCTGAGCAACCGTGGAGGATGAAATATATTTCATCCCGTTGTGTGGCTTCATCCTGGTAACACCTTTGGGTTGCAGGGCTTTTGGTGAGCTTTGCCTGCGTGTCTGGTGTTCCTGGGATCCAGCTCTCTGGGGTGGGATGTCACTGCATCATCTCGGGCTCTCATTAATGCTCCGTGTGCAGCTCCTCTGGGTATTCTCTCCTCTGCAGAGGCGCTTTGGGATTGCTGCCCAGATTTTCTCAGAATGTGCTGATACAAATGTGGTTAGGCAGGCTCGTTAGGTGTGGGCTTGCAAACACGGCTGTGATGGCAAGAAAAAGTGCTGAATAACTGGTTAATAAACCAAACCTTGAACGGGCGAGAAACTGGGGAGCCAGAAAGGACCTCGGAGCAGTTTAGTTTGTTGAGTCAACCTAGATTTTCTTCTGAAGATTTTAATTAAAGGTATTATTAATTATCTTTTAATTTTAATGAATTAGCTTGCTGTCTTTCAGGTGCCCAGCTAAGCTGAGATCTCACAGCCAAGCAGCCTCTCTTAGTGTGACTGGGTTTGAGCTGATGGTGTGCAGGCAGAGCGCAGATCCTCTAGGAATCCACAGGAGGAAGGATTTTGCTGCATACCTGCTGGATTTATTAACCTTTGTTAACACGTGCTAGTCCCTGAGTTCAGTTCCTTTGTCTTACCTGCTTATGAAAAATAAAAGCCACTGGATGTTTTACAGGCTGCCTATAAATAATATAATGCACTTGCTATGTAATTGAGAGCGGGCTGAAGCATAGTGTGTAAATGTACTCAAGAAATAAATCTTTAGAGAAAACTTTATCTTCACAGCTCTGTGATACTTACCTCCATTTCCTGGATTGGTTTTCTTTCCCTTTGCTAGAATTAATGAAAGTTGGAAATGTAGATTATTTTTTTATTCTCTGCAATTAACCTTCCGTAGTTGCTTTTGTCCATTTTTAATATGCCTTTAATGTGAGTTCATGTTCACTGAAGTCCCTGTGAACAGAGAAGAGTTTGACCTAATTTATGTTGCAGTAACATTTGCTTTTGCAAAACACGTGCTGTGTTTGGAATGGTTAACCTTAGCTGTGCCACAGTGCACAACTGAATGAGTCTTGGATGAGTAGGAATGTAGGAATTACTGTGTTTTCTAGGTAGAAATACCAGTTCTTCAGGCACACCAGTGCAGCAACTGTATAGCAATCCATACTGTTAGACCAGATGGGGAAAAACGGAGAAAAAAAAGAGAAAAAAATGTTGTTTGTTCTTGTTTACTGCTTACACAGCAAGATCAAGCTGTCTGTTTGCTGACTGACTCTCTTTAAACCTTTAAATGGAAGGCCAAATACTCTGGTTATTATTTGAAATTTCTGAGCTACTCCGGTGATCTTGGACTGAGCATGACTGGGGGCAGAGGCTGGGGGCCAGTGCCGGTGTCGCTCTGCACGTCTGCAACGTTCCAGGGCTTTATTCCTGTTCTTGGTATCTCCATGGATCTGCCCTTCTCAGCAGAAATCTTTGACTGCTGTCCTCGTTGGCCAATTTAAATTGTACTGGAGCAAGGCAGTCTTTTCCTTTCCTTGCCACTGTCTGCAAGGGAAAGAGCCCTTTTGATGGATTGGTGACTCATGTACTCCGAGGTCTTGGTTTGTTTTTGTGGGTTTTTTTCTACAGCATCACACAGGGAGATCCTTTTCTAAGGGCATATTTGATAAACCTTCTTGTCTTGTTCCTTCTCTTTGCTTGCCTTTGTTCTCTCCCTCCCAAAGTGATGATAGAAAGATCTGAGTTTTTGAAGAATGGGATTCTTCCTGTAATTCAAATTCTTTTTGCTCCCCAGACCAGGACAGGGATAAAGAAGGGAGTGAGTGGGTACAATCCAGCTGATGGGTCTAATTTTAGTTGTTGAGCTGTGACACTGAACTCTTCTACAGCTAGAGATAGGAGTTGTGTATTTTGTTTAGTTTTTTTTTATTTTTTATTTTTTCTCCTCTTCAAAGTCTGTCTAGCAGAGTTTACCTCAAAGGAAAACAAAAGGTTTTCCTGGTGATATTTTTAGGTTCAGAATCTATTACTGAAAAATAATCTTACGTGGAAACTAAACTAAACAGACCAGAATCCGCTTGTTAACGGATGTATCCAGAGTAACTAGAATTTCATAGATGTGAGAAACAGAAGTTGAATTTCTCTCTTTTGGATTTTAGTCAACCTTGCCAAGTATTTTAGGTTGTGATACTGTAGCAGAATGAGCATCTTGTTCACAGATGAGAAGCTGAATGTTGCAGGATCAAGTCTGGTTTTGAGGTTGTGATCTTGACTGGAATTACTTTCTGTGACGATTTTTGGGGGCAATAGTCTTGGAATAACTTATATTTACAGATATTCCTGTTTATTTCTGTAACTATTAAGTAACTTTATGATTAATGCTTTTCTAAATGTACAAACTTTTCTCTGCTAATGTAATTTTGTACCTGTTTGCATAAATGGGAGCAGATTTTTGCTGCACTCGTGCTGCTTTACCAGGACATATTTTCTGCCTGTGATGTGATAGATTTATATTTATGTTGGTGCAGAAGCAACAATTACACTCGTTTAAGTGGCAGAATTCACAGCTTCAGCTGAAATGGCAAAATTTTGTGTTGTGACAAAACTTTAGAAAGAAAATTCTGTGAAAGGGAAAATGTGTGTTATCTTTGAGAGGGTACGTGCTGTGTGATCACACTCAAGATGGTCTGTTCTGCTGATGGAATGAGCTGGGACAAACTTGAAGGAGTTTTTCCTTTCTCTTTTTTAATTTTTGCCAGCTCCCCTGTTTTCTTTAAAGCTAACCAGGAATATACTTTTGACAAAATGGGTGTGCCAGGGGAGGGAGGGGTTTTTGAAACGTAATCGTTATAAAACAAAAATGAACAATCCATGCTCCTTGAACAATCTGTTATAATGGGGATTTTTAAAAAAGGTTGTTTTGGCCAAATAGCACAGTTTAAGATGTGAAATCTGAAGTTCTTGGTCTTGGCTTTTGCTGGAATTGAGTTAATTTTAGTAGCTGGTGCAGTGCTGTGTTTTGGGTTTAAAATGGGAATAATGTTGATGGCACAGCAATGGCTTAGTTGGCGCCAAGCAGTGCTGACTCTAAATCAAGGACTTCTCAGTTTCCCGTGCTCTGACAGTGAGCAGGTGCACAAGGAGCTGGGGGAACTGGGCAAAGGGAAATTCCACACCACAGCACCCCATGCCCAGTGTACAAACAGGGGGGAACTGGCTGGGAGACACCCATTGCTGCTCAGGGATTGGATGGGCATCGATGAGTGGGCGGTGAGCAACTGGATTGTGGCACTGGTTTCTCTTGGGTTTTAGTCCCCTCTCTCTCCTTTTGTTTGTTGCTGTTACCTGCCTTTCATCATCAGTATTTTATTTATTAAAGTGTTCTTATCTCAATCCGAGGTTTTGCCTTTGTTTTCAGTTCTCCTCTCCATCCTTCTGGGAGGGGCGATGATGAACAAGTGGCTGTGTGATATTACCTCCCAGCAGGGGTTAAACTGTGACGGTTTTCCTGGGACTGTTCCCTTTCTTACTCTAATTTGGAACAGGGAGATGTTTGAAATCACTGGGGAGAAATTTTTGAAACACTAAACAAGTGGCTCCCCAGTCCAATGTTTTGGCTTTGTAGACAAGTGACCTATTTTTTTTCTAACGCCTGAACATCCAGCAACTCCTGTCATCATCATTTATCTAAAGGTTTTAGAGGTTTAACGTTGTGGTTGTTTTTTTTGTTTATTTTTACACCAATCAAAATAATGTATTGTGAGAGCTCTTTACAGTATAATGAGTTTAGAGCAATGGACTTTGCTTGCTTCTGTTTCGTTCTGTTAGAACTTGGCAGCCACTACAACTGAGGCTTTATTTAACACATCCGTGTTTCTAGTGGAGTTAATTTTAAAGGGTTTCTTATTAGTATTTGGTGGTTTTGTCGGTCAGAGACAGAAGATGCTGTGGAGTTGCAGTGGCTGGTCCTCACGGCGCTTCCGTTGCGACACGATGTGGTTTTCAAAGTTTGTGTTGCTTTCGTTTTAGCAGCATTTGAAATTTAATTATTCTTCTAGATAATCGAAATGCTGCACTTTTTAGCGTGCTGTGTGTCAAGTGTGTGTGCATGAGTTTGGGAGGCAGAATTTTTCAGCTTAGTTTGGATGTGCTGACCCTCAATTTTCAGTATGAAGAGAAGTTGTCCATATAATTCTCTTTTGGGAGTAATTAAGGAAAGTGAAAGCTCAAGTGAAAGTTACCTTCCTGTCATACATATTTGATTGTTGTGGATGACTGAAAAAGGCTTGACAGTTTTGAAAACATAATTTGGTATCAGGCACTAGTTGTCACTTTCTGTGGGTATTTTTATGACAGAATGAAAACCTGCCAGCCCCTGCTCATCCCTATCCCTACATCCTGATCTACTTGGAAAAGGAGCCTAGTAAAAAACCAGGAGGCAGCCTAGTTTCAGAGTTTTGATTAAATTTATGAACTTGACAAACCCATAGATTTTTGAAAATTCAGGGACATTTAAAATATTTTGATAGGAATTATTGAAGCTTCTATTTTTTGTAACTCTTTGCATACAATCTCTGTAACTCCCAACTTTGTATTCGTACAATAGCATCTCTTTAAACTCAGTCTTTTCTTCACACAAAATGTTGAATGCTCTGATTCAGTCGTAGCTGCTTGGGTGGTAGTTTTGGTTGTTCATTCTAAATGTTTGTGATCTTCTGGCTGACCTTTTAATTTATGTTGGGCAGCTCTGTGAAATGCTGGTGTTGTTTGGGGTGCCCGATGTGGTTGAGAGGCATTTCCTGTGCGCAGGGAAGGATGTGCTCCCCTTGGGGTTTGTAGAGCTGTTGCAAGAGCTCTGTAAAAAGTGCCAGCATTTACATAATTTGAAAAATCAGACCGTGGGCTAGACAATGGCAAGCAACAGCCCTGCAACCTGTGGTTTATTGAGCCACGTCTCGTTTTTGATCTGTCCTGACTTCTTGAGTTGATTTAATTTTTTGTCATCATGGTTTGAGAAGTGTGAGCTGAAGGTGTGACATGAACAGTTTGCAGTGTTATCTAGGCCATGGCAACACAAATAAAACCTCACACGAGGCTTGTGTGTAACAGAGGTCTTGGGTTGTTTTGGTTATTTGGGCTGGGGTTTTTTTCTTAATGTATATTCACATTGTTTCACTTCATGCTGGACTTCCTTGTTGGCTTGAGGTGTACAACTTGCACAGCTGCAAAAACTTTTATAACTTACACAGGGACACTATGAAGGAAGTCCCGTAAGACTTTATTTAAAAGTGTAGTTCGAGTGCAGGTTTTTCCATTTCTTTGCTCAGGTTTCAGTTCTTTTCAGTTGTCCCCTTAATAATTGGGATTGGGAGCTTTTTCTTAAGTCTGACCTCGTTGGGGGGCTGATTGTGCTGCAGGTGATTTTACTTTGAGTGGCTTCTTGTGGATAAAAACTTGCTGGATCATCCCCATCTTCAACTGCACTTCTCTAATGCAGCCTGCAGTAAATCATGGTCGAGGGATGGGCAGGTGGTGAATGGTAAAACCAGCACATTTCATTTAGGAACAAGTGTCAGTCTTAGCTGACAGGATGTCAAACTGATCCTTTTGCTCTTTAAAATTATTCTGTTGGTTACTTTTGAGATGATGCTGTGGACCAGCTGTTTATTTTTAAAAAGTGCCCTTTATTGCTGTGCATCATCCATCTTACCTGATGGCAAACTCCAGATTTAAATTACCTTCTAGTATTTGGGAGTGAGGATATGGTCTTTTGTTTGTATGATTCTTTGTGGTGAATTACATAGAAATGAATAGAATATTTGTGTTATTGGTCCTAATCTTCAAAACACACAGCCCTCAAATTCTATAAATAGATAAATTAGTAAAAGTTAATGAAGGCTGTAATTTTTTTTTTAAAGCTTAGGTATCTGAAAATTATTTATTGCAATTCGCATTGAGGAAGTGAATCTAAAATATTTAAAGACCTGCCTTAATTGGTGATGATTTAATTTGAGAGACATAGAAATAGTGCTACGCTAAATAGATGTAGTGTCTTAATTTTGTTGGTGTTTGGTTTCTAAAGCATAGAGTGTTGCATTCTCATGCTGATCATGTAAACGTTTATGTAGTACCTACTTCACTGGGGTCTTTCTGCTGAGATCTCGGGTGCTAAATGAGTGTAAATTAGAACGGTGCACACCCTTGGACCATTTTCATGCCATTAACCTGCCCTCCCTCCCCATTTTACAGTGTCACCAGGGAAAAAAATTGCTAGCAAATTGACCTTTATATAGCCCAAATAGAAGCTGTCCTGTCTGGATTTGAGTTTAACTCAGTTGATTCATTCAGTCGTTTGTGGCCACACAGGAAGCCCCATTCATACGGTCACAAAGCCTAATGGTGTTTGTACAGTGGGATTGATCTGATTACTCTTCTCTCTCTCGTGCTATTTACAGTCTGCTGCCAATTCACAGAAAGGGAAGAGAATGGCTGCAAAGGAGAAATTGGAGGCAGTCTTAAACGTGGCCCTAAGGGTCCCCAGCATCATGCTGTTGGATGTCTTGTACAGATGGGATGTCAGCTCATTCTTCCAGCAGATCCAAAGAAGTAGCCTGCACAACAACCCTCTCTTCCAGTACAAGTACTTGGCCCTTAATATGCATTATGTGGGTAAGTACAGATCTATTAAAGAGAAAATACAACTCCACTAAACACCTCTTGACTTGCTACAAGAATTTCAAGAATTTAGTAGTACCATGTTAATATATTGATTACAAAGAATAACGTGGCAATGCCTTCATTACAGTTCTGCCTAAGGCACAGTTTGTGTTAGCAGCAGAGAAATCCTGCCCGGGGTTTTTACTGATTGTTGTCATTTAGCCTTTACAAGTAAACCAAGTGTTTGGAAACACGATTGATGTCCTGGAAGGAGAGCACAGGGACTTTGGGGTGTGTCTGACTGATGAGGAATCTGCTGTGAAATGTGCAGACAAGACGTACAGAAACTTAACATTGAACAAGAGGCTGGGGAGAAGGTGATATGGTTGGGACTAAACACAGCACTAGAAGTTTAGTTTTCTCTGCTGCACAGATTTGGCTCTTCAGTTCACACCCTTATGAACCATCTCTGTGCTGTGAGTAGATTGGAGCAGGGAAACCAGTCCTTCTGTTGCAGATAAATGACAAAATTACTAACTCAGCTCAGGCAGCTGAGGTGTGAACCTCGGCCTGCAAGTCTGGCTCTGGAATGCCAGATGTCTGTTTTTAGGAGATGAAAGGATTGGTGTTCTGGGACCTGCCCTCCAGGTGAGAATGTGATTCATCTGCACATGGGGTAAATTAGGGATTGGATTTGGGCTGTTGAGGTTGATCACTGGCGAGCATCTGCCTGAGCACTGCCTGGCTTGGAGAGAAAGGGCTAACACATAATTTAACCACTCTGGAGTGTTTCTTGTAGATGGTTTTGGAAGATAAAGAGGCACTGCAGTCAGCTAAAGGAAACACTTTACTTAAGTAGTTAGAAAACTGTGGGCTTTTGAAGGAGCATGACCTGACTTTAATCCTGACTGCACAAGTGTTGGCATGAGGCTTCCCTTTTTTTTTTTAGTGTCTGTTGTCTGGAAATCATTTACTGCACTAAAAATGTGTGCAGCTTTCTTTGTTATGGCTCCACTCTACTCACGCTGGGATGACAATGTACTTGCAGCACAAAACATTGGTGTCACAGTTCCCTTTTCCTTTGTGGGAGAGGACGTGTTGGGAGCTGGTGAATGTGACACAGGACTGAGGTGGCCTGTGCCTGCAGCTGCCTTTCTCCTGCATTTATTTGCACACAGAAAGCTTTTAGGAATTATTTTATCAGATCAGGTTCTAATGCAGAACTAACAGTTGTGCAGTAGGTTTTCAGGATGGCAGCGGGTAATTTCCAGCTGTGACAAAGCCCCTCTTAATAAGCATTTGATAATCTTGTCCTTGGTAAAGTATGTTGAGATACACCAATAAAAACCACTACAGAGGGGGTGGGCATTGTTACCAAAGAATTTCCCACTAGAATAGTGCTATTTTGGTACTAAACCAATGGGATCTTACTTTGTGCTCCTTGCACAAGGGGAGCTTTTGTGCTGGTGCACAATCATTCAGCAGCTCTTTGACTTCCTGCTTTTATGACATTGAATGTGTGCACTTTTATTTCTCCAGCTGGTGGTTGCTGAGCAAGAAGAGCTTCTAAACTGTCAAACGAGGTGCTCGTTTTAAAAGATTTTCAGACAATTTTTAGTGATAAAACTTTGCTAATACTTTTCAAATAAAGTTGCTATGTTTCATTTCCTTGGTTGTTGGGGGTTTTTTTAAGTTGTGTCAGGGTGAAGCTGGGCTAAATCAATTTACATGCCTCCATGACATTTCATATGGATTTAGTTGCATCACTTTAGAGTACAACATTAATTAAGATGATGTATCAAAATATATAAATTGGATTTGTAGGGAAAACAAAGTACTTTTCCACCAGTTTGGAGAATTAAGCTTCTTTGAAGATACAGTGGGGGAAATTTAACTGCCAGCATATAATTTAAACAACAATTCACCGTGGATGTGTTTCAACATGCTAATCTGCTTTATTTAGGGAAAAAAAAATACTCTATTCATATTTGCAGTTAGGAAACACTATCAGCAAATGCATGGCAGCTTTGCAATATCAAACAATCACTGAATTTCTTCTACAAGCCAGTATCTTGTAGTGCTATATATAGTGCTGTATAAGTACTTCCAGCAGCTGAGGAAATTGGGTGCATCTATCTCGGGCAGATGCTCAAGGAACAATTTGATTAGAAAGCCCTAAAAATTAATAAACTCTACCAATCTTTATAGAGTGAACCTTTGCCTGGAACTAAGGAGACAAAATTGGAAAATTGCTCAGAACTTGGGGTCACCAGGAGTGTCTTTTCTGTTTAAATGTAACAAGTGAAATGGTGTGTGTTCCAGTATGATTCCCATTCCAGTTAGCAGTACTGGGAGTATAATAAAAGCTTCTAAAATGCACTTTGTTCTTTGAAACAACTCTTCATATCTTTCCATGAAACAGTCCTTATCTGCTTGAGCCAAGGAAAATACCCAGTCCTGATAACCACTCAACCACAAGTTCACCTGCCTGCAATTTAACTAAACATGCACAGAGCAGTGCAAATAGCAGAGATAAATTTCTGGTTAGAATTGGTGAAACCTCTGTGTAGAGTAGATTAGCACCTACTGCCAGACTTCTCCATTTTCTTCTGCACTGTAGAGCAGCTGTGAGAAAACAGACACTTCTTTTGGTGGAGAAGGTGGAAAACAGTTGAAGCCACGTAATTTCCTCCTGTGAAGAACGGCAGAGCAATGCTGTTTGTACCAACTGGTAAATACTCTGAGCTAGATGGAAAGAGTCATGAGCTTAACCTATAATCAGAGTCAGGCTTGGAATTTAAGTCACTGTCATGAGAGAGGCACAGAATTGCACTAAATACAGGGTTTTCTTACTCAAGAGTAAAAAATAGAGCAGTTTTCTATCTTAAAGTGTATTCTTTGTCATTACAAAAAAATAAAAAGAAATTCTCAGGGGGAAAAAAAGAAAGAAAAATATTTAAATATTTGGAATAGGTGGAAGGTGTGTCATCTTCCACAACCCTGTTTGTAATGACAGTTTCTTGGACTGTGTGGCTAATACTTTAATCTCTTGGTCACATCGCTTGTTAGGTGTGAGCTGCTTGTTCTGAGTGTTGCTTTTATGAGGGGGGTTTGAGGGAGGAGAAGCCTGCTGGACTTACTGCCCTTGTGTGCTGATTGCACCCTTTGCTCTGCCCACTTTTCTTTGAGCTCTCGTGCTTTACGTAGAAGATCTTTTATTTAGATTTCTTTTTTTGTGCTGCCTTTTAAGGGGAAAGATACTCTACTCTGGTACAAACACTTTAAGAAGTGCCAAGTGAAGGTTCAGTGTGAGAAGAAGTGAGTTGGTTCATTATAGAGACAAATTTGCTAAAATTGCAAGAAGAGGCTGCATGACTTAAACGTGTAAATGCAGTTAATGCATACAAAGATGAGGTCCTGCTTAGAATCAGCATCTCTGCCTTTGCTGCCACGTCTTCTGTCTCTCTCCTGCCAGCAGCACTTAGATAAATGGGTAATAGAACTATTTTCTGAGTGTTACTATTTAATTTTAAACGGTAGCTATTTTTAATCGAGTGCAATTTGATGACATGGACTTGGTCTTTATTTCTTAAAATAATTACTTGTTACGTCTTCTCATTCTCCTTTTGGATAAAATGCAGTGCGTGCTGCAGTTGGTAGGACACGGGAGGAGGTAGAGAGTGTGCCATGCTCAAAATCCAGAACACCCTTTTTTATTTTCTGACTCAGGACTGAAGATTCCTCTGCTGCTCCCTAAGTGTTGTAGGCTTTTCCTAAGCAGCTTTCTCAGCATATGGATACTTTCAGGTAGCTTTTCTGTATAAAGCTGATCTCTCTTTTTTTGACAAGCCACATGACTGCTCTTTTTCCTTTTAAAAAAGGAGCCACTAGCAGCCTTCTTGAAAGGAGGTGCTTAAAATTTTTGATTCTGAGTACCAGTCTCATGACAGCATTGCAGCTTGTCTTAGTGATTTATAAAGAGCCTCTGAATCATATGGCAGAACTAGAATCAAAAGTCCATTTTATTTGTTCAGACAATACTGCAAATCTCTGTAAAGAAATCAGCTTCTTGGATTATTTATACTTAGAGTACCCAAGCTGTTATGCATTTAAAAATTGAAGAAACAGCTGTTGATGGCAGTACCCCAGTAATGAATAAATTGTTTTGTTGGCATTATTTTCACCGAGATGTGCACATGTTGATAACAGGATTTTTGATCTCTGTTTACAGTTGTACTGTGCCATGACTGAATAAATACCAATTTCCTTGTGTGAAAGTATAGATGAAAGTTTAGATGTGTGCTTTTTCAGTTTTGAACTAATTTTCCAGCGTTTTCTGGAGGACAGGTATATAAAAGTATATATTTTAAAAATCGTCCACTCTTGAGACAGATGATTTAGACATTGACAGTTTATTAAATCTGTTTAAATTGCAGTGTGGCCAGTCTGGTGATTGGTTATCCTGAGAATTAGACACAGTGAAAATAAAGGTGCCAGTTGTTTCTGTAGTACTGCTGCCTTCTCAAATGCAGGCTTTCAGAAGTATGTCCTGTTCCGTTGGTACTTGCATGTTGTGGCCAGATATTTGTCTGAATAAACTGAAATGAGGACAGCTGAGGATTTGGCTGAAGTGCAGTGACTAACTCAGAGTGCACTGATCCCTCTCTGAGGCAGGAGAGATGGGTTTGGGATGGAGTCTCTGGCTCGTGACTTGCTGCTTCCCAGCAAGTTGCAAATCTTGGACACTTTACCCTCACAGGATAAGTGAGGAGAAAATGGAAAAGTAGGGCCCCCTAAATTAATTTCCTGGTAGAATCCAAGCAATTGTGCTTCTGTTTTCTGGCACTTCAAGAGTTGGTGTGGCCGTATTGAGAAATGTTATGAACTCTTTGATGTGCAGAGTTCTCATTTTTAGACTAAATGTGCAGGGAGCTGTGAGTGATAATATGAAATGGACACAAGGGATCTGTAATCATGCAAATGAGCTAAAGTGCTCCATAAAGAGGATGAGTTGTGACTTTGATCATGTTCCAGAAGCCTCCATCGTGTGCAGTCAATAAACCTCAGACACCTGAGTCTGCAAAGAGGTAATTCTGGTGAGGGAAGCTGGGAACACCTTGGTGGTGCATAAATGGAGAGGGATTGCTGAAAGGCAGTCTGTGAGCTGCTGCTCACTGAACAATGAGCATTGCACAGCCAGAGATTTTCATCAGGCTGAATCAACAGGTTGTAAATGAGGTCATGAACTGGTTAATACTTGTGTTCTTGTCTAGCAGTGTTTCACTGCACTTTTCTGCTTAGAATCATTCTCTCAGTTTATTTTCTGCAGTGGAGCCTCAATCTGTACCATCTTGCATGAGAGCCAGTAGAAGTTCTCTGCTTCCTTGTGCTCCTGGATAGGAGCTGAGTGGGGGATTTGTGTATTTTTAAGGTTGGCAGAATGTATCTCCTGTAATGCTGGAAGCATAAAGGTACAAGTCTCTTGGTGTTGTAGCACTAGGGCACTCTGACTATATTCAAGGAAGATTATTCTGTCTTTTCTTTACCTTTTTTGTTTGTTTATTTGTTTTTAATGTGTGTTAGAACCATTCTTTTACTGAGGCAGGAACTGGGCTTCCCTGAGCCTGCTGCTTGCTTTATACAGAAACGTACATGGTGAGTCAAAAGGGACAATGCACCAAGTCCCAAGAGCAAAAATAGCACAGCCTAAATCAAGGGAGGGGAGTGCTCACTGCTGACACAGAGCTCAAAAACTCCCTTTGGATGGAAGTGAGTGTTAGTTAGAGTTAACCCCTGCACAAAGGTTACCCAGTGAGATGCCTGTTTCTCAAACTGTAAGTCCTCGTGTGTGGGGACTCTCTCCAAAGGGATATATGTTCTCAGCATCGTGTTTTCTTCTGGCAGAGGAGGTGCAAATGAAAACAGAATGTAGTGATTTAGATGAGAAAGCTACAGTGAGAAATTTCATTTCCTGGTCCTTTTATTTTTTTGTTTTAAGTGGAATCTTCTTTACACTATACACTAATTACTTCCTTTGTCTGCATGAGAACAAAGGGAATAGAATATTACTGCAAGTATATCTGAATTTGAGCTCGTCTTCCTTTTCTTCTGCAATCAGATGGGTTGGTGAAGAATTATTTGGCCCTTTTTTTTTGGCAGAAGCTTTGTTGATAAAAATGAGGTTGGTACCACTTTGGGAATAGGGCCTCTGCAGCAAAAATGCAAATATTGCAGTATGAAGTGTGCTGAAATCTCCCTTTTACCAAGTCACAAGAGAAAATTGTAAATAAGATTGAAAGGGTACTACTTTAAATGTCTGTTTTTCTCCCCCTTTTCAAAGTTTAACAATTAAACCAAATGGCTGCTTCAATGTGAACATTTACATTCCAGCCCAAACTCCTGAGCAGTGGAGTTCATTGCTGAAGCTTCTGCAGTAACCTTGGCTGTCTTGTCCTGCTTCCCTGCACAGATCTGAGCATCTGTGCAGTGTGGAAGCCTGCTGGTTAGAAGGCACTGTGACAGTACTTTCTTCATCTTTTAATTTAACCTTTTATGTTTTTTCCCACTTCTTCATTGTATCCCGAAGGATCCCAAGTATTTTGATGGAAGTTGTGATCGTGTGGAGAAAAATGAACTTAAGCAATATCTAAAATCTTTCCATGTATCATGTGTTTGTCACTGCCCTCTAAAACTTCACTTTTACAGAAATGATCCTGCCATTGCTCAGGTGCATCATCACAAGGAGCAGACTTTCTTGTGATAGAACAAGGTAAAGATGACAGAGCTTAAATACAGATACAGTAAACAGGTATTCTATAACTATTTATAGGGTAAGAGAGGAGTAAAAGACTGCATAATAAACTCCATTTAGTTCTCCACCTGAAGGTGAGTCACAGGCTACAGTGAGAAGGAAAGGTTTAGAGAGCTTTGACTCACGTGCTGGAATGATAGATGGTTGTGGGTTGTTCCTCAGGGAGAATTGTCCCTCACAAAGGAATCCAGGGAAAGGGGTGAATGCAGCAGAGATGAGGTGCAGGAATGTCTGCAGATGGTTTGAGAGCTCTGGAGCTGGCTCCTGAGGCTGTGGTGTGGTGCAAGGTAGGAAAATGTCTTCATGGAGACTGCTGAGGAGTTCCTGCTCTTGTCATTTGTGCGTTTGGTAGAGGGAAGGTGGTGAACAGAGAACAGGAATTCCAGAAAATGCAGGTTATTGTGAAGAAAACTGATGGTGTAGAACGTCTGATATGCTGTAAGTAGAAGCAAGTTATTCTGTATAACACAGTCACTGGAAGGAAACTGATGGAGTGTTGTGTTTCAGACCCCTTTAGAAAAGCTCAAAATAAAAATTACTCTGTTCTCCAGGCTCAAGAGCCCCAGCTCCCCCAGCCTGTCCTCACAGGAGAGGTCCTCCAGCCCTCTGGTCAAAGTGATACTGTACAGAATTAGGGCCTTGTATGACACTTGATCTCAATAAAAGAAACCATCAATTATTTCAGCTTTTTAGAAAGCACATCCTGAGACAAATGTGCAACTTGTCACATCCACTTCATGAAAATGACTGAAAAATTATCTTTAATGATAAATACATAAATGATATACTGGTATTTTAAAAAGGTAAGTAAATAGTCTTTGTCTGTCTATCCCTGATCCTATCATCTCTCTTATCTGATTTGATCTGTCTGTGCTTGCCATCCTGTGCCTCTGTTGCCTTTTCTAGGAGCATCTTGCAAGATGCTTTTTTGAAGACAAAACTGTTGGTAGGATTTTACAGAGGTGGCTTATTGAATGTGGCAGATACTAAGCAGTATTGAAATACTTCTTCATAAATACTGACTCTGAAATAGTATCTTTTTCAAATATTGGAACATGCTGTGTTCCCCAGCTGTTTTATAGTACCTGGTTGTGCCACTGCCTATGAGTGCTTAATCTAGAGTTGCATTATTAAATATACTTTAAAAACCTCAAAATATAAAGTAACTTGACTGAAAAGACTGTGCCTGATGTTGCTGAATAAATGTATGAAACTTTAAATGTGACATGACTGGTGTAGCTGTGAGGGTCAGGATGTGTTCTTCTCTAGCATTTTGTTCTTAGCTTCAGGGGAGTTGTTGGCTGTTTCTGGGTTGTTTTCCTAAATGGATTTCAGTGCCAGGCACTTGAGCTGACCTTCAGGAAGAGCAGAAGTGCACTGCAGTGATGGAGAGAGAGCTTGGAAATAAATATCCTTAACGGCACCACGGGCTGGGTTTTTGTCCCACAGCCTGTCTGGAAAGAAGGAGTATGGACATTACCAGCCAGTCATGGAGTGGACTTCAAAGTCCTGCTTTATTTGGGGCTCTGAGAGAGATCCTTATGAAAATGAGGATCAGGGTTCTGATTGTTGGAGAGGCTGCTGAGCAGCCAGGCTGTGGTCTTAAAGAGCAGAGCTGGATCTGCGTTGGGTCATTTTCCACAGCCTCGCTAAATGCTAATGAGAAGTGAAGGAACTGCTGGGATAAAAAGCTACAAATCCTAGGCTGTGGCAGGTCTTGTCCTTGATTTATGCAACCCTGATAGCTGGAGTGGGCTTTAATATGACTAATATGGAGAAAAGCCTGTGTGTCCCCATCCTAAATTGTGAATGTGCTAAATGTTATTTTAATTTGCTGTTATTTAGTATTTATTTAAATATCAACTTCTGCTTTTTGTTACAGGTTACATCTTAAGTGTTGTGCTCCTAACTTTACCAAGGCAACACCTGGTTCAGCTTTACCTGTACTTTTTGACTGCACTGCTGCTTTATGCTGGGCACCAAATTTCCAGGTAAGAATAAATGGATTAATTTTTCTAGCTTGGTTTGGGAATTAGAAAAATAAAGGTAATTTTCTTAATATTTTCTATAAATGGTTTTGTGGAGGCCTTTTTTCTGTGTCAGACACCTAAATATATCTTGCTGTTCTTCATCTTTGGAAAAGTTTACAGAATTAAATATGCAGTCAAGTAGTTCTTTGAGGTCATACACCAGGAATTTGGAGCTACTTGTCTGGGGAGTGTAATGCCCACCAATCTTAAGGAGAGAAAGCACTTACCACAAGACTAAATGTGGCCTCTGATGGAGTAATCTAAGTTACTCAGTGGCTCAGCTAAAATGCTTTCTGCACTGGGGTGTTTCACACAGCAGACAGGATGTTACTTTTAGTTTCCTGGCGCGTCGGGAGAGAGAGCAAATAGAGATCTGGAATCCAGTAAAAGCAAAATAATAGTGGAACTTCTTCTTGAAATGTATTACACAAATTTGAATTAACAGTGGAATTCACAGCAGGTGTTTTGGATCTAAAAGGCAGAGCGGGAGGCTGGAGAACTCTGAGTCAAACAAGACAAAATGAGCCATCTTTGTTTGGCCCCAGTTAAATCTGTTGAAAGCCAGTGTAAACTTTCACACCGACACGATGTTTAATTGGAACCAAAGATGCTGCCATCGCATTAGAGGCTTTGCATGGGAAGTTTTGAAAATACGGATTTGAGCCTGACTGATTTTGGTGCCTGCTGATGGGAAACATTTAAAATTAAAAAATGTGCTTTCAATTGATTTAATGGAAGTGAGAGTTTTGTTATTTCCGCATTGAAATTGTTGTTCCAGAGCGTTTGCTGGAATGTCTTTCTTGATATGTTGCAGTTCAGGGGAATGTTAATGAAGGTTTTGTGATGATTTGACGTGTCGCTGTTGTGGCTGTCAGAGTTGCAGTTAGTGATTTCCTGAAAAGGATGAGTGTACAAGAGAGGAGTTATAGCCTCCTATTGCCTCGGTAGGAAGGAAAAAAGGGTTTATTTGTCATCCTCAGGGGAGTCCTGAGTTGTTATAGATGGAGCTTGTGAATGTTTCTTATAGGGTTGAAGGCTTATTTATTAGAAAAAGCAACCTAAACATTATTTAAGTGTTGAAATAATAAATCTAGTAACAAATGCCCATCAGACACTTTGCCCCATCAGGCTCATTGGTCCAGAACATTTACAGCTGGAGGTGTTTATGCCACTCCAGGTCTTTAAATTTTTTAGAAGAAAGGGAGATGTTATGTATTTGGTTGATACATTAAGGGATAACACTGTGTTTGCTTTACTAACCTTGTTTGTATTTCTGTGTAATAGGAATTCTGACCTCTGTTGCTTTGTGAGGTTTGAGACTTAATAGGCTTTATTGTAACACGTTCAGTAACTATTGCTTGGACTGTTATGTGAGTTCCTACTAAGCTTTCTCTATTTGGTGCTCCTGGAGCGAGTTAATAAAGACTTTTAATTAAATCTTGCATCAACTAGCACAAAAAAATATTTTTAATTAAAAGATGTCATGGATTCAAATAGCCCAGCAATATTCCCGAGGTATTTTGCAAGGCAGATGTAGCTGCTGACACTTCTGAGCGAGCTTCCCCATTCCCAGGCACGGGCTGATGTGGTTTGGAGGGAAGCACAGTGCAGGGGGCTCTCAGCTGAAGCCCTTGTACAATCAGGGAATCATATGTGGGGAGTGACACTTGAATTAGCCTCACAAAAGAATTTTTGCATCCCATTAGTTTTCATGTTGAAAATAGTAAAATGTGACAGACGTATCTGTTGGCAGAGCCATTCCTCTTATTGCCAAAGCTATCCAGTTCCAACTTATGTTTCTGTTTAGCAGCCTGATCATAACAACACATACAGTAGTCACATGTGCAAACTGTTTTTCAGTGTTTTTTGTTAGTAATTCTGCTCAGAGCTGAAAACTTCCAGGGGCTTGCCTGCATGCACTACCAGTTGGGATGCTATTTAAGACCGATGGAGAGGTCTTATATTGAGGCCAGTTTGGTTAGTGCAAATTATAGAACAAACCAGAATCATCTGGCACTTGTGACTCTGCAGTGTCCTGGAAATTCTGAGCTGTTGAAAGACTTCAGCTTTCAGTGCTTTTTTTCCACCCCAGAAATAGCTTACAGTTCATCTGCAAGTCTGGGAATAAGATCATCTGAATTTTATAGTTAAGCTCTGACTTCAGACTTCCAGGTTTATGTGACCTTGACAAGTCAGTTCATTTTTTTAGATGTTTTGTTTCCTTGCCCGCTGAACTGAGAATTACCTTAATGTGCAAAAATGGTTTAGGTAATATTTGTGACTACTTGGAGCATCCCCGAAGATGCTACATTTGTATGTAGCATGCTAACCTGGCAATTTGGGTGGAAATAACATACCATCTGTTTATGGAAAAAAAAAGAGAAGTCAGCTTTAAAAAACCAAAAGCCAATTTAAGGAAATCTCTTTGCCTTAGGCTTCCTGCAGCAGTCTCCAATTCCAAGGAAAAATAATTTAGTAAGTGAGTGGCACAGCAATAGGAGCAGCTATTTTGCACAGCTGCTTTGCACACCCAGTGGTGAATTTTGGTCTGGGATCTTTTTGTCCCCGGTTGGATTTTTTCCTCTGTCTCCAGGTGGGTGTTGGCTGCTTTTATGTGGCCGGGTTGCAGCTTCTGCTGCGTTGTGACCTCCTTATCTTCCAGTTCACACTGGTCTCAGGGCCCCCTTTCATGTGAGTGAGCAGAATTTCAAGATAAGTTTGACTTTCCTAGGTGGGAGCTTGGAGCTGGTGAGAGTTTGGAGCTGGTGGCCTAAAACTCCAGCAGCTTCAGCTACTTCTGCTGAACAAAGCCACTCAGGCAAAAGAAGACAATTAAAAGAACACAGCTAACTAAACTTGATTTACAACAGTCCCGCTTTTTAAAATTAAACATTCCTGCTCATGTGTCAGAAGGAGCTCATGAAGTTTTTAAATACAACCCTTAGTCTCCTATACAATGTTACTGCAAGCAACAGGCACGATATAAGCGGAATGAACACTGGACAGAGCATCTTAATATAGATTACACTGCTATGGGTGACCACCCAAAGAGAGTTTTCCACCATCAGTGTTGTGCCTCCTTCTTCACTCTTCCCATGACATGATGCGTCTCTTCTGCACTGAATGGTGACTGGAATTTTTTTGTCCATTGTTTTGGACGCGTTCCAGCAGTGGCTACAGGTCATCAGGTTTTAGTGGCTTCCTCACTAGTGCAGGATTCATTCAGATGGGGATGGGTGGTAAATTTTAGTTTAAGTATAATTGGGCTGTAACCATTGACTGGACATAATAGGAGCTGAATAATGAAAATTGCATCCCACAGTGTTTCTACAGTTAGAAGTAATTGAGTGATTATTTATCCCTACAGTGATGTTGTTTACAAACATAAGATTATGAAGAGTCCTTACACAAACACATCCTTTTCCAACGTAGGCAAGTATAGTTTCAGGGCTTTCTTTGGAACGTATTTCAAGTGACAGATGTTTTGTTCAGTGTCAAAACAAATGTCTTGAGCTTTGATGGTTTTACTTTCACAAATAAATCCCTGTTGTTCTCCAGCAACACACACATCAGCATTGACACTCTGCAATTTGATATTCTTTTGTGGGGCCCATACTCAGCTCTAGTGGGTAGAGAGCAGTTCCATCATGATTCAATCCTAATACAGGGGTTGGGTCTGTGGTGTATTCTGATGTGGTGCATGTTGTTGAGACAAAAGCTGTGCCATTATTGCTCTGAGGCTGTATGGGAAATTGGCTGGATACCTCCACAGTTTGGAATTCTCTCTCAAAATCAGTCGCATTTTCTCTTTTTTTTTTCTTTTAAATTTCAATTTGTAAGATAGAATCTATGGTAGCTACAACCATAAGAGAAGGGGAAGGGTGTATCTACAGTTGTGCTTGGATGCAGCTAAAAGCCAGTGCTGATTGCAGAAATTTGTGGGATCAACTCCTCCCTTACCTGTGGAGAGCTGCTGTCTAAGCTCATTGTGCTGGGTAGCGAGGCAGTGGTTGGTATTAACTTTTTCACAGGTTGCATTAACATTCTGTTTATTTGAAATCCAGTGTCCAGTCACACATAGCAGCTGGAATTGAATATTAAACAACAGTAGCACTGGGGCAGTCAACTTTGGTCTTGCTGGTTCTCTCTATTAAAGTTGGATCATGAGCTGTATTAGATTTGCAACAAGAAACGAGAGCTGGTTCTTTGGGTTTTACAGAGCTTTGGTCACCCAGCCCCTCACAATCTATGTGAATTAGCTCCTCTTTACTCTTGTTAACTTTATACCACGCTGAATTGTGCATTGATTATGTGCTTAGCCATGCAGCTGTGGTCATCTGGGTTAACAGCACCAGGAGTGGTGAGGGAGCTGTCCCACTTCATCTCTTCAGAGTATCAGTTCATCAGAGTGCCATCATTCATTAGCTGGTTCCTCACCCCTCGTTTGACATGAGACTGGTGTATCCAATTTTCTTTTCCTAAAACAGTAATGCATTTGTCCAGGGCTTTTATCCTCTAAGCGGAGTCGTAAATAAGTGAGTCTTAATTGATTGAAAGTTCCATGTAGTGGCCAAATTTCCTGGGGCCCCCACCAGCTGTCCTAGTAATATATGGCCATTCCTCCTGGCACAAGGCCACTGTGTGCTCTTTAGATAATTGAGCTGTACCATAAATCTTTTCCCAATTTTGCAATACCTTGGCCAAGGGCATCCCCTTTTCCACGCTGAGTTTGTTCCCTGTTACCAGAAAGAATAAAGAACAAGCAGCAAAAAAGATTGTCAGGGAGACCCTCCTGTGGAGTCATGAGGTTCAGAGAGGAGTGTAGGTGCAGCTGGATCCAATCTTAGTTTCACATTTGACTAACAGTTTGTATCTAGAGGATTATATTTCCCACTGCTGTGACGGACTCGAACCCTGTTTTTACATGTGGAATTGACTCCCCTTTCTGTGTGCATTGCTGTCTGATCAGGCTGGGCAGCTGTGGGTGAGCTGCAGTAGGGGAGGGCCTCAAACCCACTGCAGGACCTTCTCCAAATCTGCCTAGGCAGTTTAAACACTCACCCTGGAATGCCTCCTCCTCCAGAGGTACCTGGAGAGCTCACCCAGTGCCAGCACTTGGGTATTTAGAGACGAGAAGTTGTGAAAGTAATCTGAGATCCCATCTGGTTCCCTGCAGCAATTTCCAATTCCAAGAAAAATTAGTTTAATAATGGAGTGGCACAGCAATAGGAGCAGCTTGAGCTGGGTGCCTGCAGCCAGGGAGCCAGAACACAGAAATCACGGAGCCTTTGTGCCCTTCCAGTCAATGCAGCCATCCTTCATCCACTCTTCGGCTGCTTTGCACACACCCCTTGCTCCAGTGATGGCTGATCTGGAGTTTTCGTGTCCCCGGTTGGATTTTTTCTCTGTCTGCAGGTGGGTGTGGCTGCTTTTATCTGGGCTGCAGCTTCTGCTGTGAAGCAGAGTTCACACTGGTCTCAGGGCCTCCCTTCATGTAACTGAGCAGAAGTTCAAGATAAGTTCAGCTTTCCCAGGTGGGAGCTTGCAGCTTGTGGCTGAAGACTCCACAATTTCAGCTGCTCATGCTAAGGACAACTACTCAGACAAAAGGATGCATTTTAAAAGAATTCAGTGAACTAAGTTAATTTACCACACTCCTGACAAGGAAGGTGGATGCTGGTTTTATTTTATATGTTGTAGCACAAATGTCTTGCTTAAAAGAATCACATTTCTTTTACTCATTTCCAGCAAAAAGCAGCTTGAGAAAATAAGTGATGCAGTTACACAGAATAAGAAGCGATGAGATTAAACACACAGTTAATACAAAAACTGCCGTTCACATCATTATCTTATTTCATGTTTTGCAGTTTTATTATGATTGTATCCCAAGTGTGTTGAGCCTCACAGAGCTTAAAATGAGAAGGGAGGGAGCAAGAGACTGAATTGTTTCTTATGGATAAACTTAAAATAACGTAAAATACACTTAATTTTTAGGTTGTCTGTAGATATTAGAAACCTATGAGAGCATGTTTGATGTTGACAGTGGAGATTAATCAGCCAAAGTAAATGTCAGCAATATGAGTCAGTTAGATCAGATAACCACTGTACCCTATGTCAGTCAATTCTAAAGCATATTTTTAGTAATGGAAGACCTTTTTGTACTTCAGTAACAAAAAAAAAAAAGATCATGTGTGAAAAATGGAAAAATGATCACCTTTGGAGCATTTTATTCATGGCTGTCCACGGGTACCTGTTAACAGGCCAGCAGTTGGATTAAATGAGCCTGGGAACGCATCTACAGAATGAACAGCAGGCAATATGATCTAAGCTTTATTCTTGAATCCTAATTTTCCAAAGTAATGTCGTTTCAGTCATTTCATTAACTAGTAAATAATGATTTTAGCATTCTTGTTTTCTCACACTGCCGCAGTAAAGTGAACAATCCTCAAATGTAAAAGCTGGAGATTAATACAGCTTTAATTGATCAAAATTGAGTGCAGGCACTTGCTTTTTTCAGCATCTTGTATGGCACTGCAGCTGTTCGAGGCATCTTCTGATTGGTGTCTGTGCCAAAAGATCCTTGTGTTTGTACTGGTAATAGGAGAATCATTGCTTTCACTTTCCTCATTCAGACATCAGCTACAAATACTGTTTAAAAAATTTAGGAGATCTTAAAACATTGCTTCTCCAAACGGGTGGGCCTAAAACTCAGTTATAATTGAGAGTTACTTAGAGAATTCAGGCAAGTGCAGACCTCTGTGCAGATGGCTGAATCAGACAACAGCAAGAAATGTAGCTCCAAGAAATTTGGGTCATCTCCAAGCACGTTCTGGTGTTGAAGAAGTAACTGTAAGTGCAGCTTTGTTGGTGTGTCTTGGCTATGTTGTGTCAAGTCATCTTGCTACACTTGGTATCCTGGATGATTTTATAACCTGTTTCCTAACAAATAGAGAAAAAACTTCATGTCTTCACTGCTTTACTTCCAGCAGCTTAGAAATAGCCAGCGTTTCCACCCAAAATTTGAGGGTGGAGCGTGATTTTGCAAAGACAAAAAGCCATCTCCAGCATCTTGCAAGTGGTGTTATTTTTTTCTCTCTTTTGTAAGTGATGGATTATCCTGTTTGTGTTGCTGATGCTTTCAGAAAGTGCTCTCTGCTGATCCATATGATGTAAATAAATTAAAAAATCCTCCTTTGCCTGAAGGATTACAACCTAATGGATTTTGGAAGGTGGAAAAAAAGCACTTGTGCTTAGCTATACCTGGAGAACAGGGGGAAGATTTCTGTCTAGAATTGTCATTTTAGGTGCCTTTTCAGTCCTCCTGTGTTTTTAATTGTAGATTGCATCTAAAGAACTCATTTCAACATACCTCACATATACTAACACTTTGAAAAGCTGCTCTGAGTAGGCAGCGTTGTCAGCTATGAAGAACAGGCTTTGAAGTATGTTTGTTTGAGTACTTTGAGATTTATATCTTGAATTCCAGAGATTTTTTTGCAAGTGAAAATGTGAATACCTTTGCTTGGAGCAGCAAGCTAATCCTAGGAACAGGGTATATTCCCACATTTCTGGGGAGAAGTGAATGGTCCCAGTAGCATAAAGTTGCATCTATTTCTGCACTGTAATAAAAAGAGCAATTCTTGTGCTGGCTGTGGTTTCCAGTCCTGTTTTGCTGTGCTTTGTCTGCATCTGTTCCCAACAAGTGTGGCTGGCCTCACTGATAAAAATAAACATGGAATAACTGAATTGCCCCTGGAGCAAACAGACTCAGTGAGCTCCATGCGGGGTCAGACCGAGTGTGTCTGTCTGGCATTCCTGGGATGTGATGCAGGTAGATGTGATGCCTGGACAGGATCAGCCAGAAGCAAACACGGGTTTTTGTGCTGCTGGTGTTGCCCTAACGAGGGTGAGGGGGGAGCTGCAGCTGCCCAGGAAGGGTCACAGGGCATGGCAGAAAAATGAGCTGGGGATCTGGATGTGGAAGGTCGGGAGTATTGCCTGCTGTCTGAGGGCAGGGGATTAAGGAGCTACTGCAGAATTCCTGCTGTGCTGGTGCAGGATCAGCTTCTGAAGGTGTGAAATGCCTGCTCTTAGTGTGAGGTTTATACTTGAGTTCTGTTGATGTGTTAACCTACTGAGGGCAGAGCCAATGGATGACCAGCACCTGCAGAAATCTGCCCAGGGTCCTCAGGTTCTCACCTTTCACTTGGATTGCCCGAGCCCACCCATCCAGCCCGAATTTTCTGAGGGGAATTACAGATTTTCAGGCTCTCTTACTCTGTCTGTCAATAGTATTTTACCAGTTTGTGGGTATCTGGTAGGATAGAACTAAATTTTTAAATTGTGTTGGACAAAGGGGTGATGTAGCAACTCTGTTCCTGACTCTAGTCCATGACTGTTGCTTTTCCTTCATGCTTATTTTTTAATTGAATGTAAAGAACTTCTTAAGTGCAGAATACTATAAGCATTAAATTGGAAGGGCTCTCTGTCAAGCTCTCAATTTTTTTTTTTTTCACACGTCACTGGTGGGAAAAGAAATTATTGTTAGGAAGAAAAACACTTAATAAGGATACTTAAAAATGGAATGGTGCTTAAGAGGCTTTGTCAATAAGCAGTTTTGAGGCCACGCTCTGAAGAACAGCTTAGATGTCCCAAAGGATTTTTTACAGCTCTGCCAGTGAGTCTAATTACAGATAATTCTGCTCTCGCTTAAGTCATGCCTCAGTCGGATCCTTCCATCAGCAGGGCTGCTGGAACTGCAGTGTTCATATTGCTTTTTGCAATTTACCTAATTGCCTGTGACGTACACTGAAGTTACAGATATGTGGAATGAATAAATTGCTTCTTGTCTGAATCAGATGGATCCTGATAGTTTGTGGGTTTGTGTTTTTTAGGGATTATGTGAGGAGCGAACTGGAATCGGGCTATGAAGGACCAATGTACTTGGAGCCTCTCTCCATGAACCGTTTCATGACTGCTTTAGTAGGTGAGTGCTGTAAATAACTGAGAGGAGAGAGCTCTAACTCTCTTCATTGGAACCTATACATGTTTTATCTCTTGGTTTCAGATCTCTTTTATTACTTTACTTGTTGTGATTCTTATTAATATGCAAGAGGCACGGGAGGAGAGCTGTATCCTGCCTGGCTTTTTCTGTGCCACTGATTTACCAATACCCCACACTTGCAGCTCTGAAATATTTTCGAGGTCTGTTTGTTATGCTCTGCCTCTGTTATTCTCAGACTATGCAGTCTGATTCAGAACAACTGGAGTGTCTATAATAACCTTTATGTGGAAAGTACTGTAGAAATTTCAATAGTTACATGTATTTGTAGTATTTTTGTCAATGCAGGTGTTGTACACATTAATTCTTTAGACACTGTCATTCTCTTACAAAATCTGGTGAAATACATTGGTGGGTGTGAGCATGGGACTACAGGCTACTGTTTTTTTTACAGTCCTGAGGATATTTCTAATTAAAGAGTTAAGGAATAACAAGTCAAACACATTTAAATTGTTTGATTAATGGCAGAGATGACGTCCCTACCTGAAAATCCCAAATAAGTCATGAAGAATTGGATTTGCCAGTGTGTTTCCTTACCCTTTGAACTTTGACTGGAAGAGAATAAATTCAGTGTTAAGGTTGCTACACCAAACCATATGTTCTCCTGAGAGGATACTGGAATACACATACACACATACACACCATGTGTATTTTAAAACGATGCCTGAGACAAGCTTGGAAGAAAAATCTTCCTTAATTCCTTTCACTAAGATCTACGGTTTTCATCAGATTATTGACAGATTTAGTCAACCATGTACTACTGTTGGCAAAACTCAGCTGCTTTCTGTTTACTTGCAGCTGCTACTGGCAGATAAAAATGGGTTTACTACTTTACAGTATGTTAGGTCTGACAGAATTTGCCCATCTCCTGTTTGCCTGCATCCTTACTTTCAAATGTGGCATTTGTCATTGATTTTAATATTTTTAATAGAAGTAGCACTGGTGATTTTCAAGGAAAGATTATTTAGGTATCATTTCCTCTCTCTTCTGAATGTCTAGATAATACTTTCCTGTCTTGTCAAATGACACCAAAGTACACCTAAAGCTTTTGGCATGTTTTGTATGAGGAAATGTTTGTAATTAGACCCGTGAATCTCTCCCAGGTGCAATGCAGGATTTTGTGGTAAAGCAGAATCCTTCAGAGAGCTTCACAAAGCATCATGCAGGCCTGGGCAGGAAGAGATCAGGAGGCATTGTGTCATTCAGTAACACTTAAAAACTTAGCAGAGAGTCAACTGCAGCATGCTGCATCTAGGTTTGAATAGGGACTGAAAACAAGTGAGAAAAAGATAATGATTTTATTCAATATAGTTTTGGGTTGTAGTGAGTATCAGACTGAAGTGTGCCCTTATTGTAATTGTGTTTCAGAAATAGGTGCTTGTGACTGTACTAGCAAATGTGTATGTGTTAACATTTAATATCCCCATTCTTAATTTTCCTTATTCTTTCAAAGCCAACTTGAAAATGTAATTTTGGTCTTGATGACAAGCAGTCATCTTTGGGGAAGACTTGTGAAAGTGGTCTGTGAGGCTTGGCAGTGTTTTGTATAAATATGAAATGTTTTCTCAGATTTGTTGCATGCAAAGGTGTTTATTCCTTGGAATCTCAGGAGTGCACAGCATGAGTGGTGTCAGCAAAATGAATGTGCAGGTGCTTTGCTCCATCTTTTTCTCGCACATTCTGACAGGGTGTTGTGCTGCAGCACTGCTGACAGGCACCAAAGCAGGTGCATGAGGGAATGGAAAAATGCTACTATTGGTACAGCTCTGGTTCCTGAAGTTCTGGTCAGAATTAAGGGGATGATGTACAGTATCACTTGGTTCACAGTTGTTAATGCTTTTATTCCTTAATACTTTCTGAATGGAATCTCATAGTCATTTCTTCCCCTGCATTTAACTCAGCCTGATGACTGTTGTCTGGGGATAATAATGTGTTCCTAAGTGCTGGATGGAGGAAATAAATGTCTTTGGAGATGGCCCTTTGGATGAGGGAGCCACTTTGGGAGCACATCAGCTGGGAACTTCTCAAAGCTGCTGCGTGCCTTTGCAAGTGGTGCTGCCATGAAGACTTGCTTATTCTTGAGGCACAGTAATGGAGTTTTATATTACCTTCAGGATACCTTGTTTTTGAGTAAGTCACTGCTGTAGCCAGGGAGTTTGTTAACAGCAGCTTTCTAAAATTGTGAATGAAATAAAGTTCCTTCTCTACTCCAGTGGCTTGTACAGTGGCTGTGCCATGTCAGCTTTCTTGTTGAACATTTTCCATTAGCTTATGAGCTGAGAGGCTCTGGCTGCCTGTCAGCAATGTTTAATGTATCTATGGAGGTTTGGGGAAAGGAAAAGAATGGGCAGGAAGTTCACACAATGGATTTCTTCCTTATTGCCTCATTCCCTAGCAGAGGGCCCTGGTTGGTGTCTTCCAGGGACGTAGCAGCTGTTGGTTTCATTAGCTGTGTCTGTCAGTTCTCAGGCCACAGCATTTCAGTTCACAGGATGCAAACATTCACCTGGATTTGATAGTCATAGCAGATACCTAGAGTCTTAAAATCTGTGATTTGATGTGAGGTTACTTTCTCTGGCTGATCCTGCTGCGTGATGTTGATGACTGACGCTGTGCAGCTCCACCTGCAGATGAAGTGTGATTTACTGCAGAGAGAGATTGGCTGTCCTGAGCTAAGGTGCTGCTACTCCAGTTTAAATTGGAAGTACCATCACTCAAAGCTCCACTGTAGACATTCATGCCTTTCCTGCAAGGGTTGAGAATTGACAAGGTGCACACTTCAGGGAGAGTGGAGCCTCCAGAGAAAGTGCTCCATGTATTTCCTTTGATGGTGTGTACAGTTCTCCTTCCCATGACAAGTAACTTTTGATCAGTGTTTAAATTAAAAGGGTGGGAGGGCCAGAGTTGAGCAGGGATGAGCAGCACACACCACACAAGGCTGTTGGAGGAAAGCAGCTTCTGCTGTTTACTGAGACTGAACTCAGAGACTCTAATTTGTGATCAGAGAGCTCTGGAGTCATCCCAGAGAGTGCTGGATTGTTTAATGTGATGCTGTTGCAATATTTGATTTCAGGTGATGACACTTCTTATTAAATGCTGAAGAACACGTTGGATGCTGATGTTTGTGTCCTTTGTGTGTGAATCTGAGTTGCCTTAGTTACCATGAGTCGCAGAAATCCTCGCAAGCTGCCTGCCAGGCTCCTGAATATGACAGCACAGCAGTGTGCTGGTGCTGTCTTAAATAGGGTTGTAGCAACGTGTGTGTGGGCAGAGAACAACAAAGCAGAGGGAGAATGCTTCAGAGCTGGAGTCTGCTGAACGTCTAAAGAGATGAGTAGAGTAACTTTCTCTGAGGCTCAGAAGACCCAGCGTGCTGATAGTCTTGCTGAGAGCAAGGGTGCTTGTTCTGCAGAGACATCTGCTAATTCAGAAACACATCTGTCAAATTGACAGTAGGAATTTAACTTGAAAGGGGACAGCGTGAAGGAGGGAGAACTTTGTATGCTTAAGTAGTAGAGATTAGAGATTGCTTTCAGCTCAGTTGCAGTTATTTTGAAAGTAGAAGTCCTGCCCTAGGTAGGGAAGCTTGGCAGAATGAAAGCAAACCCTGGTACTGCTGTTTCTCCTCTCACAGCTTCCCTCCCCAGCCCATCCAGAAGGGCTTACAAGGTCAGTGAGCTTATGTGAGCACATGGAGTTCGTGCTGACCTAGAGCTGTTACTGGCCTTGGTCTGGCTCCTCTCTTTTCCTAAGGCCAGCCCCTGGTTTCAGGGGGAGTTATGAAATGCAAACATTATGGAGGTGGTTCCAAACCAGGGCATTAGCACTTGAATTTGGTACCACATGTTGTGGCATTTGGATATAAATTAACATAGATGTTCTGCTTTCAAATAATGTGCCATAAATTTCTTCCTTACTGCAAAACGATGAGTGAGGATTGTTCTTATCCAGGCAATGTGCATTCTGCCCCGTTCAGTTTCCTCTGGGATCAAGGGTACAACTTCAGTGTCTCTGATGGGAGCAGTTAGACTGAAGTGGTCTTAGTGCTTTAGAAATATCACCCTCCAAATCTGTGAGTGTGGAGGGGAGATGCTCATGCTTGTGTCCCCACCAGCTATTAAAGAGAATTTAGTTGTTAATTATCTGTCACTTGCAAGCTTCAGTGATCATTCTGAGCAACTGCCTCAGGGCGTTATGAAATTATTGTCTCAGCTGCTGACCTGGCTGTTCTCCTGTTGCTGTTCTTGGTCAGTAATTCCTCTTGACAGTGTAAATATTGTTGCTCTGAAAGCCATTTGGGACCTCTGATTGCTTTTTTTGTTTAGGTCAGGATGAAATAGTGTAGCTGTGTGTTTCAGAAAAGCTGCTGTGTGTAGAGATACTGATGGGATTTCAGCTGAGCTGGGGGTGGTGGGGAAAAAGAGGGCCGGCTTGTTGGGTTATCCTCTGTATGATTTATTCCTGGAGCTTTATTAATCTGATTCTGCATGTGTTTTGGGTTTACAGCTCGCTAATCTGGGAAGTGAAAGCGTTCACACTTTGGAAAGGGTAACTTTAGTGACCCAGCAAAAGGCACAGAGAGGAGCCTGGTTTCGTAACGGAGATTGTCCTAGTTAGAACCCTCATAATATGCTGGATGTTGATAACGGTGTTCTGGCAAGATAACGTATTAAAAATACGCTTTTTTTTCCTGAAGGGGATAATCAGCTTGATTCTGAACTGCTGTGTGGCCTGTGTTTCCAGGGCAGCTGGTGGTGTGCACGCTCTGCTCCTGCGTCATGAAGACCAAGCAGATCTGGCTCTTCTCCGCGCACATGCTCCCTCTGCTGGCTCGGCTCTGCCTCGTCCCGCTCGAGACCATCGTCATCATCAACAAATTCGCCATGATCTTCACCGGCTTGGAAGTCCTCTACTTCCTGGCGTCGAATCTTCTGGTGCCCTATAACCTGGCGAAGTCTGCCTACAGAGAGCTTGTCCAGGTGAGATGGCGGATGTAACCCTTCTGTTTTCTGAGCCTTTTATGCAGGAAAGATGTAAAAAAACCCCCACTTTAGCTGTCTTCTGTGAGCCTGTGTTTGTGAGCTCACTCATTCTTTCTTAGCCAACTGTGTAATCTCCTATCTGTAGCATCTTCTTTCTTTAATTTATGATAGCTTTGGATGGATGAGCTGTTAAGACATGAGCCTAAATTGTGCTGCTGGCCAGCTGAGCATGGCCACTTTGCTTGGACTTTGCTCATTCCTTCCCAAATCCAGGCTAAAAGACAAGACTGTGTCAGACTGGAATTTATTTGCAAACTTATTAAATGAGGAAGGTAGTCCCTGGGCATTCATTGTAGTAGCTGTTTGTTTTAAGGAACACTTTCTGTATGAAAAGTGTTTGTACTTACAGAAGTGTTAAATTGGGAGTGACACTGAAGCTGTTTTGACTCTAATAATCTCTAACTTAGTGATTTTTTTTAACTTGCACAGTGATTTGAGAAGTATCTGAGTGGTATTTTCTTTAGACCACCAACATTACTGACACCTCGAACAAGACTGATCTGACATGTCCATTTTCTTAATGCTTTGACATGTGATATATGTTTAATTCAAAAGGCACTCTCTCAGTGGTACCGAAACATTGCATTTCCTATTTTTTTATATAAAATTTATATATGTATATACATCCTTCTGTATATTTCAATATAAAAAGATTGATGCTTGCTTGGTTTTTGACTGAGCCACTGTTTCAGCTCTTGCCACTGCCTGGATTTTTTTTCCAGACCAAGCCACTGGGGTTTTTTTGGCTTCTCCTCTTCAGTCCAGAAGCAGACAGAAAACTAACTTGTTAAGCTCTTTCAAAACCTTCTTTAAAGCTCTTGTTTGCTGTCATATCTGTCATACACAAACAAAGGCTTGGCAGCAGGAGGTGCGTGCTGTGCCAAGGTCTCAGCCTGTCATGTTGATCATTGGTGTCTGGTTATTTATTTTGTGTGTAGTTGGTCTTTAGAGCAGGATTATCCTTCTGTGTTTGTACAGCACCTAGCATTGGTCTGACCTCGTCCGTGGAATCACAGATTTGTTTAGGTTGGAAAACAACTCTTGAGATCATCAAGTCCAACTACTCAGACATGTCCCTTAGTGCCACATTTATATATCTTCCAAATCCAACCAGGGATGGTGACTCCACCACTGCCCTGGGCAGCCTCTTCCAATGCCTGACCACCCTCTCAGTGAAGAAATTTTTCCTGCTCTCCAATCAAAGCCTCTCCTGGCTTGTAGATTTGCTGATTTAAAAATTAATTTGGAAGCTGACTGGCAAAGCTTCAGTATCCTGTTTTCCAGTGAGAATAGAAAATATCATGCTTACTGTGCACGAGTGGCAACATTTGGGGTAAAACAGCTGCATGTCTGTACAGCTCAAAGCCTTCCAGAAGGTTGGAGCCAGCTCTTCCATTTTCCATGTACATGAAGGGATGCGCAGCTTGGCTCCCTGAAGTCAAATTCTGATTAGATGTGGATTTGAGACCTGTTTAGATGTGGATTTGAGACCTGTATCGATTTTTTATTAGACATTTACATTTAAAACACTTTAACATCTTACAAATGTTTTAATTGCAAATGCATTCCAGGCTGAAGGGGAAAAGTAGTTGTTTCTTGCTGCATTTTTGTCAGAATTGAATTCTAAATATTGCTGTTACCCAAGTCTCCTCCTCATCTCTAGAATTGCTTGTCTCCCCCCTGCCCCATCCCAGTATTTCAAGTCTTCCCATGCCAGGCTGTATTAAAGTAATCATAAAGAAGTATTCCTCGTGTTCCTGGCCTTTGGATACTGGCCATACTCTTTCTCCTGGCTTTTTAAGCAGAGGGCATAAAGTGTTTTTCCCTTGGGAATACAGAAAAAATGGCAGAAAATTTGTAATGTGGCACTGGCTTTCTAAGAATGTTGTTTGCTGCTTTTCTAAATACACGTAAGAGCTGCAATGAATAGTTGTGAGTGGTTTTCACATTGTACTGGCAAAACCCAGGCTTTTTGTTTTTTAAGAACTTGATGCTCTTTACTTGTGTTCCTGAAACTGCAGGAAACATTTTCTTGCCATGATGGCTTCTATGTCATTGTGAGAAGCAGGTAATGAGGAATTAGTGGTTATGAGCAGTTTCCTTTGGACCTAAGTCCAGCTATATGAAGTTCCAGCTTCTTGGAAATGATTGTAACTTTGTCTTTGCAATGCAAAGGAAGTACTTTGAGCTTCAGAGTCTTCCAATATAAGTCTTAAGCATGGATTTCAAAACACTTGGTGGATTAGGTGCGTGATCTTTTGAAATACTTAAGCATAAAATGTGGGGGGGGGTGTAAAATTCTTAAAAACAGGTCAGCAAAGTAGATTTACTACCTTTTTTTTAATGGTATGACTCATTTCGGTGTCTGCTGTGTGCAGTGACTCGGCAGTAGCTACAGAGAAAACAGCACTGCTGTGACTTCAGCTGGGCAAGAGGATCTGAGGGGCTGGCATGACCCAGAGCCACGTGTCCTCACCCCTCTGGCTGTGAGGAGGCTGCAGGGAGCAGCTCCCAGCCGGGTGTTTGTAGGAAGGGACACTGAGCTGGCCTGAGGGTTTGCTGCTGGAGTCAGGTACTTGTGCCTCCTGCCGGGGAGAATGGAAATCTGTCACTGCTGACCCTGAGCTCTGCCTTTGTCAAGCTGTACTTTGATGTACCTCCTCTCTTCCTGTGGGATGGCTGATGTCATGTGGATTATCCTTGCTGCCTTTGTGACTGTGTTGTTGACTTTCCTTTTGCTATCAAATCCCAAGTGACTCAATAACAAATTGCTTTTTTGTGTCTTGCCAGGTGGTGGAGGTGTATGGGCTCCTGGCACTGGGAATGTCTCTGTGGAACCAGCTGGTGGTCCCAGTGCTTTTCATGGTGTTTTGGCTCGTCTTATTCGCTCTTCAGATCTATTCCTATTTCAGTACACGGGACCAGCCTGCCTCCAGAGAGAGGCTCCTCTTCCTCTTCTTGACCAGGTAATTCAGGAGCCTGCAGACAGTTGGTTTTCTGTTTGAACTTCTTCTGAAATGCGTATCTCTTTTAGAGATGAGATGTGGATATTTACTTTACTGCGCTTTGGTACCCGACAAATATTTGCCCTTATTGCAGTGACCGTGAAATATCTTATTCATGATCTTGCTGCTTTCTGAGCCTTGGATGTCTTGCTTCATCATTTTGGTATGGGACACATTCTTGAGTTCATCCAAGCAGCCAAAGCACCCAAAGCAGCTTTTGAGCCCAGTGGTTAATGTGGCAGAGATGTAAAGATCAGAAAGATACTGGAATTGTAAAAGGTTTCTAGAAACATAAAAAGTTTTATAGGCCATAAAGTTTTATAAAGTTTAAAGGTTTTAAGATAAAGGAGAGATGTCTGTGTTGGTGCTGTTACTGAGAGGCAGCATTTGAAGGATTCTCCTGGCTGGCCTTTTTCAGCTGTTTGTACACACAGAGGGAGCAGGAGTGCAGGGCAGAGAGGGGCTGGAGGTGCTGCAGAAGGTGGGTTGGGCAGATTAGGTACAGTGCCCTGGTGGGATGGGGAAGAGAGGTGTAATAGTTGTCTAAACACAGCCAGCTAGCACAGGACAGAGTCTTTAGGGATCATACATCATTAGTTCTGCCATTTGATTAGAAACTTCTACATCACTACAGTTTTCCAATCAGACTTTCCAGTTGCTGGGCTTTTTCTTGCCTTTCTCTGTCTGTCTACGGTGCCATCCTGTAGGCTGTCAAAGTTAATTATCATTAAGGAGAATTGCCACGAATTTTTACTGCATATAGTATTAAAATTGCTTCTGGTGTCACCCTGCATTATGCAGAAGCACTGACTATGTTACCTGCTTGTTAACTAAGCCACTGGGGTCTGAAATTTTTCTTCCTGTTCATTTCTTCTGCAATTTTAGTTTTGTTAGAATAGAGGAGAAGCAATTATTTTCCTTGAAGTTGAGTTTATTCCTTACACTATATTGTTATACTTGTCCTATTTGTGGCAAAACGGGGACAAAACACTGATTCATCTTAAAAACACAAACTAATGGTACCACCAGCAGGCTCTGACCCCAGGGAGGGAGCTGAAGTACCTTGTCAGGTAATAACGTAGTGCTGGCTATTCAACAAAGTGGAAGAAAAGATGTGCTCTTCCATGAAAACAAATGAATTCTGCATCTGCGCCCTTTAAGTGAACGACTGCTGAAAACAGTGGGGCTGGAATTCAGGTGGGAGCAGTTGGGGTGTACACAGCTGCTGTGTCTGACTCCACGAGGAGCTTGGAGTGGCTGTGCTGGATCAGACCAGATCTGTTGTAGCCTGGGATCCAGTTCCCAGCAGTGGCTGCAGGCGAGTTCCTGGAAGGACACCCACCCATGATAGGACAAACAGGATGCTTCCCAGGGCTTATCCAATCCTGCATCCAACTTCTTCTGTCAGGCTGCATTAGCTGGATGTGGCTAATAAGTATTCCAGTAACCCTCAAAAAACTCTTCCATCAGTTTGTGGTTTCTGCCCTTGAGCCCATGTACACTTGTGTCATCTGGAAGATCCTGAGGCGAAGCATTTTCCTAGCTCAGCCTCGTCTCTATAATGAAAAATCCATTTTGATTGCTTGAATCCATGTAATTCCATTCAGTGCCCCATAGTTCATATACTGAGGAGGGGAGAGTAGCCTGAGTCTGTGCTTCCCAGACTGGGAAGCTCTTGTTCCATATTTGCTGTTCAAAACTATTTTGTACCTTTTATTTATTCTTGTCTTTCTCAAAATCTTTTCCGTGGGTTTGTAACTGCTGTGATTTTTGAGAAGCCATGAAGAGTTCAGCTCTTTGGGACAATTTATAAACTTGTGCTTGACACATAAACATAGTAAAGCTCCCCAGGCATCTCTTAAACCCATAAGTTCCTCTGGGACCCTTGCATAGTAGATCAAGTTTAAGAAGAATTCTAACATTCTGACAAAAAAACCCAGAAAAACCAGGATTCTTCATTACTGAGAATTTATTTTGAAGCAAAACTTAGAGTTCCTCAAATACCCTGCATAAATAACTGCTTTAAATACTGATTCTCACTATCTTGATCAGCAGGAACATCTAAAAGCTTTTTCAGCCCCCCTTGGCTGGGTAAACAGGCAGGATTTGAGGCTTACCGGAAGTACTGTAAATAGTACATGTAAACACATCAACATTTTCTGGAGCGAATTGCTTTCAAAGGCTATTTCAGGTTTAAGTTGTCTCTGAAAGAGACAAAGTAAATGTCTCTTGGACAGCTTTGTTTATTTTTGAAGCATGTGCTTCCTCAAAACTCTTTTGTCAGAGCACTGGACTGCTTCACTCATCGCTCAGTTCATTAGCAGGACATGGTTTTGACCATGACAATTTCTCTCTCAAGACTGCTGTCCTGAGGAATAAATGAAGATTTTTTTTTTTAATGAATGTGTCAGTGTATTACCTTGGATTATGCATATGAATATTTCCAGATGTGTAACCCCTGGCTCACAGCTGGTTCTTTATCTTTACCTGGCATTGGCAGTGCTGTGTTTCCAAAGCCAAAGCACATTCTGGGGCTCGGGCTGCTTCAAATATCACAGTGCCAGAGCCAGTAGAAGAGCAGCCTGAAAGTGGGTGATGCAGCTGTCAAATGAAGTCTGGGGTCTCGATCTCTGGGACTTTGCTGTAGCAAAAGAGAGGAAGAGACCAGCTGAAGGAGAGCCTTCCTTCTCTGATGACTTTGCTGCTGCTTCAGGCTCAGCCGTTCCAAAGGCAGGTGTTGCTCACCAGACCCTGATGGGGATGCTGACAAAAAACCCCGGCCTCCCAGCAGGATTTATTAGTTTGATGTTGGTGTGCATTATTATGGGTAGGAGGAGAACATGCCTTAAGTGAATCCATCTGCTTTCACTGGGTCTTTGCGGGTGACATTCCAGCCAGTGACTTCAGTGTGTGGAAGGCTGTGGGCTCGCCTGTGGCTCCCAGCGGCAGCAGGACAGTGCCACCGCGTGGCCCTGAGCCGAGGGGACTGCGGGGATGTCACAGCACAGCCCTGCCTCCGAGGGCGAGCTGCAGTGAACTTACACCTTGGAAAGGACTAATAAAATCCATCTCATCTTCTTCACGTATTGCAAGACTTAATGGCAATGTAGAGCTTTTAACATTTTCGTTAAACCGGTCCAATTTTGTTTTAAAACCAACTTGCACAGTTAACAGGACAGGGGGACAGCTCAATCACGTTGTTTTTAACCAATCAACCTTTTCTTTTTGTTTCTTTTCCTCTCTCTCCTGGCAGTATTGCCGAATGCTGTAGCACTCCATACTCACTGCTGGGATTGGTCTTCACAGTCTCTTTTGTTGCTTTGGGAGTTCTGACTCTCTGCAAGTTTTACTTGCAGGGTTACCGAGCGTTCATGAACGATCCTGCCATGAACAGGTAAGTGCCTCGTTGTGCCTGGGGTCTGAAAAGAAACAGCTAAAAAGGGGATTTATATAAAAATACAGGGATGGCATTGCAGTTTTTTGACCTGTCTTGACCTTTTGTATGCCAGTCTCCGTGTGCATTGAAAAGATTTGAGGTGAAAATACTTGTCACAGACTTCTTGGGAGATGGTTCATTTCTGCACAAATTAAGGGCTGTTACTTGGGATTTACTATTGTTTTTATTTTCATGAGTCACTGAAAAATTTTCACATGCTTGCATAATATAAACACTTGATATTTTCATTTCCTCATCTCCCCTCTAATCACGTATGAAAAATTACTAATCTGTGAGGTTTAAAACACAGCATTGTATGGATTGCTTGTAAATTGTTATGGGAAATAGCCAAAATGCCTTTTCTCAGGCTTGTCTCAACTTGTCTAATATGAAATTGAGATCCTGACACTGCCTTCCTGTTACTACAGCCCATAACTCTATAGAGAGTTGAGACCATTTGCAAAAGAATATTTTACATCTTGGATTCCAGGATGTGGAAGCAAAAAGGGTATAAATTAGGGCTACATAAGAGTAGTCTATATAAAGACATCTTTTGGTGATGCATGTACTTTATTACATCAAATAGTTGTGGCGATCCTCAGAGGGATTAAAATCACTCTGAGGTTCCAAGACAAAAAGAAGTGGACAGCTGTGTTTGGTTTAGGTACAAGGGGAATAAACTGAAAAAGGGCAAAATTGGTAATTTGTGTAAACTGAGTCCTTAACATGTTTTGTGCCGGGTGGTGTCTGAGCTGGATGTAGCCCAAACACTGCTTGTCAGGAGCAAAATCTGCTGGTTCCTAAGCCCAGCGCTTCAGCAATTTGGAAAACATCCCTCCCTGGTTAAAGCCTTCCAGGGACACCAGTGAAACCTAAAACCAGTGACATCTGAAAGGTTGTGACAGAAGCAGACAGTTTATTTCCCGGTGTTTCTAGATGTTCTTTTGAACCAGCATTAACACAGAGATGTGATTGTTTTTTCGGCTGTGTTGATCTGCAGGGGGATGACTGAAGGAGTCACACTCCTGATCCTGGCCGTGCAGACAGGTTTGATTGAGCTCCAAGTTGTGCATCGGGCGTTCCTGCTCAGTATTATTCTTTTCATTGTGGTGGCATCCATCCTTCAGTCCATGCTGGAAATTGCTGATCCCATTGTCTTGGCACTGGGAGCCTCAAGGGACAAGTAAGAGACTGGTTTCCTAAACTGAGAGTTACTCAATGCTCTTTTAGGAGGTGATAAACTAGTAATTGATGGCTTTTAGTACTTGTAAAGTTGCCTTGGTTTTTTTTTCTGTGTGCAGATTTCTTTTCTAGTCCAAGTTCTCTAGTTTTGTGGTTCCAGTTAAGCAAATCCAGGACTGTGCTCTCCCCACCCACACTCCATTGTGTGGATTTGCAGAATGGTTTTTCTTAACCTCCTCTGCAGTTGGGTGGGTTTTTCTCTAGAGCAGTGATCTCACACAGCTATTGAGGGTGGGAATTTTCTAGGAGTGACTTTGTGTTAGATATCGTAAAACCTTTTTTTTTTTTTGTGATCCCAAAATGATAAGGTTTGCTGGTACAGAATAAGAGGTGGAAGGTTTGCCGTGGTGTCCCACATGTGTGGATTGTGTGGGATTGTTCAGTTTCATCTGTGGTTTGAAGAGCTGTGTTGGTGCTGTGTGGTGTTCTCATATCCATCTGCCTTTACCTTTGTCAGTTGCGTTTGTCTTTTCCCTTTCTGTAACCTGGGAGTGAAGAAATGAACAGAGAAGGTTTGTTTGTGTGTAGATTTTGTTTAGCCTAGAGATGTTCAAGTTATCTTCCAGGATAGAAACAGAGGGAAAGGGAGCAGAGCCAGGATAGGAGCATCTGCCCAGCTTAAACAAGCAGACTGTGGGGATAGTGAGTTTTAACTCTTCTGCCAAATCTCCCAGGGAGTTCTAAATCAGCAAGAAATAGGATAAATTCCACTTCAGCTCTCCCTTCCTCCTTCACCCACAGACACAGAACTGCAGATCTAAAAATCACTCTGATGTTTCTTCAGACTGTGTTGAATGGATCGGTTTGTGCTGCTGTACTGTGCCCCCAAATTGACTTTTTCTGTACCTCATCTCCAGAGCTGAGTGAGGTTAAAATACAACCTGAGGAACAAGTAGAGGTGGTACAGTAAATTACTGGAGATACTCTGGAAGCCTTCACAAATGGGTGGCTGTGAAAAGACTGATGAGGTGTTTAGGTTGGGGAGGAGATTAGGAAGAAGTGGATGATAGGAGCAGAGTAAGGACTGGCAGAGATAAATGTTCAAGTCGTGCTACATTTCTTCTTTTGTGATCTCTGAATTGGGGAATATACTTCTAAAGGCAGCAGGGTTAAATCTGGTGATGAAAGAAAGTAACTTTACCCCACACATATTAGGCAAAACATGAAAAAGAGTTGCAAGAATTATTTAATTTGGAGACCTCTTGTTTGTTTAGAGAAGTGTCCAAATAGTTACACATTTAATAATTTATTTTAATGGACTTCCATCTGTAATGTTCAGTATCTGAAGTACTTACTTTGCCCATAATTTTTGTCTTTCTATTGAAAACAGCAAAGGTCAGATGAGAGGGAACTTTCCACAGTTGTAGGCATGTGTGCAGGCTGGGAATGAGACTGTGCCCAAGTAAAATAGAAACCAGCATTAACAACAAGCTAAAGCCTTGAGCAAGCATCTAACGTGCCTACATCCAGCAGTCATTCTATTCTTATTGTGACACTCAAATCTGACTTGAAAACTAAAAACCTCTTGTGTTGTTTTGCAGGAGTCTGTGGAAGCACTTCCGAGCAGTCAGCCTCTGTCTGTTCCTACTCGTGTTCCCCGCGTACATGGCCTACATGATTTGTCAGTTTTTCCACATGGATTTCTGGCTGTTGATCATTATCTCCAGCAGTATTCTAACCTCTCTTCAGGTAAGAACATCAGCCCTGTGCAGCCCTGCATTCACTGTGGTCCTGTTGTTCTAAGGGGGGAAATACACGATGAGAAAAGAACAGAGATCAGAGAAGGGCAGAATTACAAGGGGTGATAAAAAATCTCTTTCTTTGTCCTGTGTCTGGGGCTGAGGGGCGAGAACAGAGGTGAATGGGAGTCTATTTCAAATTGTAAAACCAAAAAGCTTTTGAGGGTTTGTAACTATGATAGCAAAAAGGTTTTTTTCCCAGAGTACTCATTTATGTGTCATTACTTAGCTATAACTCTTTGAAAGCAATTTGATGTTCGAAACACAGTAGTGTAAATAGAGGAAATGTTTTATACTATAAGTATTTGTTATTACTTGGGCTTTTTATTATTATAGTTTTTAAATTGCCTCTTAAAATGCTCAGTGCTCTTGTTTAATCAACTCAGCTGTGTTCTGGACTCAGGAAGGTAAAGAAGGGGAAGTACTTGTGAACAAGCTTAAATGCTTTGCAAGAAAGAGCAACTTTTATTTGTCTTGAAGTTCAGCAACAATTTGACTACTTTGGGGCTTGCCCTCTGTCCAGCTGGGGAGTGTTGTGTGGCCAGAGCTCGATGGCCAGCACTGACTCAGGCTCCAGTTCAGAACTGAAAGCTGAGCTCATGGTCTTGCCCTGTGTTGCAGGTGCTTGGGACACTCTTCATTTATGTTCTGTTCATGGTGGAGGAGTTCAGGAAGGAGCCAGTGGAGAACATGGACGATGTGATCTATTACGTGAACGGCACCTACCGCCTGCTGGAGTTCCTGGTGGCTCTGTGCGNGAGTTCCTGGTGGCTCTGTGCGTGGTGGCCTATGGTGTCTCAGAAACCATCTTTGGGGAGTGGACTGTCATGGGCTCCGTCATCATCTTCATCCACTCCTACTACAACGTGTGGCTGCGGGCCCAGCTGGGCTGGAAGAGTTTCCTCCTTCGCAGAGATGCTGTGAACAAGATTAAATCTCTGCCCGTGGCCACGAAGGAGCAGCTGGAGCAGCACAATGACATCTGTGCCATCTGCTACCAGGTAGGAATGGAAGGGTCAGATGAGTGGCTTAAGTTGAAGTACCCTCAGACTAAGTTCAGTCTTCAGCTAAAAAAAATAAGTGACTTTTATTATTTGTAATGGATAATACTGCACTCGGTAAGTAACTGGAACCTCCCAGTTTTCTGCTTTGTGCAGATTGATTTGGAGTGCTGTCACCAAGATAATTCTTAGGAATGAAGAGCTTGGATGTGTTTAAACTGCCTTTTTTTTTTTTTCTCCAGTTACACAGCAAACTCCACCCTTAAGCTGCTTGTCACCTCTCATGTCTGGTTGAGCTGGTCTCAGTAGTAGCAGCAAATGTGCCCTTTCTTCATTACTGGAGGATTTTGTTAGTGGAAGACAACATGTCTTGGTGGCTGCTTTGTTACTATTCTGTAGAAGCAGCACAGTCTGAACAGACATTGCAGCTTCTTGTGCAGTGTCAGTTTTGTAGCAGAAACCTAATTATCAAAAGGTTAAAGGTCTTGCTAACATAAGCCAGAAGATGTAAGGACTTCAGACATTAATGCTGAAAGTTATATCTTTATCACACTTCCACCTCCAAAGTCTTTTACTCCTGAATAGACACTGTAGTTATGTGTGACAGTGAAAGAATCACCCTAAAGTGATTCTTAACTGCACACCCTAAAGTGTGCAGTTAAGAGTGGGATTGGATTGGCTCCAGACTTGATAGAAACCCTTTTGAAGAGTGAAACTGCCAGATTGAATGACAGTGTTCAAAACACCAGACTAGTATAATGTGGGTCTCAGCTGGCAGAGTTCATGGTGTCACTTCATTTCTGGTGTTGTTACATGTTGGATCTGTCATTGTGCTGTTTTGACTTGCACGATTGTTTCTGGAGCCAACCAGTCCTGTGATTCTCGTCCTGAAAAGGTCATGTTTAATAATATCTTACAAACAAAGGTTTTTTGCCTCATTTTTAATGCCTGTAATAAAGAAAGCAAGACCTGGCCTGTATCTGAATTGTGTGTGTATCAGAGAATCATTAAGGCTGGAAAAGACTCCAAGACCGAGTCCAGCCTGTGGCTGATCCCCATGGCACTGAGTGCCACATCCAGGCCTTCCTTGGACACCCCCAGGGACAGTGACTCCACCACCTCCCTTCCAATGCCTGACACCCCTTTTCAGTGAAGAAATTCTTACTGATGCCCAAAACAAACCTCCCCTGCCACAGCTTGAGGCCGTTTCCTCTTGTCCTGTCACTTGATCACTGAGAGAAGAGACTCAGCCCCACCTGGCTGTCCCCTCCTGTCGGGGAGTTGTGCAGAGCCACGAGGTCGCCCTGAGCCTCCTTTTCTCCAGGTTGAGTCCCCCCAGCTCCCTAAGCTGTTCCTCATATGAAGCATTGTGGATGTGAAGGGAGGAACATTCTCTTCCTTGTCTGTGGACTGCTTCTGTCTCTTCTGTGCCTGGTGAACCCATCAGATGTGCGAGGTGAGAGGAGAGGAATGGGATTACAAATAATAATATATTTCTCTTTTTTTTCCGTGTCTTTCAGGATATGAAAACTGCTGTAATCACACCATGTAGCCATTTTTTTCATGCGGGTTGTCTTAAGAAATGGCTGTACGTGCAAGAAACCTGCCCTCTGTGCCACTGCCAACTGAAGAGCCCTTCACAGCTCCCAGGACTGGGACCAGAGCCAGTGCAGCAGCCAAATCCTAGTGCAGAGCAGAACACCAGGCCTGGAGATGCAGCTGAGCCTGGTGCTGCTTGTGACCACAGGCCAAGGGAGAAGGACAACCCGAGCAGGGGCCACGATGGACACGACAGCCCCGAGGCCTCTGCCCACCCAGGGGGATCTCACAGCATGGACAGTGACACAAGCCCCTGTGAGGCCAGCCAGGGAGCAGCCTGTGCTGCAGAACTCTTTGCAGCCCCAGAGGGGTGCCCTGCTCGAGATCTGAGGGTTTGCGTCCAGCTCTGAGGCTACAGGAACAAACACATTTCAGAGATCCACGTTTGACTCAGAAGAAAATCAATCCTCCACAGCTGTGAAAGAAGCGTAGCTATTAATGCTGGTCAAAAAGTAATCTCCCATGCTGATTTTTATGGGCTGCTTGGTAGTGGTAACTCCAGTGAGACGTAGTAGAAATGACTCCAGAAGCTCTCTGAACTGTGGGCATAGGAAGGATGTCTGGGAATAAACAGCAGTGCAAGAGTGTTTTCAAGATGTAGGCGAGGGGTGAGAGGAGCAAGAGGTCCGTGAGACGTTGTGGCCAGAGGGACGGGAGGCTGGCTTGGTTTTGGTCGGGGAGAGGAGTTGCACAGAGTCCCAGGCCCTGAGGGGCGTTGGGGGCCGCGAGCTGCCGGTCTCTGGCAGACGGGCAGCTTCGGTTGCCGACGTTTTTTAATGGCACGTAAAGCAAAAATCAAAGATGTAACAGCAGTGATTGTACCAGGAGACGGAAGCACTCTTAATACATCGTGTGTATGCTTTGGGTGTTCTTGGGGCAGTTGCATTTGAATTCATGTAATCTATAGTGACTCTTGACTTTTATGACAGAGTCGTCAATATTTTGATGTATATGAAACTTTTGCTCATAATGGGCGCAGTGTGGGCTGCATGAAGTAAACTAAAACTCTCATGAACGCTTTGCCTCTGCGGGAGGAAAGTGGGATGAGTTTTAGGGCACGGATAGAGGCCTTGCAGGACTGTGCTGTGTAATGTTTAACCCCTGAAGCTGAATTAAAACAGTATTAAACTCTGGCGATATTTGCACTTTGGGAATGAGTACATTATTGTGTATGATCAGACTCCGCAAATGCCACTTTTAAAAGCTGTTAATAGGTTTGCACCTTTTTTTCTTTGACAAGGACATGTCCATACTTAAATTTTTACATTCATCATGGCTTCAAGTAGAACAAGGGACTGGGGTGGGGAAATAGGTGGGAGTAGGGGGCAGGCAATTTTTTAATGTGAATTTTGATATGAAGAGAAATTAGTCACTTATTTATACGATAGGCTTGACTCAAGTGTTTTTCAAAGTCGGTATTCCTAATGTGAAATGTGATACTATTTTATTTTTAGTAGTAAATTTGGATGTAGACTGACAGACATAGCTGAATGTCTTAATAAATTACATTTGAAGATTTTTACACCTGGTTATGTGATTCTTGCACTGAAATCCCACAAGTACATGTTGAGAGGCTTGAGCAGTAGCCCCTCTGTTCCCCCGAAGAGTGAAACTCTGTGTTCTCCCCCACTTTCATTTCAGGGCTCTGAGGCCTGGTGGTACCTCCTGCCCTCTCCTGTTCTTGTCACCAGATCTTGGCCAGTGCAGAACTTAGAGGCACATTTTCTCCTTAAGGCTGTGCCTGCTGCTACTGAGCCCCAAACAAACCCCAAATCTGTTTCCTTCCCCCTGACAGGATGGGAACATCAGTCACACCATCTTCTGATTCTGTATCTCAAATTTGTTTTCTTGCCTGTTAATCAGAAATTTGGATTTATCATGTGCTTTCACTGATCATCCCAAAACTTTTATTAGCAGATTGGGTGTTTGGGGAGGGGAAAAAAAAAAAAGTTGAGAATATTTTCTGGAACTCTTCTGTTAATCCATGGTTTAGGCCCTGCTCTTGCATGCCTCCATTTCTGTGAAATTGAATCTTTCTCAAAAGGATGTTTTGTCCATGCCCAAGCTTTCCATCTACATAATTTAGGCTGTTTCCATTCTTGCCACACTTTAAAAGTCTGTGGAGTCAGGAGATGGGGATTTTCTGGACAGGGCTGTTACGGGATGCTCCTTAGTACGGTGGGGGAAAGGCTTTCCCTCAATTCACAGAATGTGTTTGAAGGACACTCTCCTGAGCTCTGCTTGCTGTCCCTGGATGTGGAAAAATAATCCCATAAACTTGTGAAACGAGTAATGGGAAGCTTGGGATGGGATCGACTCACTTCAACCGTCGGGAGCAAGTGTTACCCAAATGGGAAGAGGTGGGAAGAGCCAGGCTTGGTCAGCCTTGGGAAGAGAGGCTGGAGGGCTCTGTGGGGCACACGGGTGACCCCCAGGGAGGGAGAGGAACTCACCTGTGGGATCACCTGGGGGCAGCACTGTGGGAGGGAACCACAGGGGTCATTCCTATCCCACCCTGTCCCATCATTTTCATAAATGCAGGAAGTGGCATTGAAAAAGCAACAGCCCCCCGAGGTTGTTTTCACTGCTGATGCCAAGGAGCCGTTTCTCAGCCTGACTGATCTCGTGGCCATGGGCTTTTCAATTTATAATCTGAGTTATTCACAGCTAATTGGTAATGCCAAAGCTGCAGGAAAGGACTGTGGATTTACAGCAGTGTGGCTGAGTCCACCTGGAGGCTCGCTGGGAATCAAGAGGCCAGCAGCAGGTCCAACAAACAACTGCCTGCCAGGATTACAGCATGGAAACAAACGTGGATGTGGCGCTGGAAGGGAGCCTGACAGACCAGCAAGGTTTGTGATCTTACAGGAAAAATGATGCTGCGGTATTCCCACTGGAATGACCCAAAAGTGACTGTTTGTGCTGGACAAGGTGCTCCAGGATGTGGATGGTGAGGGAGTCCTGCAGCATGCAAGGAAGGGTATGGTGGGATGAAAACAGGCCTGATGCACCTCCTACTGAAAAAAATGATACCTTAAAGAGGGAAAGGAGGGGAAGGGGAGCAGAGGGAGGCTTGCAGAACTCATAGGAACAGGGTTTGAAAGATGAAAGTTACCTCCATGACGTGCCAACACTTTTTAGAGTTGTAAGAGCAAAGAGGAGCATGTCCTGTACCACAGGGTGGATGAGGCACAGCAAACTGGTTGGTAAAATCTGGACTAGAAAACTTCAGGAATGTGGTGAGTGTTCATATTTTTTTTTTTTTTTTGCTTCATTTTTGGGTTTTGGCAGCTCAGAAATGCTGGCAGGATCCCATTTTCTGAAAACTAGGGACAGCTAACTCTAGGAGGAACTTAAAAATACACCTGCAAAGAGTGGGGGTGGGTGGGAAATAAATACTGATAAGCCAAGCAGGCCACATCTTGCAGGTCAGGGAGTTCAGGGATGAAGTGAGAACTGCCAAAACTGAGGCCAGCTTAGATCTTGCAGAGGAAATAAACTTGAGCAGGGAAAAAAGAGGGAAGGCTGCTCTGGCGAAGCAGGGAGGTTAGGAATGAAATGAACCATCTGAGTGCTCTGTGGAGCATCTGGGCAAACGCTCCTGACCTCTGTGCTCTGTCTGGTGCAGAACTCCCTCTTGGACACTGCTTTGAGTGGATTTTCTATTTCTCTGCAGCTGTGCATGAGTAAATGGGAAAAAAATGCTTTTGGAGTGTTTATGATCAGGGTGTAACTGTAGGCTGAGGCTTGAAATAGTTTTCATGTGGATTCATGGTGGTGGTGTGATTGATGAACATTTGGACTCAAAAAGATGCTTCCAGCTAGGTGATATAATGGGAACAGTTGGGAATTTTATGGCTGGTTGGTTTTTTGTTGGAAGTAGGAGCGCGGATCACGTGGTGTGGTGGTGTGTGTCTAGTCAGTCCTATCAGGTGTCCCAGCTCTGGGCTCAGGGAAATAAATGGATTTACACAAGGTGGGATGACTCCATGAGGAGAGAAACAAGTCTGTGGTGAGGGGTTTGATTTGAAAGCCTCTCTCTGAGCTGCATTGCTCTCAGCTCCTTTGGCTTTTGGCACTTTTGCAGCAGAGGAATCTATTTCCTTCCTTGCTCCTAGTGAAACACTTCATTTTATGCCAAGGCTGAGGGTTCTTGAAATGCACAGGATTTTCCAGCATGGGAAAACCTCTTCTTTCGGAGTCCCCTTTTTCCTGATTAAATTAAATTTCTAAGTTGCCTCAATCATTTTCTAATATAGACAAAAACAATTGGGCTGAAACTGTCTGAATGTTTGAGAACAGACTTGTAAGTTTTTCCCAACTGGCAGGGGCAGGCAAGGAGTTTGAATTCACTTGGTTCAAAACTCAGATTTTCTCTGGCAAATAAGCTATAAATACAAAAATAATGATATCAGTGTGTTAGTGCCCCCATCCCACACACACTTTTGGGGAGAACTGGCTGTTTGAAGCATTTTCTGTTGTTGGGAAGCATTCAGAATGAAAGGAACCAATTGAGGATGGATCTGATGTCACTGGATTTTTAAATTTTTTTTTTTTTTTGGTCAGGGCAGGAGGCCTCCCTGGTTTGGAGCCAGCAGGATGGCGCAGAGTGCAGGGCTGGAAGATCTCAAGAAGGAACAATCCATGGCCCTCTGCAGGTCTGTGCTGCTCCCAGGAGGGCTGTGGATGTGGCCAGGGGTCGGTGCTGGCTTTTTCCCTCCTGCCTGTTCAATTTGTATGAAGAGACCTTTAACTTTTCAGCTTCTCAGTCTCTGCAGTGCCTGGAGCTGTTGTGTGTGGACTGCTCGTTCTAAGCCTCGCCTGTGATGTTGCCCCACCAAAACATTCGTGGAACACATTGACAAATACATTCCCCACTAATCTCTTTGGCTTTGCTGGCATAAAGTTGTCAGTAAATGCAACCTCAAGCTCCGTTTTTCTCCATGTCACATGCTGAGTGTGGCAGTATTGCTGATCCCCATTTTCGTGATGTGAGTGTGCTGCCACATTAAAGATCACAGCTCACCGCCCCACGCCCCAGAGATTTCTTTTTGGTTGTGTCTATTTATTTTAATTATGGCTATTTGACTTACTGGATCCTGCCAGAGACCCAGGTGTGGTGGCTTCTCTCCTTGGTGCAGTTCTGCTGTGCCTGGGAATGCTGAGTGCCCGTGTGGAGAGCCTGACCAGGGAAATTCCATCCCTTTTCTTAAAGGAAGTCACCATCCAGCTGATAAACCACGCAGCAAATGCATTCTGTGGCTCTAAGGTATTGGTTGTGCTCTTGAAAACAAATTTTGAGTGAAAAAGCTTGCCTGCTGGACTTGGTGAGCTCTCTACAACTTCCCCAGAAGACCACAGGTTGTTTTCCAGAGGGTTTTTCCTTCTCCTTTTCCCTGGTAGAGATGAGCAGGATGAAGATGAGAGTCAGGAGGACAAGGGAGGTTGGGAAGGAGAGAACCAGGGGCTGGGTGCTGGCAGCTCATTAAACAGCACCCAGAGAACATCCCGACAAACACACCTAAAGGAGACCATCCTGGTTGGAGAAGTCAGAGTAAAAAAATAATTTAAATACATAACCAACCCAAATTAAAAAAAAAAAAATGAAGAAAAGAGATTTCTTTGTTTTACAAGTAATTAGACACAAATTTCCCCAGTAGTTGCCATTTCCTGGAGGCTTACAATCCACATCCTTAAATAAATCTGGTAGCTGAAACACTCTCAGCTAATAGCACAGCCAAAGACCAGACGAGCTGCAGGATTCTGCAGCAACAGATGTGAAAAGCCCAGGTCTGCAATGTGGATAAATTACTCCATTCCTCGGAATTTTAAAATGTAAAACTGGCTTAATTGGATTAAAATAATCAATTGAATAGGTATCTGGTATTTATAAATGAAATGACATACAGTTTCTTAATTGGCCATAGTCTGGGCTTTCTTTAAATTGATTGTTCACTTCTAGCTTGGGGAAAAAATGCCAGCTGGAATGCAGAGAGATTAAGTTTTATTTATTTTCCTTGCTAAGAGCCACATTGTGCAATTTTAAAGGAAATGTCCTTGAAAGATGGGTTCCTTTGTAAACTGTTTCAGCCCTTGTTTGTTTTCAGATGGAAATTAATTTCTCGAAGGCCCTCCGCGTTAGAAAGTATGTGTTGATAAGTAAAGAAAAATGAAAAACTGTAACCTGCTAAAATACATCTTGTTTTGGAGATAAAAACCTTTGCGTGGATGTGGTTGAGTCTGGGGTACAGCTGATCTGGTTGAGGGCTGGCAATGATCTCCTCCAGCACAGGTGGAAGGAAGCAAACTGTGGGGGAGAACCTCAGACACAGTGGTGGAGTATCACTACAATTCTTCTTGATGTGCTTAAATATTAATTTTAAGTGAGTGTGTCAGGTCCTTGCTGAGCTCGGTGGGTGCAGCTGGGGGGCTCTGGGCTGTGCCTGTCCCTGTGTTCAGCTGTCACACGTGGCAGGGAGGGTTCACTGATCAGAAATAGCTTCACCAAAAAACGGGCTCTTCTCCTCAGCCTTGCTCTCAACAGAAAGCACAAGACTGATTCCCCTGGGCTTTCCCCAGGTGGGTCTGTCTGTGCGCCGGTGGGTCTGGAGCTGTTCCCTCTGGTTTTGGACACGAGTTTTCTCCGTACCCAGCTGTGTTTTGGGGGAGTGGGCAGTGCTGCCTGATGGGTCTTTGCTCCTCTGCTGATCCCTCTGGCTCTGTGAGATCAAACTTTCCTCCGGGCATCGTTTCTGAGGACGCGGCTCTCCAACACCCGCCCTAAAGATGTTTGCGCCAACACCTGGATGAAGTGAAGCCCCGAGCAGGGGATTCCGCTCCCCTGGGAGCTCCGGAGGGCTGGAGCCTCTCTCCGGGGACAGAGCTGAGCAGGAGGAAGAGGCTGGAGCCGGAGGAGGAGGAGGAAGGTGGGAGCCGGTGCCGGCGGCTGCCACGGCGGGGCAGTGCGGGACCGGCCCCGGGAGCGGCGGCGGCGGCTCCGCCGGTTCCAACAGCGCCGGGACTTGGACAGGGTGAAGAACAGTATATTGCTATCACATATATGTATATGTGTATGTGTATGTATATGTATATGTGTATGTGTATATGCATATGCATATGTACATAATATATATAATATTGTTATAATTTATAGCATATGTATATGTATAATATGTACACATAATATCTATAATATTGTTATAATTTATAATATATATACTATATATATTATATTGCTATTGCTACTACGACTACTACTACTACGATTGTAACTATTTTTACTATTATAATGATTATTACTGTTATATTATTACCATTATTCCTATGATTGTTATTCTTCACCACCAAAGTCACCAAAACTCTGCAAGCAGAGCTGCTCTGGTGCATTCCACGGCGCTGATCCATTGCCGAGTTTGCTGGAAAATTGGGATTTACGTTCACAGGGCATCAGAAATCTGCTTTGACACTGGTAGTTTTCTTTCAGCTTGAAAGGCATTTTTTTCCTCCCCGTTCTTAAAAACCAGCATAGTTGACTCTGGTCTTGGTGACAAAGTTCTCTGAGGGGCCACAAAGGCAATTCCTTCCTTTGGAGATTCCCACAGATAACGATTAGTAGGATAGAAATAATTTCATGTGGCTCGGGATTTCTGCTCAGTATAACCCAGGGGTATTCTGAGAATTGCTCGGATTCTGGCGAAATCCCACTGGATGCCAGTCAACACTGTCCAGCTGCAATTATGGGGCCAAATATTTTCCCCTCTTCCCTTTGCAGAGGATTTTAAAGCTGGGATGTACAAACACAGGCCACTGTCACACACTCCGATGGGAGCCTGCTCTGCAGCTCCTTGAATACAATATCTTTTGCCTTCTTGCATAAATATTTTAATTGCTAATTTGCTGGTCTCATTTAACACAGATTCGGCATTTATCATTTGAATTCAAACTTGTTAAAATTGACGATTTTCTTGGCCACCTATGTTAATAATTTAAAGGGAAAGCTCATTATTAAATTATTATGGGTAATTATTTTGTAACTAGTGTGGAAATTGTCATTTCTTCAGCCCTAAAAAATCCTGGAAGGAATCACACGTGGATCAATATGGATCAAATCCCAGGAAGTGTAAAGATGAACAGGAATAGAATCTTATGTAGAAATGTCATACAGATGGGGGAAAAACACTAAAATCAGAGAATTATTTTCTACACTTGGGGCTACAAAGGTTTGGAGGCTGCTGATTTCGGTGAGTCAGTGCTGAGCTTTACTGGGCAGAAAACCTCTCCTGCTCTGACTCTGTAAACCTCCACAAAGATGCCGAGGAGCCTTTTTTTGCCCCCTGTGGCTCCAGACTTCCCATCCCTGCGAGGCGTTTGCTCTGCAGCCGCTGCTCCCGTGTTTTTGCAGGTCCTGCACACCCGGCCCCGGCAGCCTCCTCCATCACTTACACTTGGCAGGGCGTGTTGTGTTCCCTGCTGACAGAGTCACCAGACGTGTAATTCCTTTAAAAAGGATAGTTTAAGGTGCCCGGCGAGTTACTGATGTAAATGACGCCGCCGCGGCCCCTCCAGCATTCCCCATTTTTTTCAGAATCCGGCCGGTGGTCCCTGCGGCTGGAATTAGCCCGTGGCAAAAGCGCGGAGAACAATGAGGCCGAGCGGAATGCCCTCCCCGCTCCCAGCAGATGGCCCTCACGCTTCTTTCCTTTCCCTCCCAACCGCTGGGAAACCTCTGCGAGCACGAGGGATGCGAATCCTTCCCGCGACATCATCCCGGGATCGGGCAGCACCCCCCGGGTTCGGATCCCGCTCTTTCCCTGCGGTTCCGGGCTGAGTCCTCAAGGAGAAGCGCTGAGGGGCCTCAGGAGGGTGCGGAGCCGGTTCTGGGAGTGGTGCTGAGCAGGACCTTGCACATGTGTGTGACAGACTCGCCCCAAATCTGCACCTGGGCTCTGCTTGAGGCGGGCTGGGCTCTGCAGGGCACCCGCCGCGTCTTGCTCAGACTTCAGCCTGTGCCTCTCAGCAGCTGCCAAATTCTGCCAGCGATGCTTTTACACTTTTTGAGAGCAAGGGACAGCTCGGGAAGTAGTGAATCAGGCAAGAATTTCTTTCCCTGTTGATCTCTGGAAAGAAAAAAAGAAGTACATTTTAAAAGGACGTTTACTAACTCCTCACCCATTGCCTTGATACTTGAGTTTCAACTTTACGGTGGTGTTATAATATCGAGAAATTCAAGTAGAACTTCTCAGCTTGCAAAATCGTGAATTCCTGAATTTTGGCACTAGTTTCAGCCAGCTCTTGATCCCGGATTTCCCGACGTTTGCATCTCCCCCTCATGCCAGGATCATTGTCCCTCTGAGAACAATCCCGGATCTGGCTCTCTCATCCCGAGCTCTTGTGGGAGTGTTTCAGTGCTTTAGGCAGTAGATTTGTTTATGCACAGAAAGGTGCTGCCCAGCCCTCTCTGCTCTAAGCTTTTCCATCTGCATGGCCCCAGCCTGACCTTGGTCTACTGTAGGGCTGCGGAGGGGCTCGTTCCCGCTCCGGCCTCGCCGGCTTTTCTATCGGGATTAGCTTTAAGGGGATCGAGCTGTTGAAGGGTTTTCCTACTGATAAATGGACTGAGACCCATATTTTCATCTCACGTCATCAAACATTCATCAGATGCTGCTGGTCATTACCGACAGAGCCAGGTTTGAACTCGTGACCCCGCAGTAAAAGGTCCCATTAGCAATTTCCTTAAACTGTCAAGTCACGGCGTGACACAAATGAAATGCGATGGGATTGTTTTTATTCCACAGGTAAAGGCAGTTGGGCTTCTGCCTAATTTTTTATTTACGGATGGCTGTGCCACCAAAACACTCTGGTAGAGTCTTTGTGCTCTCACGTGGGAAATTTGAAGAAACAAGAAGATGGGGTGCAGTGCATGGGGCAGCTGCCTGGTCCCACAGGCCACGCAATTGTCACCTGTCCCCATGACCTGGAGAGCTCCGGTGGCAAATCCCACCCTTAGAGTGCCAGGCACAGCACACACCCCCTGTACCAAGACAGAGCCAGGCTGTGCCTCTGCTGCTCTCTCTAAGCAATAAAGGCAGAGACTGACAGGCATTTAGGAAAGCTTCTCTGCCTCACATCACACTGCACTGTTCTTTTACCAGCAATTTTTGTATCCGAGTTCTTTCTCTCTTCGCAGAATCATTTGAAGAAATAATGTGTGAGGGGGGAAAGAATTACCTCTGGCAGTCGTGTTATAATGGCTCTGGTGCTGACAGCCCTTTGGGAACAGTGGCAGCAGCAGGGTAAGTATATATGACATCTTTGTAGTGATAAAGAAACAAATAAATGTTCCCATTAACACTCCATCAGGTCAACAGCTATTCCAGACCAACGCGATGTTGGAGGAACCGGCTTGATTCATATCAGCTCAGACACACTCCTCGTGCAGCATATCTTCTGGAAGGCACATAAACCAGAGGTCCTGCTCTGACCAGGTGGAGTCATTAAAGAATCAGTGAACTTTTTACAAGTTGCTTGAAATACCCTGGCTTGAATCCAGCTCCAGTGTTGCTGCTGTGTCTGTTTAACAGCTCCTTCACCGTGCCATGACAATGACTCTGTTTCAGCGCTGGAGGAAGTTGTTTCTCCATACATCGTTTGTAACACATTTTGGGAAGCTACTGAATGCTTCACTTCCTAAGCCCTGCAGTGAGATCAGTGGGATGTGAGGGATGTGAGCCCTGCCATAAGAGCCTGCTCAGGAAGCAGGAGCAGCATTTGTGTGTCATCCATAATGGATGTGTGTGCATATGGAACAAACACTCGTGCACACAGATGCCTGCTCGGAGAGGCTGCCCCTTTCCTGGGCAAAGTCAGCAGGAGCTGAGCTTCACTAAGGACCACGATGTCTCACTCCCCACATGAGGGTTAGTTAGTGAACAGCAACTTCCAAACAAATTTCAGCGTGTAAGAATGTTTAAACGTGCTTTACCTCTGCTAAAATGCAGATTTTGTAACAGGTACAAACTTTCTAATTAACAGAAAATAACCAGAGTTCCCAATGAGTTCCCTTCCTTCTTGTGAAACCAGCACTGTGCAGTTGTCCCTTTACCAGAACTTTTCTTTTTCACACAGGTTGGTTATTTTTAACAAAAGGCCCTGAGAAGGGACATGAGGAAAAACCAGGTGGGTGTCTTTGGTCTGCCTCGAGTGACAGAGATCCTGGACAAAGATGAAAACAAAGAAATTCCCTGATCTGGATCAACAAAACCAGGACTTGAAGTTCAAGTTGTCCAAAGCTCTGGAAATTCAGTATAAATGTGAATGTCTCTCTGTATCTTAAACTTCAATAAAATCAAAGCACTCCTATGCTGTGTTCTGGTAAAATCTCACTGCTCAAAGGTATCCCTGTGGCTCCAGGCAGAATTCTGAGCCAGATGATGAACTTAGTTCTGCTTCTGCTCAAGTCATAGGACCTTCTGATGTTTACAGGAATGCCAGTGGAAACAGATTTCCAAATGGTCAGCACAAAAAGCAGCCAAATCCTGAACAATCCAGTCCTAGACAGGGAAATCTTCACGCTTGCAACCCAGCAAGTATTGAATATCCAATTCCCCAACTGGGAAATTGCCTGGGGTTTTGGAGGGCGCCCTTCAAAAGAGCTTGTGCACCTTTAAGTCGAAATCCCAAGATGCAAAGTCCTCAGAGTTTATGAAAGCGTTTGAAAGGAGATATAGATTCCAGAGCCACTTAAACACTTCTGATAATATTCAGTCTTGATTCAGCAAAGCGTGTGACAACTTTAGTAGGTATTTAAATCCATTCCATGTAATATGCTTAAACTCATCCTCTCAGAGGGAGGGAGTGCCTGCCTCTGGATTTCTCCCTTCACTCTTCAATGGGAGACACGTACTTACCTCTCCCTGAAGCCAATAGCAGTTGATTAGATGTTTAATGCTTTGCTGAACTCACTATGTAAAAATCATAGCAAGGTTTTGTGTGATAAAACAACCGTAATCCGTCCAGCGGCTGCCAGCATAAACAAATAAATACAGGCTAGACTTAAATGGATGGCAAGCCTATGGGAGTGCTGCAGGGAACCGAAATCCTGCTCAGGGCCCCACCCAGCCTGGCCTCGAACACCCCCGGGGCATCCACAACTTCCCTGGGCAACCTGGGGGCTGCACCCTCCGTGTTCAAAGAGCAATCGTTCTCAGAACTGGGAACGGGAACGGGAACGGGGCTCTCCCGGTGCCGGGATACCGGGACTGGGGGTTGTGAGAGCTGCTTTCCCCCCCGGGGATGATCTCCTCGGGATTGCCCCCCTTCGGGACTGCTCCCGGGGACCGCCGTCCTCCCGGGATGTTCCACCAGACCCCGCGATGTTCCACCTCGGAATAGTCGGTCCCTCCCGGGATCTCGCCTCCTTCCCACCCCGGGGTTCGTCCCCCCGGGGTCACCTTTCCCCTGAGACCGACGCCCTCCGGGATCCTCCTCCCCTGGCATCTCCCACCCTCGGGACAGACCTTCCCATAGGATCCTCCTCCCTCGGGATCGTCCCCCAAGGATCCCCTCTTCAGGGGATCCCCCTCCCCCGGGATCTCCCCTTGAGGATCCCCCTCCTCCGGCATCGCCCTCCCCCGGGATCCTCGTCCCCCGAGATCGCCCCCCAAGGATCTCCTCCCCATGGTATCCTCCTCTCCCGGGATCGCCCCTAAGGATCCCCTTTCCATGGGATCCCCGGGGATTTCCCCCGGCGCCGCTCCCCGGGCTCGCCCCCGTTCCCGTTCCCATTCCCGTTCCCGCGGTGGCGGTTCCGGGCGCGGCCGCCAGGTGGCGCTGTGGGCACGCGGCGCGGCCGCCCCTCCCGCCCCCCCCCGCCCCGGTCTCGGTTCCGCCGCGGGGGCACCGGGGGGGACCCGCCCCGAGCCCCTCCCCGGGTCCTGCGAGCGCAGCTGCGCTTCCCTCCCTGTCCCTCCCCTCCGTGCAGCACCCCGGGGGTTTGGCCCCGCCGTAATTTCACAGCTCTGCTCGCCCCTCGCCCCGGGGAGGGGGCTGCTGTCCTGGCTGGTAATGAGGGGCGCTGCGTTTGGGGGGCCGCATCCTCCCGTCCTCCCCCTGAGGAGTTGGCTCGGCCGGCCTCTCGCTGCTGCCTCAGGCACCCCGAGGGGGGTTCCCCCATTCCCTGGCCCTTGAAGCAGTTGCTCCGCTCAGCACTCGCTGCTTCCCACCCGTGGGACTGAACCCCGACCTGGAGGGGAGCCCCGACACCCCACCCTAGCCAGGGGCAACCCGGGAGTCCCCCCAAGGGAGGCTGGAGGAGGAAAATTCCTGGATGAAGCCTTTCCATCTGGATCACCTGCTACTGCTTCTGTGTAGCAGGGGTGAAAGTGGGGTGCTGTCACCATCACCATCAGGTCCTCTGCTGGTCCCAGAGGCATCCAGGCTCTCTCCTGTTCAGGACTGTTCTATTCAGAATGTTTCATCTCAATTCCCAGTTCTCTGAGCCTTTTTCTTCTCCTTCTCCCTGGGAGCTGGCCAGGTAGGAAGAATAAAGCACCCCAAGTAGCTGAGTAGTGTCATTACCTGTCAAAGCAGACATTGGATTTATCTGTGGATGGAAAGTCTTTGGATTGACACAGGAGCCCGTAAGGAAAATACTTAAGAAAAGCATTTTCATTGGGGACGACAGGAGTGAACTGTTTCCAAACCCTCAGAAAAGTGCAGGCACGTGCCAAACACCTGAGTGCTCTGCTTGCAGTCCCACCTTGACAGGAGGGGCTGCTTTTCCCTTTCCCCCCATTGTCACGGGTCCTTTGTTCCTCTGCCTTCTCCGAGAAGGGCAGGAAGGAGTGTGGTCCCTCCGGGGAGCCTCATCCAGCTGCAAAGGTCAGGGACAAGGGACCAGAAGGCTTTTCTCTCAGAAATTCCCATTTCCAACTACTTCTTCCCTCCCTTGGGGTCTGGGCAGAGGGAAGCAAGGCCTGACTGTCCCCAGTGTGCTGGGAGCCCCAGGGCAGGAGAGGAGGGACTGGAGGCAGGAGGAGGGAGTTGTCCTGGATAAACTCCAGGTCAGAGGCGAGAAGGGCCTTGGGCCCACTTGGAAACGGTGTCAAGGCAGGGGAGAGGCCTTTCCCTATGTCAGAGGACTCCTGTGTTCTGGGACCTCTGTCTCCTGCCTCACAGAAGTTATGTTTATCTTCCAGAGTGAGGTCTCCTTCCGTGGCCCCTTGTTCAAAGGCCTCGAAACCACTTGTTCCCCAGGAGCCCTGTTTTTTCCTACATAGGATGAGCAAGCCAGGGCCAGCCCTTTCCTCCTCTGCTTCCATCCCTGCTATCTGTCATGTCCAGCGACACTGTGACCATGTCCCAGTCCTGTCTGTGAGCTGCACGTGCTGCAAAGTCTCAGCTCCTGGCTTTGTGCTGCTGGGCAAAATCCACAGCTCAGCCCTGCAGCTCTTGCTCGCTTTGGGAGCTTCCTCCACCCTGGGAGCAAATCACAGCCTGCACGATGTCTGTGTGTGTGTTTTATTCTGTGCTGAACGAAGAGAGCATTTAACTCGGGCTTGCAGGGAACCCTCGCTGCAGCACACCCTGGTTTGTTTCTGCAGCAGAAGAGTGAAGCCCCAGCACTGAGGGTTCCCCTGTGGCAGGCTGTGCAGAGTCTTCCAGCTCTGTTTGCCATGCTGAAAGAAGGATGGACACAGCTTTCCACAGGAATAAGCCTTGTAGCGGGCCTGGCAGTGATCTGTGTGCTGCTGCAGTCTGGGTGGTGCTGGTCCAGAGAGCAGACCCAGGCAGGGGGCAGAAAGTGAATGCTAAAGGCAAATGGGAATTCTTTTTTTTTAAAAAAAGCAAAGCCCCAGTGCTCCAGGGTTGGCCTCTGCAGGGTGGATGGAGCACAGAAATCTCCTTGCCTGCTGCCAGCTCTCTTGCCTTTTTTTTTTTTTTTTTGGTGAAGTCCTGACTTTCTCACCCCCTCCTTGTTTCCCTTCTGCTTTTCTTTCACACTCCTCCTGTGGGGGTCGAGCCAGTGTTTAACTCTTTCATCCTTATAGGAATTATTTAATGGCTTTGAGACTCCCCCTAAGCCCCAGGTGGGGCATCTCCCCCCCAGCCTTCAGCCACAGCTCCCTGTGTTGGGCACAGAGACACAAATGTTGTATAAGGAGGAAGACAGTGGAGAACTTGTCACTGTTACTGTCGTGGCTGGCTGTCCCTACCCGGTGGAGGTGCCCTCAGACTGCAGCTGGGATGCTTTTCCCTTCAGCATCCTGGAAAAGGCATGGAAACGGTCCCCTGATCCCCTGAACAGATTTGAAGGGCGAAATCTGCCAACTGCTCAGTATATTGATTCAAATGCATTATTCCTCCCTGGGCAGATCCCTGCCCTGGGAAAGGAGCAATCAGTGCAGGTGCAAATAGCTTTTAATTGCAGAATGTATCTCACCATGGAGGCATTTAGGCTGAATATGATACAACTGATGCAGCAGCAGCCGGAGGAAGCCCAATGAGCTGGAGCTCTGCAGAAGCCAAGCTGCTCCTATGCCATACCTATGGCGTAAATATTCATGCGTGGCCGTGTGGCCGTGTTCTTCCCCATCTCCCTGAGATATGACACAGTAGCCCCGTGTCAAGATTCAAATGGCATCTTCAGGGAATGTGAACACTTGCTGTCTGTGACAGTTCCTGTGTGAGGGTGCAGGATGCTGGGGATGTGGATGTTTTGTGTGTGGACTCGCCTAAAGCCAAGGATGGGGGGCAGTTCCTCAGTGCCAGCGAGGCGCTGGCAGCGGGCTCTGTGCCTGCTTTGGAGTCAGAGCTCTCTCCCTGAGCCTTAGCTGTGGGCTCAGGCGGCTGTGCCACACAAAGTGATGTACAGGTGGTTGACAGAGGGTCCTGTGTAGTTGTTGGGCTGCCGTGGGGTGCCTCTGGAGCTGTGGAGTGGTGCTGGTAGACTGGCCCGGCTGCTCCCCAGGCCCTTAGCCGGCCCCGGGCTGGGGGATGCAGCCCGGTGGGCTGCGCTGCTCTTTGCGGGGCTCTGCATCCCTGGAAGGAGCGGACAGCAGCCGCCTGCTCCTCCATCTCCCGGGGCAGCATCTCCCGCACCTCTGAACGGGGAGCGGGGGCATGGAAGGACACAGCAGCAATTCAGAGGTAGCCCTGACACACTCCAGAGGTTACCCTCGCCGGAGCCTCCGCGGTGTGACATCGCCGTGGAGAGGGCGAGGAGCCCGGCGTGCTGGGATGTGCAGGGTTTTGTTTCATTATATGTGCAAAGATGGGCAAGCCTGTGTTTGGAGAGGCATAACCCAGGCCGCCGGCACAGAAAGCTCCTTCTGCGGCAAGAGCCCGTGCGAGAGACGAGACGGGAGCGGCTCAGCCGCGGAGCGATTTGGGCAGGGGAAGGATGGAGGATGATGCGGGGACAGCGGCGGGTTGGGGAGCCCGCGGAGAGATGCGGGACTGCGCCCGCCCGGCCGCCGCGCAACCGGCCCGGCTCTTCCCTAGCGAGGACAGGAACTGGTTTTATTATAATTCTTATTTTCCCTGGGCAAACAAAAATCGGACTTCCTAAGGGAAAAAAAAAAAAAGAAAAGA
>VZDJ01000219.1:11687155-11807641 GCA_008694505.1 Cyanoderma ruficeps | reverse complement strand
AAAAAAAAAAAAAGAAGAAAAGAAAAAAGGAACTTGGGTGAATTTTACCAGACAATCCGCTCTGCATCTGAACTCTGCTATACTGTGCGCTTCCAAACAGAGTCCATTCCCTGTAGAAATTAAAATAGCAGCAATACACCCTTCTTCATAAAAACTCCTGGAAAGCATTTGATGTCATTCCCTGGTTTTCGGGCACAAATTGGTTAGTTTGTGTTAAAAGTAACAAAATCTTCCTGATAGATGAACTCTTTTTAGTCCTTTTGGAGCTTGTGTATTTCAGCGTAGATCGTGTGAGAGAGACTATCAATAAATATTATCTTTAAATAGCTTTCCTATCGTTACGGAAATGCAGAAGGCTCTGGTCATAATCCTGTTGAAAACAGAGCCCTGAACTCATGGAGAGCAGTGGATTCAAAATAATTTTCTTAACAAAGGCATCTTGCATATGAAGAGTTCATCCTAAGGCACTGTTTGACCTCTTGGTCTCTCATTATTATCAAGTCATCAGAGGGTCTTTGGAGAGAAAGGGGAAAAAAACCCACCCTGATACAGTTTATTTGTAAAACCTACCTTTTAGCTTTAAAGCACGTTCACAATGAAGAGGGAGGAGGAGAAAAAAAAATCTGTCTGATTTCAGGAAATCTTAGAGAAACAAAGTTAGTGCAAATTACAGATTTTGGGGAAAGTGCAGTGCGGTTGAGAAGCGAGGATTTTAGAACAAAAGCTCTCTGAGCTTAGATTAGAAAACGGGGAGCAAAAGGCTGTTTTAGACGCAAACATGTTTGCTTACATATTAATTTCATGTCTGCAGTTTCTTTAGGCATGACTACAACTGCTTATGAAAAACAGGGCATTGTCATGTCAAAACTGTGGCATGTGCTGCTCCGAATTTTTTTGGGGGCCAGATGCTAAATTTGCCGCCTTCTCCTTTTTTTTTAATTCTTTCTTTTCAAAAGTGAAATTATTTCAGAGTTGGGATCGCGTCGGTTACTGAATGCTTATTAGGAAGTGAAGTGCAACACATGACAGAAGCTCACCCAAATGTTGAATATATCATTTATATTTTATGACAGTGAATTATATAGAAGATTCTCAAGTAACTTTCAAATCATCAAACTGTAATTAAATATTGCAAAGACTGTCTGAAAATTCTTTAATTTTTAATGAAAGTTAAATATATATTGTCAGTCTACTTGAAGGTGTAGTATTTTAATGCATGACGCTCAGAACAAATTGGATAATGAAATGATTACTTTTAAATGAAACTGTTGCAGAAGTGTACACGTTTCAGCTGGCAAGTATCTGCTCAGTCCTCACACACGCACATTCACACACTCGATAATTGTGAATTCCCAGACTGAAATTACAGCTACTCTGAGGTTTCTGGTGGCAAATTAAAAATCCCACAGAAGCAAAGCTTGAATGAGTTAGGTTTCCCCAGATCATACAGGAAAGTATCTGTGACTTTTTTTTTTTTTAATATTAATTTTTTTTATTATTATTTTTTAATACGGACACCTCAGATTTAAATATATTCTCTTTGTGCCGCAGTTACAAATTGCGAGCTTTTGTACGGTTGCGGATTATTAAGTTCGGTAAGATAAAATAAAAGCCCTTCTGCAAGTCAGACCTGGATTTCTGTGCATAGGATTGCTGCTCAGAGATTTAACGTGAATGTCCCATTAGCAGCTTGTGTTTTAGCAGTAGGTAGGCAGGGCTTGGCTATGCTGGGGGCTGTGTGTGTTCTGTAGAGGAGATATTCCTGCTCCTCAGTGTTCCTGCTCTAAGTCAGGGATTTGTTTGTGTGGCTGTGCCCAGTTAAAAAACTCGTAGCAAGAGTGGTGTCCTGAGTGGAACAGAGGGATCTCCGTGTCCTGGTGCGTGCGTGTGTCTCTGTCAGCTGTGGAGCAGGATGGGAAGTGGGGCTGGAGAGGGGCACTACTGAGGCAGCCAAGAGTTGTGTTGGGAGCTGCATCCCAGGGCAGAGCTGGGCTGTGGGATGAGCTGTGCACGCACTGCCCCAGACAGGAGCTTGGGCTGCACGCTCAGTCCTTGGGAACGGGGACTGTGGGACTTCCAAATGGGAACCCCAGGCAGGATTGGCCTCAGGGTGCAGCGTTTGGGCTTGTGTTTGGGGTATCGTGCTTGGCCTTTGGTGGTGGCCCCGCAGAAGCGCTGGGGGAAATGGGAATTTCGTGGCTTTCGGGGGTCTCACTGAGTTTCTGAAATGTGTCCCGGCCACTTAAAAATTGTAAAAGCTACGCACAAATCATTCCCGTGGCAGAGAAGTTCTTTCCAGTTCAGGCAACAACATTCGGTGTCAATACTGGCTTAATTAAATTTTCTTTTATGTTATATTGGCACCTCATTTTATGTCAGGATCACATTCCTCAAAACCCTGTAGGACCCCAAACTTTATAGCTGTTGCTTTCCATAAAGCAGCAGCTCCTCCCGCAGAAGATCTGCCTCTAACAATGATGCATTTTGAAATTGCCCGCAAAACGTGAAATATGTCTGCTCTAATAAAACTGGAGTTTTTAGGCAACTCAAAGGATTTTAATATGTTTATGGAGAAGAGATGCCTTCTATTTCTTTGGCTGTATTTTCATAAAGTTGAGATATTTCACTATTAGGGGAGATGGAGGAAATAAATCTGAAATACTTGTTCCCCACCCATTTTTCCTTCAGCCGTTCTCATCCATAAGATATAACGGATGCTAATATGGCTCAGGCATCTTAACAATCATAACTTTTGCTCGATGCCTATTGTCTATTGCTGAGAGCCCTCATGAGTCAAAAATCCTTCCTTCAGACTTAAACCCTGTTTATATTTGGATTTTTTTTTTCAGAGCTATAACTCTGGATGCAAATGGTTTTTCTGTTGACTTGTCTGTCATTCTCTGATGTCTGCAGATATTTGATCAGCTCTATTCCGTGCATGGCATGGCCCTTCTCTGGCAGCTACACGCATGGGAAAAAAAATGTTATCAATAAGTTCAGAGGAGTCTCAGCAGACTCGGAGAAATTTCACACAAACATAAAACAAAACCTAACCCCTGTGACGGGGAAAGTTTACATTGCGCCAGATTTTAGCAGCTTTCTTGTGCCTTTGGTGAGATGTCAGAAGCGCAGGTGATTTTAATTTTCTTGTACAGAGAGGAATGGAGAAGTTTGGAATTTGCATGCATGATCAGGACCTGTGTTTGGGAAAATGTAAACTCATCACAGTGGAAAATGTGTTGTTTGGAGTCTGAGGGTGAAAACAAAGCTGAGGATTTTGGAGAGACTGCCTGAGCCAGATGGCCTGGTGCATTCCCAGTCTGGCAGCCCAACTGCTCCCTCCTGTATAATATACAGCCATTTGTTCTGGGATATTTACGCTAGAGCTGTTTCCATGTGAATGTTTGAAAACCATTAAAAATGAACATATTAGGAGAGAGAAATTTATTTAATTTGTGTGAATACGTCGGTAAGCAGGCTGTGAATCAAAGGCAGAGGGAGACTGGATAAAATAATTAGATGCTTCTGAAATGTGTGTGGAGAGGCAGAGCAAGAACTCCCTGTCCTCGACCTGGGACCAGCTCCGTGCTGCTTGTCCGGGATAAACCTCCCTGGGATGAGCCGAGGTTTTGCCTGGGGAAGGGGTAAAACCTCGGGTAATTGAGGGTTAAGGATTCAAAGCCAAATAAGTGTAATTCACAGTATTTTCTCTGTAGATATATAGTGGATACAAGCCTAATCCTCTCTGGGTGAAATTCTGGCCCATCTGAAGTCAATTGCAAAGCGCCTATTGAATTCAGTGGGGCCAGGATTTTATTTTCTCCCTGTGTGTACGGCTGTAAATGTCATTCCAAATCATTTTAGTTCTGTTTTGGAAAAGACCCTAATTTTAATGAGTTTTCCCTTCTCTTTTATTTCTGTAAGGGAGATACTTTGTTTTGTGAGGCAGATGGAATCTGAAAGCAAGTGGATTTAGATGCACGCTGGTGATTTCTCTCCTTCTCTTACTCTTTTAAAATCAAGGCCATGACATAACTGAGTAATATAATGACCATGATCTCATTCCTTCAAGATTGTTTTTCGTCCAGTTCTGAAAGCAGGATTGCTTGATTGGCAAACTGACACCACGAGACAATTCTGCCCTCACTTGTACCAGCATAAATCTGGTTTTATTCAGGAATGGTTAAGGACAAAAATCTGTCTCTGTGTATTTCCAGCTTGTTTGTCCATTCTTTTATTGCGTTATCCTACTGCATCTATAGGGGGGAAAAAGTAGATTAAATGAATTCTGTAGCCCTGACTTTTATACCGCCCCCCTTTCTTTTTATTTTTTTATTTCTNATAATGAGGTCTGTCACTGAAAAGTTTAGGTGAATTTTTGGACGCACTCGACTGTGATGTGCTCGATGTAGCAATTTTTATTTTCTGTTAAGCAGTGAATTGAATTTGATTTAACTTTTTATGCAGATTCATTTAAATAGAAGTGAGGAAGTCTCATATTTTTGACACTAATTTTTCGGGGCCTGATTTTGAAGTCCGTTTGTGCATGAGCGATTCTTACTCACTGGGACTTCTTGCAGGAAGGTTACTTGGGTGAGTAACAGCTGGCAAAATGGAAGATAAATTTTGTGGGGAAGTGTTTAAGTTGTTCAGGAGAAGAAACGCTGTTTTCAAGTGCTTATGAAACACCGCCGAGTTAAAACGACATGAAGTAAACAAAAAGAAAAAAACCCAAAGTCTATAATTTTGCATTTCCTTTGCCGGTGTTTTGTTGTGCAACTCTGATGTGTATCTGCAGGCTTATTTTTAGCTCTGCTGTGGTCTAAGTTTATGCACTGTAACTTTCACTTTGTCTCTCATTAATGTGATCCCTATTTGACAAAATCACGACGACGTTAATGCGACAGGGAACCCCGACGCAATCTCCCCGTTTCAACGCCTGAGCTTAAAACCCGCGTAATTTATTAAAAAAAAAAATCAAGGTATTTTTTGTTAAAAAGAACAGCTTTTCAAATCCGAGAGTTAAACATTTTCACAACAGTAACGTAGTAGACCCTTCCTGTAAAAATACTTCTGGCAGCTCTAACGATCTGAAACTTTAGCAGTTCCTGTTTCCTTTTTGAAGCTAATTGTAGAATTAATGCTTCGGAGCGGCGCGGTTTGCGAGGCGGTCGAGTATCTGCAGGGCTCTCGGGCAGCCATTCATGGGGGCAAACACTTGGCCCTTCTCACGAGTACCTCGGGGCACAGGAGTGGGGAGACGGGGATGAGCTGCTCAGAGATGAGCCCAGCACGTCCTCCTGCTTCCCAGAATTTCCTAGAAATTCCTGCAGGAATAGGGCAGGGAAGAGGAGCTGCGCTTGACGCGGAGGAAACAAAATGTGCGCGGGTGCAACTTCGATAATTGAATGCAAATAAAGTGAGAAGCAAATCCTTAACGTGGAGGGAGGCAGAAGAATGTCATGCACGCAAAGAAGGGATCACTGATGCTAAACACAACAGACAAGGTGATTATGTACCACAGTGTTGACTCTGCCCGTTCATTATTGCTATTTAGTTGAGTTATTTAAGCAGTACCTGGAGGTTAAGTAAGCACAGCAGCAGGAAGGGGAGAGGAGGAGAGAGGGCAGGGGGAAAAAAAGTAAATTTTGTGTTCTGGCTTGTGGTTTCTAGCGCTTCCTTGGCTCCACTGGCAACAAGCTAACCCATCCTGGGTAAATTTATTTTAATATTTGGAAGTATGAGAGGAACGAGCTGAGCCCAGCAGCCTTCTCCTCCCATGTCATGTTGTGATTGTCTGGAGGTGACAGGGGGCTGAAGGTGTTTGTCCCCACTAAAGGCCTCAGAAGTAGACCTGCTCTTTCCCATCCTGCTCTGTATTCTCAGAGAAAGATTATTTTTTAACTGTTGATGAAGTCCAAGGAGTGCCATGAGCTTCCTCCTTGCCTGGCCTGTCCCATTGCCAGGTGGAACCTGATCTGGGGTTTTCTGGAGTCTTTGCAATGTCCCCGCTGACTGACCCCACCAGGTGTCAGCCAGTTACTTCAGTCCTCTGGCTTTGCCTGGTAGAAGCTTCTCCCCAACTTCCCTTTTAATGCTGGACATGAGGCTCTTCTGAATTTGTCCCGCCTCCTGCTGTAATACCTGTAATTCCATTTTCCAAAGCTTCTAGCGAACCATCTGTATCTTTCTTGAGCACTGATGTGGAAGTAGCTCAAGGTGGGGGTCCCAGCTGGGGTCAGGGGGTTGCTGGTGTCTGTGCTGGGGGGACTTTCTGTACATCCCCTTCATCCCAGTGCTGAGTTCACAGCTGTTGTGCCTCGCTGGTGGAAATGAGGGGGCAGAAACCAGGTGAGACTCTGGGCCCATTAATGGCAATTACTGGCAGCCTCTGTTTCATCAGCTATAAAACCCCAGCCCAAGGGGCTCTTGGGATTTAGGGGAAGGCCCATCGCAAAACTGAAGTTAAAAAATTAAAACTACCAAAGGTAACACAGGCCCATTCCTGATATTATTTATGGAATTATTAAGTAATTTTCTAATGCATAATATTAATATTGCATGTTGCCATTTAAATTGTGTAAGAGTCAGCGCATGCTTCTTCAGATTTGTGTGTCTTGGGATTTGTGCCCCTTCTGGAAGTACCACACCTCTTACCCTTCGTGGGTTACATTTGTAAGGACTGGAAAAGCAGTTCATTCTATATTATGGTAACTTACTTCTGCCAGTATTTTCCACGCCTCCATTTCAAATTGATCTCATTCCTTAAAATGTGTTTCATCCATAGAGCACACTTCTTAAATTTCAGTCTCTATTTTATCGTTAGCTCTAGGGAGACCCATCTCAGATGTCGTTTTACCTGCTGAGTCTTTTGCCCCGATTTCTTGTTTTGAATTCTTTGTTTTAGAGGCTGAAAAGGTCACACGGAGCTCAAGGGTAGCGCTGATGATGCTCAGATGCAGGGGTGGCCATCCCTCCCAGGCTGGGGTTCCAATCCCAGCTCTGGAGTGAGATTTAGAAACCTCGGTGCCAGCAAAAGCTGCTGTTGCAAAGGAAACTTCACTCTTGTTTTGCTGCTGGGGGGCTGGTCCCTGGGAGCAGGGGTGGCTGGAAAACATGACTCTGTGGGGCTGAGATGGAAATCCTGTCCCACAGGAGCTGTGAGCACTAACCCAGTTTGTGTGTAACGCCAATCCCTCGCTGCTGGTGCTGCCGGTGGGAGCAAACGTAGACTCCCCTTGAAATGTGAACACACTGCCTTTCCACAGTTTTAGCTTAAAGGATTCTCCCTGTGCTGTCTCAGAGTCAAATTTCTCAAGCCGGTTGATCCTCTGTTTGTTTTGGTCTCCTCTGCTCTGGTAGGGCCTTCTCCTCACTTATTTATATCCCTGTAACTCCGGAGGTGCTCTCTGGAAAGCGCTGGATCAGGAGGTTCAAGAGAAGAATCAGGCCCAGGCTCTTTCTCAGGAGCTACCAAGAAAATGCCTGGGCCGTGCAGCTTTTGTAATTAAAAATGCATGAGCTCTCTCTTTTCTGTTTTTTTTTTTCTCTTTTTTTTTTTAATGAATAGGACCCAAAGTATACCAAGCCTTGCTGGTTTTATTTTTTCTTTCTTTCTTTCTTTCTTCCCCCCCCACCTCCCTTTTAATGCTATTAGGTTTATATTTTATTCTGAATTGAAAAGAAAATTGTGGTTGTCTTGACTACTAAAAAAACCCATCCTACACACCGCTGGAGAGATGTGCAACAGAGAGGAGGGAATTTAGCTGTACTCAGCTTGTGTTGTTTTACAACTGCAGGTCTTGGAGCAGGTTTGGTGGAGATGCCAGTTGTCTTTAGCCTGAGCTGTGGTTTGTAACTCGCTGAGCCTTAGCTTACCGTGGCGTGTTTTGATTTTCTCTAAACTCAACTTTATGTACGACTAAAAATGTGTTTTATTTCTAGGCGATAGTATATGAAGGCCAAGACAAGAACCCAGAAATGTGCCGAGTTCTGCTCACGCATGAAATAATGTGCAGGTAAGAAATACCCCTCTTCCAGTTAATTAGCGAGGAGAAGATGAATCTGTCTCCCAAAATCTAGATTGAACCTACAGCTATTTTCAGGCTGAAATTTATCTTTCTTGCATTAAACAATCCCAAAATAACACAGTTCGGTGTGTGCAATTAGCAGCAAGGTCTCAGTCGTCACACTAGTTTTCAATTATTTATGAAGAGTTATTCTTAACAGAACGCTGCTGGTTTTCATTTAGACACTGTAGCCCACAAAAGGTCTCCTCACCGAAATTAACAATCTATTATAGTCTTGTAGCAATAAACGTCTCTTCCCCCAGTTCCCAACAAAAACTCCCCGGCAAAATGAAGAATTAGTATTTTTTGGTTTCTTTTTTATTTTTCTGGATGTGCTCTAAGGAGCGAGGTCAGGAGGTTCTTTTGTCCCAGTTGCTGCTCACACAGGGTCTGCACTCGGCCGGAGCAGCTGAAGCTTCTCTGTGCAAAAGATGTTGTCTTCTTGATCGTTTTTAAAATTCCCCATGCAGATTTGGCTCTGCCCAGCGCTCTCTCAACCCCTGTCTCGGGTTGGTGACTTTAATTCAGTCAAATATCTTCTCCCCCAAACTTCTGCAGCTGCTTCCTTCTCTCTTCTGGCTGGTTGAAGTAGGTGAAGCCTTCTCTACTTCCTTTTTGCCACAGACCTCTTTGCCACCTCAGAGAGCTTGACCTCTCAGTCTCATTAAAGTTAGTGGGTGTTTTTTGCATGTCTGAAAAAATCATTTGTTACATGTTATTCGATGGCAGAAAATAATTCCCTGGTGGAAGACGAGGCGTTCTTGCATAAGCTCATTGTTACAATCAGTTGTTTTAAGACTGTAAAAATGCCATTGCATGCGTTGTAATTTTTACGAAACGCATTTACTAAAAAGGAGTAACTTGAGGGTAAAAACTAGTACCCACTTCTAAAAGAATAAACTTGGATGAGGGTTTCCTGGCAGGGGAGAGTCTTTGACAAAATACTCAGATGGAAACTTCTCTGTTGGTTGATTTTTTTTAATTTATTTTTTTTTTTTAAATTCTTGGGATCTGCATGTTTTGTCCTCCACTGACAGCTCCTCCTGCTAAAACCCTGCTGGGGGGTAGCACCCCGTGATGAAGGCAGAGAAGGAGTTGCTCTCCTTGCTTTACCAGCTTGGGTGAAACCCTGCACAGCCCTCCTCTCAAATTCTTCCTTGCAGCAGGATTTTGGGGGATTTTAGTTTTTATGTTGTGCTTTTCTAGGCTGCTTCCTTCAGTGGGTTTGGCTTCTTCCAGGAAACCAAAGACATTGGTTTGCAGCTCTGGAAGGATCAGCAGCTCCAAAGAGGCGCCTGAGCCTCTGCTGCCATTGGGAGCCTCGTTGCCTTGCTGAGGACTCCAGGCCACATCTGCCTTTCCAAATGGAATCCCAGCGTGTTGACAACCTGTAATTGTCCTAAAATTCATTGGCCCAATTAGCGTGACTTTCACACTGGATACCTAGCTAGGAACAATTCGTGGAAATATTAAAGGAGGCCCCTGACCTGATAAGACTCAAGTGCCTTTTACTTTTCTCCTGTAACACACCAGTAAAACGGTGGGACTGGGCACATGAGTAAAATTAAGCACATGCTCAAGTGCCTGCAGTGTCCGGGTCTGAATCTGCCATTAGTCCTGGGTGATGTGTCTTGATCCTTAACCAGCAAGGTTTGGTGGTAGGAATAACTCACTGAGCCAGAATCAATTACTTTATGAATTAATTTTCTTACAGATACTTCAGAAACATAAAGTGTAAGAAGTAAATCAAAACTTTATATAGTGGGCTGAGTTTTAACCAGAAGACCAAATGCCCACATCACAGATTTATAGCCATTCAATATACTTTGACTGAGACAAAATTATTTCTGTTCTGGGAATGTGGAAAGATGCGCAGTCATTCCCTTTATTAAAGCACTTTGCACTTTCTTTGTTCTTAAAATTCACTGCCTCAGAAGCTTCATTCTTCTCCTCCTATTTATTTACTGCTGGACCTTGCTTTGTGTTTCATGGCCATAAGGTGGAGGGGTAGAAAAACCCCAAACTGACTGTAGTAGGCAAATGTTGTCTTCCTGATGGGGTGGGAGAGACATATTCAAATTTCTTACAGCTCATAGTAGATATTCCCCATTTCCTTTGCTGCCCATACGTGTGTAAGAGGGTGCTGTTTGTTTACCAGGCCGCTTGACCCTATTGCACAAATCTGTCATCTATTGTGCTGCTAACACGCTTTTAAATTGCAAATCTGATGCTCTTTAGGGGTCTAGAAGGGGAAAAAATTCTCTCTCCGCACCATTCTGTTTCTCTTGATTTCTTGCCTGTTGTAAGTGGAAGTTGGGATGTGCTGAATTTGCACCAGGGGTGCAAATGCAGCCTCAATTATAAGCATAAAATTAGAGTCTGTTCCCCATTAATCAGCCCAGCTAATTGCTATGCACTACCATTAGCCATATGGTGTGAAAGACAGCTTGCTCTCCCTAAGATGAAATTTCTTCATTTCAGACATGAAATAGTGAGGGCTCTGTATTTTAAAATAGCTTGTTTTAGATATTTAATTTCTAAACAACTTTCAGCAGTGCTTTCTATCAAGGCTAACTGCACAATAAAACTTTGCATTTATGTGACAAAGCTGGGTATTTATAGTGTACTGCAGCTACGGCACGGAGGAGACAAAGAATTCAAATGTATAAGAGAGTCCTGGCTGTGGTAGGAGAGCGAAGCTGAGGTTTGCTTCAGGTAGCTGTTTATTTCAAAGGATTTCATTGTGTTTTGTCAGATATAAAAATCTACACTGTTGGTGAAAATGTTAATAGCTGGGGAGAATTCACAACCTCAGTGGAATTTATTAGTATTGTAGGCAGCGTGGGGAGGGACATCTATAGTTAATATTGCCTCAACAATTTCCATTATGAAACCTTCAGTGGCTTACAGCTTTGCCAAACTTAAACTGTTCTGGCTGAAATATCCTTTGCAGGGTGTCAGCCTCAGGCTGACTTTCTTTGGAAAGTTTCAGCTAAAATGGTCCAGTGATTTCTGAGAATGAGGTTGGAGTAAAATATGGGTTTTGTCTGTGTGAAATAAGACCTTACAGCTATTTTGGCAAGGGGGTCCTTCACCTCCAAGCTCCGGGGTGAGGAGCCTGTTCGGGGTTGTCCCGATGGCATCACTGGTGGGAGGGATCCCACCTCACTCAAACCTTGTGCAAAATCTCCCACCCGGCCTCGCCGGCGACTTGACGGGGCCTGGCAGCCAAAGTCGCCTTGGTGCTGGCCACGGGCCCCTAATTCCTCATTGTTCTTTGTCCTCGGGATACACAAAGCAGGGCTCCTGCACGGGGGACGCTGTGGCCACCACGCCAGGGTGGGGACGGCCAGGGAGGGTCTGGGGTGACAGACATGGGGATGAGGAGGCCTCGTCCTGTGGGCCCGGGCGGAGATCCTCGGGCACACGGAAGGGAAGAGGAGGAGGATGATGGGGAGCAAGAATGCAGCAGAGCAGCAGGTCCCCAGAGCTGGGGCGAGGAGAAAGGCAGCAATAAAAGCTGGAGGTGGTGGTGGCTTGGGGAGGAGCAGGATAGGGATGGGTGAGGGGTTCAGGAGTGAGCCATGAGGATGACAACAGCAGGATTCTCAGAGATGGGGCGCAGGAGCTGCATTACTACCAAGGACTACTTGTTTTAAAAACAAGCAAACCTCACAAAAAAAAAAAAAATCAATTTTTGTAGGCTTTTCCTGTGGGCCAACATGGCATTGTGTCCGAGCTGTGGCTCCTGGACCCACCTGGGGAGAGGTGTCATGGAAGAACAGCAAAGACAAGTCCTTGTCCTCCTGGCTGCAAGGAGCTGGCATTCCCTGCTCTTGCACAGAGCCTTGCTGGGAGCTGGAGGGTTTCTGAGTGGTTTGGAGAAGCTCCTGGGAATTTTAAAATTCTTTCAGGGAAAGGAGAAAGGGTGCTGAATATTTAGGAACTTATTTCCAAGTGCTAAGTAGGCACTAAAAGCCAAAGCTTTTGAGGGAAATTGAATTAAAAGCACTTTTAACCAGGTCTGAAACTCAAGATCTGCGTGATGTTTTAATTCTTTGCATAGCGAGACTAGAGTGAAGAGGCCTCCAATTCTGCTGTTGTGGGGGGAAAAAAAAACCACAAAAGGCAAACTAAATGTTAAAATATAATTCTCTAGATCATGAAGGAAACATTCAGGGTCTCCTTTCATGCCAGAGAGCCACCAGATGGTGGGATGTGCCAGCCATCCAGCCCCTCCACATCACCCTCCAACTGTGGTCAAGCAGTGAGGTCTCCTACTATCACTTGGGACTATTGGGGTGCACTTTTGGGAAGGTACCCCAATTAAGGGGCCACCTGAGGGGCAGTGAAGTGTTTCCCTTGCTCTCAAAGCTGGGTTGTCCCCACTGGTCAGTGCCTGACTCCATCCCATCTGTGGCAGGAGGTGAGACCAAGGTGTCCCTGTCCCCAGGCGTCTGTGGCTGCCTCTCCCTCTGGGTTAATGTCCCGGGAAGGTGCCAACCTCTGAGCCTGGTGGTGTGTGGATGGTGGCATTTGCCCATCTCGTGCTGGGAGCCTGGGAACCTTTGCTTGCCTGAGTAAGTGTGGCAATTTCTGTCCCCTCAGTCTGCTGGGAGAATGTCAGGACTAGCCCTGATTCGCTTCAGTCACAAGAACTGCATTGTCTTAACTTGTGCCAACTCTGTTTCTAATTACATTTTAATCATTTAAAAATGATTAGCAGTTTTTATTGCCTTGTTTGTGGGTAAATTTTCTCACCCCACACATTCTAGCTGCACTCCAATGACAAATCCTTTTATAGGCAAAAAAGCCCCCAAATGTCCCTGTGACTATTTACCTACAGCATATTTTATTCCTTCCTAAATTTTAATACTTTCAGGGTGCCAAGGCTCTGGCATTTTCTGGTGGATCAACTGTGGTATTGTGCTGTAAAATTAAGCAGTTTTTTTTGGCAATCCCAAACAATGTAACTTCCACCGAAATGAAGATACCGCACATGTGTTAACTGTGAAAAGTTTCAGCCCTGAATAGTTGCCTTGAAGCTTTTTGCGGTGAAAAGAATTATGTATTTTCCTCTCTTTGAAAACAAAATTATTATTATTTTTTTTTAAGCCATGTTTAAACAGGCTGTTTTTGTAAAAGGCCCCTTTTTTGTTATCTTTAGTGTGGTTAGTTGCTTTATTGCTAATCTTGGTGGGTAACTGTATATTATTCACTCTATTGTTCAGCAACACAAGAGAACCTTTGTCATACTCCCAACAAGGCTATTTATATAGCGGGGGCACTTCTGAGGGCTTCTTCCTGCCCTGATGTTCTTCCACCTTCTGGGGAAAGGAAAATAGTTCATCTGAGAGGGAGAGTGAGCAGTGGTCCCTCCTGACAGCTGCTGAAACGCAGGCGAGATGCAGGTCCCCGGGATGCTACTGGGAACAAACTTAGTGGTTTCCAAAGGTTTGGTTGTGTGTGGTTGAGGCTGACCAGAAAATTTATTGAACAGGGAGATGTGCTCAGGTCTGGCCAGGGAGAGCAGCTGGGGTGGTCATGGGATGGGGTCCCTGCAGCCTTGCAGTGGCCCAGGCTGTGTCCAGCGGGTCCTTGGGGACCAAGAAGGACTTGGGAAAGTCAGGAGCTTCTTGATTTATTTATTTTTTTCAAGTTTCTTGAAGCCTTGACTTCAGTGGGGGATTTTCTGTTAAGAGACATCAACAAACAGGATCTTTCCTTGTGAGATGGGGGGTTTCCTCCCTGGGGTGAGTGGGTGGGTGAAATCTAAAGGCTTTGCTGACATTTGTGGCTGTGATTTGGTGTCGTGGGTTTAGATGGGCTGATGGAAAGAGCAGGGCAGCTCCCAGCCACAGCTCCAGAGGCACCAGGAGGGATTCCCACCTGGAGCAGGAACCTGTACCTCACCTACAAACTCACCCGCAATATATTTACGCCTCCTTACAGAAAACTACCCTTGACAAGGAATCATCAAAAAACCCCAACAATTTAACTTCTCATTAGGAAACGATTGGCCACCTTAGCTCAAAAAGAATCCCAGCCTCGAGGTCAGCCATGGAGCAGTGCTTTGGGAGACAGAGCTTACATTTCACATGCCTGCTTTGTATCTGACCTGATGCAGGGCACCAGCAGCCGGAGCAGAGCTCTCCGTGGCATTAGTGATCATTAACATGCTCGGAAAACTTGGGGAAACAGGCGCGCTCGAGCATAAAAAGCTGCTGCTGCTGCTTGCATTTTAGCTCCCCCATTAACACCAGCGTTTCTTAGGGGGAGAATAATTGTGCTCTCCGAGTTTGGGGGGAGGTTTGCCAGGAGCTGGGAATTGTGTGGAAGCAGGAATATCTTGCGGGCGTGTAACACAAGCGTTAAGCAAATGTAAAAACCAGGCTCAGCAGGGAAAAATCTGCCTTATTTTGTGTGCCAACGTCTGCGGGACAACTGTTAAACCCCGCGGAAAAGAGGCTGCAAACAGGCAGCTCTCCCCGTTTGGGGCGATCCTTGAATTATTATTTGTGAAAGGGGCAAAACCCCTCTCTTTTTATATTTTCCGTTGCTAACCAGCTGTGCAAGAAGTTAAACATCGTAATTAACCCATATGTGACCCAGTACATTTGACTGATTTGCAGGCAGGGCCGGCAGGGTAACTCGAGCCGGCAATTTGAACCCACCATGTTCGTAATGATGATTTTACAGTGTAATGGTCGCACTAAATCCTTTCGCTTTTGCTCTGTAGCCGCTGTTGTGACAAGAAAAGCTGTGGCAACAGAAATGAGACTCCATCAGATCCAGTGATAATTGACAGGTAAGGACTGCTATTGTTTCCTTCCATTTTTTTTTTTTCCTTCTTCCCTCTCCTCATTATAATGAAACACCTGCCCTGTGTTGCTAATGGGGAAGAATTAGGAGGATATACGGATGAAATTTTGGGGTTTTTTTTTATACTGAATTAGTTGTGCTTTGCAGTTGCGATTGCCTTGGAAGGGCCATATGTGGGATAACGTCGGGATACTGGAGCACCCTGCTCTGTGGAGGGCTCCAGCTCTTGTAACTGATTCATGTGCATAAAGAGGAGATTTTTCTTTCTGACTTTCTGTGACTCAATTCACATGCTATGCCAGGGAAGCTTCAGGAATAAAATAATAATAGTTTGTGATTTATGAAATGTGGTTGGGTGCTTATAAATATTTAACTTTTATTTGAAAAATGTTTGAATCATTATCACTTAGCTACTGTAGTTCTGTTGGATGCAATCCATCTACATTTTAAGGCTTTTATTTATGCATAAAAACAGTTAAGAAAATAGATCTGCAACATAAGGTTTTTTCCCTCCTCTTATTTTCTTTGGTTGGAATACTATTTTGACTGTATTGTCAGTTGATTAATTAATTTTTGCCTGTCTTAATTATTGTGTTTTTAAACAGATCCATATTGCTAATCTGACATCACTGAGTAAATCGTTGTAGCACAATACATCTATTCCTGTTGTTCTGAGCCATGTGTAGTTTCTGTTGCTTGCCAATTATGCAAAATGGTAGCCAAAGGGCCATTTTTACATTTGAATTGTCCAAATGTGTTTTCCAAAGCCGTGTGGGACAGCCAGGGTGTTGTGCAGCGTTACTCTAGAGGAGTTGAATGTCCCCCAAGTACCAAAAATGTCTGTAAGGGCTGGGGAGAGCAACACCCTGCCCTGATCTGTGAGCAGAGGGACCCCAAAGGGAGCTGCCCAAACACACAGGGCTGAGGGCACAGAGCACGTGCCTCTCCTCGCATTGCTGTCTGACTTGTGCTTGCTGGATGAACTTTGCAGCATCTTCCGTGCCAGAGCATCCATTTTATGAAAGAGGGTGAGGTGGGTTTGATGTGTTGGGGGCCCCACTGGAGAGCAGTCCAGAGCTGCCTTGTGCTCATCCCAGCTCCCAGCTCTTGGATGGGTTGGGTAGGAAAGTGCTTTTATTGGATGCTTACAGCAGATGTTTTGGTTAGCTGTAATAAGTAACCCTGAGAATGTTTAAATCTCAGAAGATATCCCTATCTATTTTAACTAGGCATATTTTCATTTTCTCTGTGCATCAGGTAGCGCCAGAGGAAATGTGTGTGGGGGAGAGCCCCCCAGTGAAACCTGTACAGAGCTGTGTTTTATAAGCATGCTGCAGAGCTGAACACTATAAACATGGTGTTAGAGTGGCATTTTGAGCAACATGAAAGCTACAAAATTCACATGAATTTTTCATTGTACCAGAAAGTGAGATGTTAAGATGCTAATGGCAGGTTTACAGAAATATTTTGTTTAACTATCTAGTATGCAAAACTGCCAGTTGCAAATCATTTTAAATTTTGAAAGCCAGAGATGCTGTCTGTTACATGCTTCCTGCAAGATGAGGAAAATAGGTACAGGAAAAAAACCTGCCTTATCTTCCTAGTAGCGATCCATTCCTCAGTTTTTTTATATAAATTGACGTGAAAGTTACCAATTTTGAAGTTTCTTCTTAAAATGCAAGCTAAACACAATTCAAAGCTGATAACACAAACCCTGCCTCGCCACCCGCACCGAATCACACTTGGCTTGTGAATGGGTTAAGCTTTTAAAGTTCTTCACTTGGTTTTAAATTGTGACTTTGATACAGGAGGTTGATATGACTGTGGTTTGAATAACACTTGATTTTGACCTGTTCCTGTGGGTTGCAATGGCATAAGAAATTTGACTCAGCAGTGCTGTAATTAGCCCTCCCCGTGTTTTTGAAACAGGATTGTGTTACCTGGATTGCATTAGTGTGGCTTCTATTGTTGCCGCTTCGCATCTGTCCCAGTAGGGTACTTAAAACCTTCTCTTGGCTGGGGCTAGTTCAAACAATTTAGGCCAGGCAAGTATGTGCTTTATACAGTTAGTGGCTTTAGTGATGTTTCTTGTGACATTTATCCTATTCATTTTCCTTGTCCCCTTTGGTTTGGAAAGGATGGAGTGATGTATACGGAGCCTTTTTACCTTAAAACGAGTCCTTTAAAATTGTTCTGTGATGAAAATGCCTGCACAAGTCAGGCCATGTGTTTGCTTGCGCTCCATTGTCACTCCTCCATGCACACAGTTTTTAACTATTATGTCAATTGATATGCAAAGCCATATTTAGTTATTTTTATTTGCACTGAGCTTAGAGAATTCGTTCACCATTTGGGCTAAAGCACTCCCACATGCCTGATGCTCTGATCGAGTCTTTGCCTATGGATTTAATCTAACTCTTGCATCAAATCTTGTGAATCCACAGACTCTGACCTAACATAGAGTTTAACGTAGAATCTATCCATGGGATTTTGGACATATGTACTTACATGGAAATGCTATTTTCTTCTGACAAGTTGGAATACTATTTGGGATTAATTAGCTCTCTTTGATGAGGCTGAAGAGACTCGGGATAGAGAGGGCTCTGGCTTTGTGGTGGTTTGGTGAACTTGGAGAAAAGGCTCTTTGGCAACTTCAAAGTTCCATGTGTTGTATTCTTCTTCAAACCCTGGATATATGTGAAATCCAATTGTATATTTCTCTTTAATGAAAATGTGGGTTTTAAGAAAGAAAGAAAGTAGCCGTGTTTGAAAGAGGATATGACTTTATTCTTTATAAAATTGTTTTATACTTTGCTCTTTTATAGTATCAGCAGATACAGTAGTGAAAGGGACCTAAAGAAATTTATACTCATTTAAAAGAGTGATTTAAATTTTCTCTGGAGAACAAAACAAATCTATCATGATTACAGAGCAGTCATCCCAAGGAAGTTTCTTGGAAATCTGTGTGTGTCTGTATCATCTTCTTAGCATAGCCTGTATATTTGATTACTAATCCAGTTACATGTGTTGAGATGAAGATCGGATGAACAGGAACTCATTTTAAAAGGGGTATTATTGTCACAATACAAATGCACAATTCCTCCTACGAGTGCAGTGGCAGGGCTGTATTGTAATCACACTTAAAGAAAACACAGAGCACTTCCTGTTATTAAATTAAATTCTAGATTGATTTAACTTTCAAACTGTAACTCATATTTGAATTTAAAAGGTTCGCAATAAAATTCCTGTGAAGAAATTGAATAAATTGTAGTTTTATTACCACTCTGGATATCCTGGTGTCCTAACCTTTTTCCTTACAGTTATCTTAGTTCAATAAATAAAACCTCATTAGACTATTCCCATTTCAACGAGTTTATTAAATTTTACAGGAGTAATTAGCCTGAGCTGTGCTAATTTTTCTGGAAGACTAATGAGGGAGCTTCCTAATTAGGTTTGCTTTGTAAGAATCAGAAAAGATGATTATGACAAAAGTCACATAGGGGAGAAAGTGGGGCTTTGTGTTATTCCTTGGTTCAGGAAGAGGCTCCTCTCTTGGCACTCTGTTCCAAACTTTTAAACCCAATTTACCATTGTCAGGACCGATATTTAATGGTGTTACCAGTGCCTGCTGGGGCTCCTTTACCTTTTATGGCTGCATCCAGTCAATAAGAGTCCTCCTGACTGATAAAATAGGAATAACCACTGCAATTCCAAATATAGTGACAGAAAATATATATACACACACCATATATAACGTATATATCCTGCTTGAGACATTGCATGGGAAAAGGGCTGAAAACAGACAGTTGCTGGCTCATCCCAAATTTTGCTTCTTCCCAGAGTACTTGAGCAAGCTGATGACAGTGACCTGGGATTGGCTTTGCTAATATTTATCAATAGAGGCAGGACCTGTAGTGAGAATCTGGCCACTGTCTGTCTTTTGGATTGATAATCTTTAGGTGAGGTAGAAGTCAAGGGGCTTTGTGCTGGAACCCTCCTGGGAGGGACTGTGTGACCTTTGGGGGCAGGAGATGGCCAGGGCTTCTTTTGGCCCTGCTCTGGTAATGATGAAGGTCTTCATGTGACATTTTGGATGCAGTTTGGAGCAATGAGGAGGTTTGTGCCTTTCCAGTGCCATCACAGCTCTTGTCCATGGGGCAGGGCGGGGACTCGTGGGTTGGGGGTTGTAATATTCCCGATGCCTTGATATCAGATGATGCCAAAGTACATTTTAATGCATGACCCCCTACCAGTGTCTGCAAGGCCTCTGTGCTTCCAGCATGTGCAGGATGCTCATCTGGGCTCTCTATAACCTGTCCCAGCACATCCAGCCAACTCACCTACAGATGGCTTTGAAATCTTTCAGCCTGTAACCTGAAAAGTTTTATGTTTGTGGGTAGGATTTCACCGTGCAGCGACATGAAAAACTCATTACCTCTGTTTTACTGCTTTACAAGTCATCATGTAGTGGATTGTATTTTACAGGCCTGATCATCTTTTCATCCTAAATACCAGGCAGGTGGAAAAGTGACTGGGAGGACTGTATCACACTCCCTGCATCCTCCCCACTAACACACTGCTTAGGTAGATGTGGCAAATAATGCGTTTTGCAGTAGCTTTCCATGTCTGGAGAGAGGGGGAAAGAGAGGCAGGCAGAACCTGCCCTGCAGGAGAGGCTCTGGCAAGGGGACAAGGTGGGTTTTGCTGAGAGGGAGGTGCTGAGGGATGCTTTGCTGCAGGGGATGGGGCCAGTGCTGCAGCTGATCCCCACCAGCCTACAGGGACGTGGGCTCATCACAGCACTGGTGTCACAGCACAGTGGCAGCAGATGCCAGGTGCTCTGGCAGTGGCCCCTTGGCAGGAGTGCCAGTGCCTGCCCTGTCCTATCCTTGTCCCCCTGCCCGTGTCAGTACCAGAATGTGGCTGTGTCAAGTCAGGGAAAGCTGATTGTGCCCGTGTCCTGCTCTCACCTGGGATGGGGTTGTGGGAGCCTGGGGGGCCCATCACTGCTGGGCCCTCGGGTGGGTTTTCCACACAGAAGGAACAGGAGGGCAGGCATGGAGCAGTCTGATAGACATCTTAGGTGCAAAATGTCCCTGGACGTAAATATTTGGCTGTTACCTGGAATTTTGTGCTGGAAAGCACCACCCCCCCACCACCCGGTCATTGCTGTTCCCCTTCCCGAGCTGGATGGGCATTATTGATCCATCAGAGAGGAGTCAGAGGAGCAGAAGCTGGGTGACAGAGCTACCCCCAGCACTGCACAGAGATCTCTCCCAGGCTGTCTCTCCAGGCTGTGCTGCCTAAACCCCCTGGGCCTCTAAGCAGGGTGTTCAGAGACAGAAGTTGGCCTCGAGCACTTCATGGAGCTCCGGGAGCCTGTGAACCCACACATTGCTGACAGGGGAGGGACCCAAACACATCCTCCAGGATTTGCTTGTGATTGATGCAGCTGAGAAGCATTACCCAGAACATTTCCCACATGACTTAGGCAACCAAAGGCATTTTGAGCCGCTGTGAGATAAATGGGAGACTCTGATCAGTAGATACTTCTCACACTGAGATTCAGGCTTGCATGCTTGCCCCTCTATGAGTGCTCCTCATGCATGTGGTGTCAGTCTTCATTCTGGTGATGAAATCACTAGAGCTGGGGGTAGCTTTGCAAGGATTCTTGCAAAAATCTCTTGGTTTCAGCCTGCTGGGGTTGGCACATATCACTTCTGCTTATAAATTCCTTTACTTTGCTCTTGGGGCTGAATGAACTTGGTCAGGGTCAAACCAGCTTCTGCTTATTGTTTGTTTGATTTCTCTTCTCTCTGCCTCCAAGTATAAGAATTTTTGTATGATCTCAGAAGTGTTATGCACAACCTTAATTTGGTCTGAGCTTCACTCAGAAGGTTTGTGAATTTCTCAGCAAACCTGTTCTTGAGTTTTCAGTTTGTTATTAAATCCCAAACCAAGGAAGTCTTATGTGGTTTTGGGTTTCACTGCAAACATTTCACACTGCTCTAATAGTTACTTGCTTCTCTCAGTGATGCCTTTTGAATCCACAGCTAGTGTTTGGGGCTTTAGTTAACGGTGATCTTATGCTTGATTATTACTATTTAATGTCATTGGTGGTGTAGCAGAGGCTTCTATTGCAAAGCAGGCTCATTGTGCTGAATGCTCGCTAATTTCTAAGCAGGGAGATGATCCCATTCCTGAAGAGAAATGGTTCTCCTGATGCAGAGTAAAAATTGAAATTTTTTCCAGGGAGACTAAAAAGCTTGTGTTGAATATCCTGGGGATGGGGGGAACTGAAGACAGGATTGCTACTTTTGCCATTTGACTGTTAGTGCTCACCCATAGCCACGGGTTTGGCCAGCTGTGACTTGAGTGCACACATGACCAAGGCCAAGGTCAGCGTGTCCATGTCAGTAAGTTCCTTGGGCTCTTCCTGAAAAATCTCCTGCTCTGCAAGGGTTAACAATTTTAGGAGACAGAATTGGTTTGTTTTAGTCCTCAAAGTCCATCCTGAAGACCCTGTGGATTTTATTTGTGCAAAGGAATCTAACTGAGACCTCATAGATTACTCTGCTGCTCCGTTCTGGTGGCAGGATTTGGGTATCTGAGGTTGGAGGTGCTTTAAAAAGTTTTGTGCAGTGACCTCCTGCAGCACCAGGAAAGCTCTGAATGCTCTGGTGCCAGTAGGAGCCCAGGGCCTGGCAGGGTGATCCGTCCCTTTGTGGTTTTTTTGTCACAAAACTTCAAATGTGCTCTTGGTACCTATTGATTTCTTGATATGAACTCCTCCTTCAAAGCGTGTCCTGCTGCAGGGAGGATGTGCTGGGCACAGTGGGCTCCCTGGCTCCATGCAGCTCCGTGCCAGCTCTTCTCTCTCAAGAGTGGGGATTTTCTGGGGGGGGAGGAAACCCCTGTCTTTTTCTCATATGAATATATATACACACACATAGTTTCTGGAGGGGATAAATTTCCTCTTCCATCTTAACACCTGATTTATTTCCATATTCGCTGTCGCAGTGGGAATGCATACATGAATAAGAGCAATGGGGAAATGTATTTGCAAAGATCATCCTCAGTTTTAATGCAGATTAGCTAAAATTCTTCTGAACGTGAGAAATGTATCTCAGCTCTGTCCCAGTGTTTACTGGATAAAAACACGACCCAAGCTTTATTCTGCAGGAGCTGATGTGTGTGAGTAGCTTCCTTCACATGAGTTTTCATGAAGGTTTGCATGTTCCAGCTGCCAAAATGTATTGTTATAAGTAATTTGCCACACTTATTAAAATTATTAAAATAACTATGTTAAATTCACGGGCACTTCTGCCTGCTGGAAGCATTTAATTTTAATACAACATCTAACTAATAAAGTTAAAAGAGAGTAAGAAACACTTGTAGGTTATTGTGCAAATCGTGACTAAGTTTCTAGAAATGGTTTTAACGCTGTCCTTGGAAGGCACCAAGTGTCTGTAGTAGTAGTGGGAAATGCTGGTATGAATTTTCCTCCTTCCCTGTAACATCGTGATATTTTTTCTGCAACAGTTCTGGAAAAGTACAGAAAGCCCATACAAAGTTGCCAGTGTGTCACATTAGCAACTTTGCATAGGTAGTTTGTGATCAGAATATATTACTGTATCAACTGGGTGTTTACTTTTTTTTGCTAAGGACAGTATTTCTGAGGGTTTTTTTCCTTTTTAAAGTGGAAGGAATAATTTATTCCTACCTGCTTTTTAAAAACAGCGTCTGGAAATGGGAAATGTGAATATGAATTTTGTTGCTGTTAATACGTGAATAATATGAAATTAGTTATTAAAAGGCTTTATATCAAGTCACTGAAATGATATACTGGACTGTAGTAAGGTGACCCAGATATAGAGCTTTTCAGAGCAATCATTGAAATACTATGAACAGTGCTGTTTTGTCTTTGGTTTCTTGCTGCCTCTAAAGGTGTAGGCAGATGAAGATAACTTTAAAAAGAGCTATTTCTCCAATTACAAGCTTTTGTCCAAGAGCAAAGAAAGATTTTTAGACTAACAGCATTCACTATAACAAAATTAAACTCCCTTCATCTGACAAGAAGCGGAGTCTGGCAGTAGTTTGGGATTTTTTGTTGGGGCTGGAGCAGCAGCTGCCCTCTGTTTTTCCCAGAGGAGGTGACCTGAAGCGGGGGGAGCGAGGTGGGGAGGCTGGGAGGACACTGGGTGCCGTCCCCTTGCTTTGGGGACATCATTTCCCCTTCCCAGGGCTCCGGGGAGGGCTGAGGGAGCAGCATCCCACTGCCACCCCCTTCCCTGCCCTGCCAGGTGGTCTGGCCAAATCTTTTTTGGGTTTGTAACCACTCGCCCAGTCTGGCATTCCACAACTACGGCATCTCGCTAACGGGCTGAGGCACCAGAGTTCAGTAATGTAATATAAAAAGTAATGGTGTTAGCTAACACATCCTTAATAAGATATTGTCTGCTGCTCTGCCATATGCTACCGAGCAGGCTTTCCCTCTGTGGGGCTTTTGAGTTCTCTCAATAAGATTATTTCAAATACTCTAATCCTGAATCATTGACATGAATACAAAAGCCTAGTGACATCTAATAGATGCCTCTTAGCTTTGCTTTTCCTCTTGTTCCTTTCCTTTTTCTTCTCTTTTTTACCTGACAAAAAGCTTACAGACACTTGGGCTCTGTCTCTCAGTACCAGCATGTGGGTCCCCTCATGAAATATAAAGGAGGAAAAAGGGCTGACATAGGGCTGATAAGCCACTGAGCAAAGGACCATAGAATTAAAAGTAAATGCCAGTAAATCCTACCCTGTACACTCAGTTGTTCTTTCATTGTTTTCTTTAATTCTTTCAGCCCCATGCTGGGCTAAAAGGAGATGAAAAATGGTGCTACCAAAAAAAAAAAAAAAAAAAANNAAAAAAAAAAAAAAAAAAGGTGATGCTACAATGCCAGGGTCATATAGGCTTGCTTGATTCTTGGGTTTTCCTAGTGCTCCTCTCACCTTGACTTTCTAATCAGAGTTGCAAACATTCAGCTAAACACATAATTCAATTAGCTGAATGTTTAGGTCATGTTTTTCAAAGATGAATTAAAAAAAAAAGAGAAGACATCCTGGAATGACATGATTGTGACCCTGGAACTGATTAATTTTATATAACTATATGTTAGAAAGATTTAATATTCCAATGTGAGTTTCTAGCAATCAAAAAATGATCTATCTCTTAGTGTTGTCTCAATGACTGTCAGAGGCAGAAAATCCTTTTCTGTTCATCTCCTTTTGGACTTTGCCAAACTATTCATCTGTTGATTCCAAAATCTGCCTTTGGAAAAAGTCCCTGGTGCAGGATACAGCCATTGTCTACAATGGGTTAAAAATAAGCTATTTAAAACACAATACTTTTCCTTAATTTTTATCCATGGTTTTGCAGAGAGACTCTCAGGCTCTCCTGACCAGGACAACCATCAACTTCCACCCAGTTGAGTCAGGTCTCCTCTGTAAATTCCTTCAATATAATCCTTCGGTTGGATTTTTTGGCATCTGCATCACTACATAACCATTGGCTGACTTCCCAGATGTTAAGTCACTTTGATAAGTGGATGTTAAAAACCACTTTACCTAGTTCAAATTTTGTAGAAAGATGACACAAGGAGAGGAGAAATGTATTCTGTATTCATTATAAAGTTCTTTGCTCTGAAAGAAGAATAAAATTAGCTACACTCAGAGCTATTAAGATTTGATGGTCGCTTCTCCTCCCAGCTGCTCCAGGTGCCTGCACATCTCTGGCACAGTCCTGCATGAGCTGGGATTTGGCTGCAGAGGGGACTCTACACGCTGGAATATCTTTCTGGGGGTTTTGCAGGCAAGAGAAGGAAAGGACCCACAGCTTGGATCAGGATTTACCCTTTTTTAAAGAAAAACGAGGAAATTCAGCTGTGTTACAAACGGGTGCCCTGGAGTTTTCTGTGGTCTGGGGCAGAATTTGTTTGTCGTGCTGGGGTCTATGTGCTAAAAGCAGCTCGGTAAAGCTTTTTTTCTTCTTTCTGGGCCTTTCTTTTGGTACCATGGCTTGGTGTTACTGGGCCCTGCTGCACTCTGAGGCTGCTGAGTGAGGATGCACAATGGGAGAGTCTCTGCCCTATGGAGTTGTTTAGGCAAGACAATCCCTGGGCTTTTTTTTTAAAGCACAGTGAGCTCCATAATAGCTCTGGCGTTCTGAAAAATGGAATAAACAGTACTGTGGTGTAGGAGGAGAACTTCTCGCTGAACCCCATTATGTGTACATAAATTGTCATCTGTCGTGTACCACGTGGCAGGAGAGAGGAACTTTCCTTTTTTTTTTTTTTTTCCTGAAGGATTGCCCTGCTGTGACAATGGTAACTCAATTTGTCAGAAATTACAAGAGCATTAATACATCATGCCCTAATGTTTCATTAGTACATTAATACTTTTGAAGTCATTGGAATTTCCCTGATAAATGTCTTCAAAGTTGGCTGGCCATTCATAAATTTGAGTTTTCAGCATTATAATTGTAATTGAGCTACCTCTTTTCCCTGATTAATCCTTGGAGTTTGTGTGTAACAATCAGCCTTGTTGACATCCGCACTTGAAAGAATAACACCCTGTTAGTTAATATTGGTGTTATTGCAGAGTGGAGGGGAAAAAAAATAGGGAGACTATTCTTGGGGAAACAAAAGAGAATTTTGGGAATGCTTTTTGCCATGGTAACCCAGTTATTGCTCATTAATCTGTCACCTATGAAACGAGTTCCAGACTCCGACACTCCGCAGCGTCCCCGGGGGTCGCGGTACCTGCGGCTGCCCCCGGGAGGGTTCCCCTGCCACCAAATCCCATCATGTGCCTGGATGGGCCTCAAAGAGGGGGATCCCCTCCCTGCCTGGGCCACCTGGGCTGCCTGGCCCTGCCACCCCCAAAGCAGCTCCCTGGGGTGATGGGGACCCGGCCCGTGGGCGCCGCTTTAGGGGCTGCCTCTATCTCCAGAAGGAAGGAAGTTCTTTTTCCTTCATTTCCAAGATAAGGTGTCATTCATGAGAGCAGCGTGCTGAACTAATCAGGTTAATTGAGAGGCCCTGAATAGCTCTCATTGAGCGGATCCCTCCTTCCTGCTCAAGGCAGATAGTGCAGACGGAGAGATTACAAGTGCTTTAAACTCTTTCTCTCCATCTCTGAATTTCACACCCATTTCAAGATGACGAGGGTCAGAGCAGACGTGTGACACGGGGGTTGCACAATTTAGCTTTGCTGGGAGCAAGTTTTTATTTTTGTTGTTTGGGTTTTGGGTTTTTTTGTGTGTGTGGGTTGGTTTTTTTTTTTTCCTTTTAATCATCATCATTGTGATTATTTTTCAGTGAGGCCAGTGCTTCCCATCTCTCCTGATGCCAGGGACACCCTGCTGATTTACACCAGCTGGAGTGGTGTAAATTACTCCACTGTTTTGGAAAGATGCAGAGGACATTTGGAAAGATGTAGAAGACTAATGCAGTCGTGTGATTGGCTCTAGATTGACCTGCTCCTGAGTGTTGTTAATATTAAAATTATTTCAGACCTAACTCATGGCAGGGCTGCAGGAAACATTAATTTTAAAAAGATGTTTTCAGTGTTTGAAGCAGATAGCAGTGGGGTTTATTGCTTTTATGGTATCATTTCCCTTTAAACCCTTCTAATCGAAGTGGCTGTATGTAATTTTATTCAAGTTTACCAGAATGTGAAAGCATTTCCCTCTGGATACCCTTCCCAAATTAGGAACAGCTAGGCTCCAAACCTCATCCTAATCTTCCTACTTGCCACAGTCTATTACATTTTCTTTGCAAATTGTAACTGTTAGGGTGAAGAAGACAGAAATTTCAGGAAAACAAATTCCCCAAAAGTAGTGTGTGTGCCCCCACTTTTCCAAGCTTAGTTCAATTTAAACACGAGCTAAACATGAGCATCGCTATCCCTGTTGGCCCCCTCCTCTCCCCCCCCGGCTTCTTTTCCTTGCAAGTTTCAGGAATGACTTTAATTATCTCTACAATCAAATTCTCACTGCTGTCCCTGTGAAAGCGTGTAGTCATGGATTGCTGGGATTATTTTCTTTAGCACTTGGGGATAGAGAAACTGGTTGTTGGAAATGAGAACCAGCTGGGCTCTCAGAGCCAGCGTTTGGAGGGAGCCACTTTGCACAGAGACCCCAGTGCTGAGCAGAGCCCCAGCTCAGCCCCCAAACTGCCCCTGCCGCCTGGCCCACGAGGGATTAGGATTTACCAGGGCTGGGGTTTTATTTTGTTTATCTCATTAATATGCATCTCCAGAGTGGCTGCTGCTGGGGCTGGCCTGAACTCCTCACCAAAGTTTCTGGAGGCGGAGGTGCACCCTTGCAGTCCCATTCCTGCCTCCCCCTGCCTAAAACAGAGAAAACAAAATTAATTAGTAGAAGTCAATCCAAATAACTATAATAGATACAAGTTCTGCAGATGACAGGTAAGGAGGTAAAGAGAGATTAATGCAACACAGGGAAGAGCAGAGATAACTTATCTTAACATCTTTTGTTGCCCTAGAAGACAAGCTGCAGGGGTGATGTTCTTCCTTTCTTCCAGTTTGAAGAAATTAATTATTTGTCATATGTTATTAATCTGTTGAAGTGCCAAATTCAGTTTAAAATTAGGACCATACATGTAGTCAGAAATTACATGATCTGTGATTTTAGCTGAGTATTTTGTCATAGGGAAAGGCACAGAAATCGTCTTCATTTAGTTATAAGGATGTAAATTCAGAGATATTCCACTGGCTTTAAGGCCGCTGCTTCATATTTCTGTCTCTTTAAGAGAGAAGTATTCATTCTTTGGGATACAAGTGTTTGTTTCTAGGGTTTATTTACATTTTGAGATATCAATATAAAATGCATTTACATGTAGATTTTCTACTCTCAAGGTTCTCTCACACTCCTGCACGTTGTGTTTCTGCACAGTATTGTTAGGTTGGTTTATAGTTTAAATCGTGATTTCTCAGTGTTTGAAATGCAATAGTGACTAAACTGGTAGCTTAAGTAAAAAGTCAAGAAAAGAAATTCTTTCTGTTCCTTTTAAAAAAGTTTATTGCAAAGAACATGACTGGTCACTGAACTTTGAGCAGCTACTTATAAATGACTTGATTTCTTTAATGCCTGGGATACAATGACTTTGACTCTATTAATATCCCCTTTAGCACAACTAAATTATTTTTTGAAAGATGAAACCATTTAGTTCTGAACATGTTTAGATCATACTGTGACCTAAAATCTCTCATATATGTTATATACATTTTCACATGCTTACAGTGGATTTGTATTTTTGGTGGCTTCGGTTTGTTGGTTTTCTCTTTTTTTCATCTGGATTTTCTGTTTGGTTTCTTTTTAATTTAATTTTATTTCCACCACCACCCCCCCCAACCAAATAACTGCTGCATTTCCAGTCACTCAAATTTGGACAGAATTTTACTTCCTGTTTCAAAGGTCAAGGAAAGCTGACCTCAACAGCAGTGTTGAGGCTGCTGAATTATTCATATCATTGACTTTGTGTCAGCTTCCACATTTGTGCAGAGGGATGTTTTATTCATTTATCTCATTTAGGGACCTGCTCTGCACCTGTTTCTACCATTAAGTACCCTGTAATTTGCATTTGATGCTAATTTAGTTTCATATCAGCCTGGTCCCCTCTTGTTAATTTAATTTTCTAAGACCCTTTTCATTACAGTAGAAATGTTTCCCTCTTTAAAGCAAACATCTATACAAGTAATTGTATAAACTGCCTTTTAAATAATATCTTTTAGAAGATTCCATCGTTTAATTCCTTAATTCCTATAATTAGCCATGGTTTGATTAATGTTTCAAAGGGTTAAATTAAAATGCAGAATTACTCAAATGCATACTTGAATAATTTTCCCTCTGCTGATAACAGTTTCTGCATTGCTGCTTTTATTCTCCTCGTGATTCTGAATATTACATGTACTAACAAGCACTAATTTTCCTGATGTAGTGATTTTCCTGTGCTGAGCAATAGCGGGTTTTAATGTACAATTGTTGGGAACTCCACATTGCCAGTGGCATACTTAATTTTTTTATTTTTTTTTAACCTTCTGATCGATTGTAAACAGTTGAGGAGAAACGCTGCGGCTGAGCTGCTCTGGGTTCCTTCCCAGATTGCAAGAAACTTAGAGATCCTTTCTTTTGCCAACAAGCATCGCTGCCGCGTTCTCACAAACAGCGTGATTAGCGCTGATCGCTGCAGAGAATCGTTTGGAAATATTTACAACCATCATGGATTTGTTTGTGGAGGTGAAAATTTGCGTCTGCTGTGATCCTACAGGGCAAAAATGCTCCGGGGTTGTCACCCCCGGGCACACTGATGCGTGTTCGGAGCAGGAATATGGCACTGGGGTAAATAAATGACCAGAGGGGCCGTGGTGGGAAATCAAGTCCCTTCTCTGCCCTGCGGGTTTATTTAGAACAAGGCTGGATAATTGCAGCGGGGTGGGCGCCGTGCCGGGGGATGGACACCTCCTCCCCTCCCTCTCTCTCCGGCCGGGGGAAAATGGAGATGTCGATTCCGAGCTTTCAGAGGTACAAATCCCCCGTTCCTTGGTGGCTGTCGGGGAGGGGACAGGGACATCAGCGCGAACAGGGCTGCGAGCAGCGGGCAGCTGGGCTTCATTACCCAGCCAAGCAGCCCGAGCTAATTCCTCTCTCTGTTTACACTGGGGAGGGGGAATCGGGGCATCGCTCCCAGGGGATTGTCTCCCCAAATTCTTCCACGCCCTCCCGGGGACGGGAGAGATTCGGTGTTCGGCTCTGTGTGGATGCTCCAGCCCGTTGCCGCAGTGCCGTGTGTGGCAGGAAGGATGCAAGTCCTGCACGGGAGACCAGCTGTGCATCAGCTTTTGTTTTGCCCCGGCAGAAGGTGACACTCCTCTTCCTCCAAATTCCCCCTGAAGTCACGGCGAGTTTGGGAAGAGGTGCCTGTGGGTTTGGGATGAAATGAGGCTGTTCTGCCCCTGGGATCCTGCTCCCAGTAGTGCCCAGGGCTGCTCCAGGGGCTGAGTTTGGCTGTGATGATCCCAAAAGTGTGTCTTCTGTTACATGACATGCCACTTAGATAGACGAGCCTGAGACCTGGGCTGTGGAGCTGCTAATAGCACAAGGATTTAATATTTAAAAATTGAGTTGAAACAAAACCTCTGGTTTCGTGGTTTTTTTTAACTCTTTGTGGTGGCAAAGATGCCTCACAGGCTCTGGTTTTGCTGGCAGAGCCCCCAGACCTGGCGTCAGGTGTCCAATGTTTGTATTGGGGTGCCCTCCTGAGCATTCCCAGTTGCAGGAGTGCCAGGGCTATGGGATGGACCCGGGTACCTGCAAGCCTCACCTTTCCCATCAGCCCACAAATTCAGATATTTGTAATAGCTGCCCCTTTATTTTGTCATATACTCACAATAATGGCCTCAGAGCTGGGCATTTCCTGAGTATTAATGACCAGCTGGGGTTAATGGCCCTTGCTTGTGCCTTGAGCCATCAGCTCCTCCCGACTGGTCATTAATTCCCAGGAAAAGCCCTCTGTGGAGGTCATTATTGCCTAATTATCTCCATACACTTTAATGCCAGTTTTGACAATGTACAGTCTCATACTTTGAGTTATAGGTACTTTATAATTCATTAAATAGCTTATCATTAAAACTGCAGATGATCTTGATTATTATTTATTAATGTTTTCCCTTTGATTTTTTTTTTTTTAAATCTGATGCTCCCGTTTCTGGAGGAAGGAAGGGACAAAGGTAGATGGGGTGTGGCTCCAATGTCAAAGACTGTCACACAGCAGCTCTCCCTGTCTGGAGGGGTCTTCCCTGGCTTTGAGAAGGTCCCAAAAGCATCTGCCAGTGAAGCCCAGACCTCAGTTCAGAGCTCACCTTGCTCAGCCCTTAGCAGAGACATGAGCAGCAGTGGGATGGGCACCTCTGCTGGAGCTCCCTGTGCTGGCCCTGGAAGTGTTGGCAACATCTGGCCCACAGTTTTGGCAGTTCTTGACTGACTTTTCTCTTCACCTTGGTCCACATTGAGGCCTGGGTTTGCTTTGGGAGCCCTTTCTCACCTCGGGGAGGTTGTTCACGGGGTGAGCTCTGTTGGGGTTCAGGGTTTGGCTGTTTCCCCAGCAGCATCAGGTGGCTGCTGTGTTGGAGCAGTTAGCTGGGGTGGGAAATAAATGGGAGAGGTTCAAGCCAAGCAGAGGGACTTCCATTTCTGCTTTTTAATAAGAGTGTGCATCTCTTCCTCCTGGGGAGCAGCTTCTCTTCCTGTCACTCAGGTGAGCCTGTGTGTGGCGTGACAGAGCTGCCGGTGCAGAGCTCAGTGCTCTGCCTGTGAAACAGCCACACTCAGCCCAGCCTGGGCTCCTCACTGAAATCACGGCCTGTGGAAGTGGCCAGAGGAGCACTGACGCTGATTTTTGGGGAATTTACTGTCTTATTTGCCCCATGTGGCCCAATCCTGCAACCTTGTCCAGTTCCCTTTTATTTTCCACTCTTTCCCCCAGGTTTTACAAGTGAAATATCTGGATAGCAGAAAGCTAAACCTTCGTGTCTGTGGTTTCTCTGAGGTTTTGCTGTGCAGGAGCCCTGATCAGCACTGAGGGAGGCTGTGACCCTTGTGGGCCAGCTCGGGGGCCGTGATGCTGCCCTGTGCTTGGGGCAGATTGCAGTGGCAGGAGGTCTCTGTTAGCCAGAAAACCTGCCAGGGGGTTTGCTCCCTCTACTCAGGCATTACTTGTATTGGATGCCTGACAGCATCCAATTGCTTCAACAACAACAACAACAACAATAATAATAATAATAACAATGATGCAGTTTTGGAGCTGTTTTCTCCATTACCTGTGTCTCTGTTGGTTTTGTGCTTGCCGGAGGAAAAGTTGTGTGTGGATGTGAAAATACTGGCCCCATTGAGCTGTGCCATCGCCTTTGGAGGAGGCCAAATTTCACCCACTGTATTTGCTTTTCTACCTCTGAGCCGTGTTTGTTTACAAAACCTTCTTCTGAACTGCTGTAAACCGCCCAGCCGAGCTGCCTCCCCATCCCAGTTTGCTCCGGCCTTCTCCAGAAACCAGTCCGTTTTCATTAAAATCATAATGTCGTTTGAAAGCAGGGAAGCAAACCAACCCAAAGCCTTGTGCAAAGTTTGAAAGTAGCAAGTTGCTGCTGAGAGGGGAAAAGAAAAAAAAAAAAACCAACAAAACCAACCCAACCAAAACCCTTAAAATTCAGACTCAACGGGTCTCCTGTTACTGCTGTCAGGGAAGTCCAAGGGCTTGAGGCTGATGAAGAGTTACATGCTAAAAAAAAAAAAAAAAGAAAGGAAAAAAAAGAAAAGAGGGCAAAAGGGAGCAGTGTTATTTACTTATTTATTTAAGAGCCTAAAAGATTTATGGTAAAGCTAATTTAGGAGCGCGCTGGGCTCTGCATCCCGGCTGTGCAGAGCGGCGGAGCGCGGGCAGCGGGAGGCGCTGGGGCCGGCTCCCCCCGCCCGCTCTCAGAGCTGCCATTGTCGGGGCCGTGAATCGGGGCTCACATCGGGGGCTCGGCGCTGCCAACCCGCCCAGGGGCCGGGCTCGGGGCAGGGACCCCCGGGCGGGACAGTGGCGGCTCCGCGGTGTCGCCCGGGAGCGCTCGGGACGGGCCGGGGGCGCGGCGTGGCTCCTGTCCGGGGGGCGCTGCGGGGACCCCCCTTCCTGCCCCCTCTGCTTTCTTTCTCTCTCTCCTTTTTCTTTCTCCTCCTCTTCCCCCCTCCTCCCTCATTGTCCCTCTCTTTTCTCTTTTCGCTTTTCTTTTTCACTTATATTTATTTCACTTCTTCTATTTTCGCTCTTTGTCTCTTCTTGTTTCTTCTCTCTTCCCCCTTTTTGTTCTCTCTTGTTTTCTCTCCACTCTCCTGTTTTCTCCCTCATCTTCACATTCTCTCTCTTTCCTCTTTCCCCTTTTCTCTTTCCCCTTCCCCCTTTTTTTCCTCTTTTCCCCTTTCCCCTTTCCCCTTCCCCCTTCTCCTTTCCCTTTCCCCTTTCTTCTTTCTCCTCTCCCTTTCTCCTGGCTCTCCCCCTTCCCTTGTCTCTTTTCTTCTTTCCTTTCCTTTTCCTTTATTTTTCCTTCTCTTCCACTTTCCCCTTTCACTTACTATGTTTTTTAAATTCTTTTTTCTTTCATTTTCTTCTCTGTTTCACTTTTTCTCTCTGTTCCTTCTTTTCTCCCTCTCTAATTGCTCCCTTGCTAAGAGCCAAAGGCAGAATTACAAATGCAGCCTTGGCATTGTGGTTTGCAGGATCCTTCGGGGATGTTTTCTTCTGCACAGTATGTTCTGTATCTTCCTTTTGGACCATGATCTCTGTGAAAGAGAAAATATTCCTTCTCTGTTCTGAGCACAGAAGCATGGTAGAATTATGAAGTGTAAGGAACGTTCTTCCCTTTCTCAACATCCATATAATTACTGTCAAGCCAAACCAAAAAGCCTCAGGCTTAGAGATCACTAGAGTAAAGTTACATTTCGCAAGATAAAAACTGAACTCAGTGCTCAAAACAAAAAAAAAAATCGGTGACCAATTCTGTGTCAAAGACTAAAAGCAGGCATGACATTTTGCTAGGAAAAAGCAGAGGCACTCAGGTTTGTTACCGTATGCAATATAAATTAGTTTTATTTATATTTATGTGTTCCCTCCTGCTTTGCAAGGAGCGAACCGAGCTATTAAAAGTCTTGATATTTTTTGTTTTTCAAAAAGAATTAAAGCATGAATGAGCAAAACATTGGAGGGGGGAATAGATACACTGTACAGTGACGACATTGCCTTTTTTAAAGTTCTAATTCCAGGGTGGGAGCACGGGAGCTGCATTGCATGGGAAATGTATTCATGCAATGAAAAGCTGCATTTGAATGCAGGTTTTTTTGTTGTTGTTGTTAGGTTTTGTTTTGTTTACATTTTCAGCAAAACCAAGATGACACAGCTGGGCATGTTCAAAGTGAAATAAAAATAGGAGCGGATAAATAAATAGTAGTAAAGAATAGTAATAAATAAAAACGAAACTGAGTGACAGTGGTGTGGAGCCTCGAGGAAGGCACCCCCTGAGCGCCCCGGGGCTGGGATGGTGCTGCCAGGCTGGGATGGTGCTGCCAGGCTGGGATGGTGATGCCGGGCTGGGATGGTGATGCCGGGCTGGGATGGTGATGCCGGGCTGGGATGGTGCTGCCGGGCTGGGATGGTGATGCCGGGCTGGGATGGTGATGCCAGGCTGGGATGGTGATGCCGGGCTGGGATGGTGCTGCCAGGCTGGGATGGTGCTGCCGGGCTGGGATGGTGATGCCGGGCTGGGATGGTGATGCCGGACTGGGATGGTGATGCCGGGCTGGGATGGTGATGCCCAGGAAATGAAGTTGATGGTGCAGGGAAGAAGAGGCTGGTGGGGCAGGAGCAGAGCTGGGCTCCTCTGGAACAAGTTTTCCTCCCATGCTGTGCTCTCATGGCTTAGCCCTGCCCTGGCAGCCTCGTGCCGTGAGCTGAGCATTCTTTTGGATGTTTTGGGGCGCAGTGTTTGCTTGAGGAAGGGAAATTCTGGCTGCCTGTCCCCCATGACATGGAGAAGCCACCTGCCTGCAGGCAGAGGAAGAGGAGGGGGTGGGAAAAGCAGGGAGGCTGCTGGAGGGGCCGGGAGCTGTAAGAGAAGAGGCTGGGAGACCTGGAAGTGGCAGGCAGACAGAGATAGATAGCAATTAGGATCTAGAAGCAGGCTGGGAGATAAGGAGTCACCGAAGATTTACTGTATGTGTATGGACAGAAAGAAAGAGCGAGTACATTGGGAGCAGGGAGGGAGGTGTGTACGCACAGTAAATCTCTGGTGATGCCATATCTCTGGCAGCTCCTGCATCCTAATTGCTCTCTCCTTGGCTGCCGCTTTCTGGCCTCCAGCCACTTTCTCTCCATTTCTCTTCCTACCTCCAGCGCCACCTCCGTGAGGCAGCCTTCAGCCTCTGTAGGGTTTGGAAGGGCGCAGCTCCCCTGGCATGGCTGGAGCGGTTTTCCCGCACCTGCTGGGATTTGTGCTCTGCTTTCCAGCGCCTCCAGCGAACCCTGGGGAGCAGAGGGGAGCTGTGAATGCCGTGGGTTTGCTCCCTGTTCCTGGACTTTGAGGCACAGCTGGGTGACCTGCCCAGCCCGGCTGCCCTCGGGGGTTTTCCCCACCCGCAGTCGGAGCCCTTTGTGCCGGCTGCTCAGGAACCAGGGAATTGCATTTGGGGGAATTCAAGATGTGTTTGTGAATGTCACCGAGGGGATCAAGGGTAGCCCTGAGCCCCAGCTTGTGTCTGCCAGGACAGCAACGATCTCTGCAGCCTCAAGAGGGTTTGGGCGCTGCCACCACTCTTAAATTTACTTTTAGGATCCTGTTCTTCGCCCAGGAAAAACCTGGAAATGTCCGAGTCTTTGGGAAGGTCTTTCCTCCCCTTCTCAACATCCACATGTAATTTCCCATGTGAATTTTTTTGGGACACACTCTATTTTCTTTAGGAGCATGAGTAGCCCCAAGGACCTTCTCACAAGTAGGATTTACCTCTCGAGGTCAGAAAGATGGTGGGATCTGCAGTTTTGCACTGAGCCTTGCATCCCTTTAACTTTTGAGGGTTTTTTTTTTCTCTACCAGACAGGAATAAATGCCTCTTTGAAGCACAGTATGGTATTCTATCATGCATCTTAGAGATCATCTCCTGATTCGTTCAAACTCATACCAGTAATGCTTAATTAGAAGAGTTTTATAACAAGTAAATATTTTCTTAAATGCATAATTGATTGTGGAGGGAAGGAAGAACTGCAGGAATGGAAATCATACATCATTTCATTATTAATGGCAATGTCTAAATAAAATGCAGACCTTGTCATATTTAATGGATGGCTGAGTCCATTCTGCTTTAAAACGCAAACTGCTTTTTTTTTTTTTAAAGGTGCCTGCATAATTTCAGCCAGTTTAGGTGGAATTTAAGATTTTCATAACGTGTTTGAGGGATTTAAAGTTCGTATGACCTAAACTAAGTTGTCTCAGAGCAAACCAATAAGGAAATGGTCTTGGCGTAGGTTTGAAAGTTAATGTTCTCTTAAATTTTTTCCCCCCTGAATAAATTAATTTAGGGATTTTCTTACAAACTGCATAACACCTAATGAAGGTTTTATAATTTCGTTGTATGTAGAAGTGAAGCTGGTGGAGCTCTGCGGATTTACACTCGCTGCAGCTGTGGTGATTAGCTGTTACCAACAGAGAAATTCTGATTCTTGACCATTTATTAGCTGTGAGAGCTGAGGAGTGCTGTGAGTGTTGCCGGGTGGTGCTGGGCTCTGAACAGGATTTTTGCAGCACAAGTCAGCCTGCCCTGGCTCTGGAGAGCCTGGGACCAGACAAAAGATACGGGGCAGATGTGGTGTCTGAGCACATCAGGGATTTAGGCATCAGAGAGAGGCGAGCAGGGGACGGGTGAGGAAATGAAGACCAGATCTGCTGCTTGCTCAGCGCCTCAGCTTCTGGCTCCAGAGGGACTGGGGGCCCTTGGGGCTCAGTTGTGTTTGCCTCCACATGAAGATGCCTTTGAGGGGCTTAGTTTGTGTGACAGTCCGGATGAGAATGGACTGAGGCGGGATGGGTGCAGGTGTCCGTGTCCTGGGTGTGTGGAGAAAGGTTTCCAGAGGTGGCTGCAGGCTGGGGACACTTTTTGTGCCTTGTCTTAAGGACCTGATCCATCAGGGACAGCACTTGGGAGCTGCTCTCAGCAGAGCTTCCAGACTTTGTCTCAACACTTTACAAAGCTGGAGAAATTTGTCATATTATCCTCTGTGTGAGTGCCAGGAACAGCCACATGTTCCCATGACAGGTACAGGTGCCAGACACAGCACAGGCCAATTTTCTTCTGGCAGGATCACTCAGGATGTATCATGGCAGAGCCAGGACAGGAATAAATTTGTGCGTGAGCAGTGCCAGCGATGGAGACTGTCCCTGCTGGGGACCTCTGCCTGTGGTTCAGGTGACACCCAGCACCCAGTCTGGGGTCCTGACAGCGATGGGGGAATGGCTGGAAGAGGAGAGAGGGTGACTGCAGCTGAAATGCAATGGTGAGGGGGAGAATGGCTGAACTTGAAGCATCTTGGCAGCCCTGGGCACATGCTACAGCTGGTGCTTGCAAAAGGATGTCAGGGATTTTGCTCCCCGGCATTTGGCAGTGCTGTTGTGTCTTCCTTGCCCGGCACAGACCACAGAGGCCTTTAGATCTGAGCTGTGGAGAGCTCCCGCTCTTCTCATCTCTAAATCTTTAAAATATTGCAAATAGTTCATTTGTTTTAAAGCTTTAAACTCAAGCCTTTGATGTTGCTTTTAGGAAGTTAAATAATAACGCGCAGTGTTCGCCGAACGAGGGCTTTTGTCAGAAAACCTTGCTTTACAATGAAAAGAAGGAAAACATAAATAAATGATACTCAAATATTTATAAAGGCATTCAGCAGATCAAAATGCTTCATTCTGCCTTTATATTGTTACTTCGTGTCTCCCCATCTGAGACTATTTTTTGTTTAAACCACGCAGCGCAGAATGTATTTTGCTTCTTATATCACTAATTTGCAGTGTTGTACTGAGTCCTTTCTCGCAGAGACATCAACAGGGCATTCAAGGGATAGGTGTGTAAATATAGGAAGGCTGTTGCTGTGGCTGCAGTTCTGTGCCTCCCTGCCATGGGTGAGCTCCAAAGGGAGAAACGAGGCTGCTCCAGGGATAACATTAATTGTCCACAGGCTGATCAAGCCCTGTCTTTGTGTATTTCTCTTTCAGCAGAGCACATGTGAGAGAAGCCTCTGCCCCTAACATGTATGAGGTGCCACTGCCTCCTCCTGCCCAGGGAATATGGGATTCCCTGCTCCTGTCAGGGGTAAATCCCTGTCTCCAGCTCCTTTTAAGCCAAAAGCAGGAACACATCTTGAGCCCATGGTTGTGGGCAGGTGGATTGGTGGCTGCCTGTTTGCTTTTCCCCACCCTGTCCCTCTGGATTGAGAGGAAACTGCTCTTGCTCCAAGGAAGGAGGTCTCTGGAGGCAGAGATTCCAGGAGCATGCAAGAAGTCATATTTGTTTTGTTGGCTCTCTTTCCAAATAAATACTTGGCATCGCTGCTCCCAGCATCTGAGCTCCTTCAGGTCCTTGTCTCTCCACGTTGCCCCTGAACTGTTCTGCCATCAGTGAGGTCTGGTCATGGTGTCATTGCCCCGAGGAAAATCCTTTCATTCTGTCAGGAGGATCTGGGCCAGGTCCTTGAAACTCCGTTTCAGTATCAATATGTGCTGCTAAACAGGAGAGGGAGAGGTTTTGGCACCCTGAGCCTGCACTGGGGTTTCTGTGTGCAAAGTGTCCTTTGGAAAAAAAACACAACCGAGTAATAAACCCAATGAATTTTAACAGAAAATCCAGAGTCATTGTTCACATTTCCAATTTGCCTGGCTGGGAGCAGCGTCCTGTGGTTGTCTCTGGGGACCTGGAAGAGGTTTTCAGATGTGGTTCTGAATCCATAGCATTCATTGCTTTCTGTGGCACATCTGACCTCTCTCGGGTTTTTTTTTTTCCTTTTCCTTCTTTAAATATAAATAAGGTTTATTTATTTGTTTAAGTATTAGCCAAGTTCTGTATTGTAGGTTGCTAAAAAACCCCACAATCAGTACTTGCCATTGAGCAATGTTAATTCTGCTAAGACCTAAGCCTGAGTGAGCTGCAGCTTTTGTTCCTGGAAACTCAAGAATTCCTGGGATTCTCACTGGACAATGAGATTATCTATTTTTCTGTGGCTTTGAATTTAACATATTAATTTTCTGCTGCTTGTTGTTTAATCACTCACAGTTCAAAAGCAAACATAGAAAAAATCCTGTTGTTAAAGGGAATTTGAAATGGATTAGAGAATTCTTGGCAAACTATGAAACCTGTTAAAGCTGTGTTGCATCTGTACTTTGGTATTTTGATTTTCACTGTGGATGATGTGAAAAGAGAAAATGTAAATTGTCCCAACACACTGGCAGTTGGAGAAGCTGTTCTGAACCTTCCTATTCATCACAGGTGGGAAATGTCCTGAATTACCAGGGCAGCATGAAGGTTCTTGGATTTCTGGGGTACCCAGTTTTGAGTTTTGTCAGTCTGCAATCCAAGGGTCGTGCAGAGTGTCCTCAGCACTGCCTGTGGTCAGAGATGTGGTCAGAGGGACTTTTCATGGAAAGGATTGTCCGAGAACTTTCCTTTTGCAAAAATAAGTGTAAAACTGATTTCTTGTGCTGTTGTGGAACTTGCAGCGGCCCTGGGCAGGGAGGGGAAAGCTTGGCCAGACACAGTTCCGTGTTTCTCCAGGGTAGAGGTCACCTGAGGGAAGATGGGGAGGATGAGGAGGAGAAAAAGGTTCCCACTGTGGAGTGATGGCAAAGCAGCTTGTCCTGCTGGCTCTGAAGGGGGTGACACTGTGCTGTCCCCATGGGAGTGCTCAGTCCAGTGCTCTCAGGACTTTGCCCTGCGGCGTTGCCTGTAGAGGGGAGGACTGGAAGTTGCTTTTTTTCTAAGGAATTCCCTTGTTTCATGTCTCTTCATCCCTGGCCCCAAGGTGCTGCTTTTAGCAGCTGCTCCTGTAAGGGCCCCTGCCCTGCCTGGCACCCTGGGGGCTGCCCTGTGAGTCTGCATGCGAGGGGGATCTGGGTGTGTCTGTCTGTCTGTCCATGCAGTGCTGTGGGGCTGTGCAATGGGGGCTTTAACCTGGTGGCTTTGCAGTCACGAGACTTGTAAAGCCCCAGAAGCTGTGTGAGCATGGCAGGGACTGGCCTGGTGCCTTCTCCTGGAGCCAGTGGGTGGGCAAACATCCATCTTTCCCGGGAGCATCAATCCATCCTGGGAGCCTCTGTCCACCTCCCCAGTGTCCTGGGGCAGCGCTGTGGCTCTGGGTCCTCTCACATTACAGGGCCCTCTCTGTGGCTTCCTTGGCCCGTTACAATACAAATAAATAATCATAACAAAAGCCCATGTGCCTCCTTGGGAAAATAACAGTTTTCACATGCACATACTCAGGAAGTTAAAATTGGAAGCTCTGACTAGTCCTGCTGATCTGTCCACACATTTATTCTGATACGACGCTTAAATGGAATCAGCTTTTGGCTCTGGCACTCGCAAAGTGCAGCTTTCCTACCCCCAGTCTCAGCACAAGAGGAGCGGGGATGGGAAATAAGGTCTGTTTCTAAATGAGTGGGAGAAAAATCAGGTATGTGACTCCTCTAATTCAGACAAGGCTGTCTCTCATTGTTTGGCAGTTCAACTACAGCTTCAGTACATGGGAAAAATTTCTCTTCCAATTACACAGCAGTTTTGTGGTGGCTGAGTGCTATAAATGGGACTGCTTTGCAGCCAAAGATATCTCATTCATAAATCCCACTGTTCCACTCTATAATTTTTCTCTTTTGGATAGATCAGTATTCTGTGGTCATATCAACCACAATCATGCAAGCAAAAATGAGTAGTTAAATATTGTGACAGTCCTATAAGTCTTCTTAAGGCGCTGTGCATAACACAGTTATTCAAAAGTGTCACTTGGTGCATGGAAGGGAATTGACCCTTTACTAATATTTCCAGTAAAAGCTCTTGATTAAAAAAAGAAAAAAAAAAACCTGCTGAAGATAATCTGGGCCGGTTGGACAATTTATAAATTTTACTGGAAGCGCCAATATTTTGACACCCATGTCTACAGACAGAGCTGTACAGAGATACACACAGACCCGCTTGGGCTATAAAAATGCAGATGTGCTATACACTCACTCATATGTTATCCTTTGTACTGGGTTTGTGTGGCAAGACGGGGTTGGTAGCAGGGGGGTTTCAGGGGTGGCTTCTGTCAGAAGCTGCCAGAAGCTTCTCCTGTGTCTGACAGAGCCAAGGCCAGAGAGGCTCTGAGATGGACCCACCGCTGGGCAAGGCTGAGCCCAGCAGAGATGGTGGTGGCACCTCTGGGATAAGAAAGGAAGGTGAAAAAAACCCCCTGTGCTATTGCAGCCTGGAGAGAGGAGTGAGAACAGCCCAGGGTGGTGGACAAGGAAGGGGATGAGGTGTTCCAGGTGCTGGAGAAGAGATTCCCCTGCAGGTCCATGGTGGGGCAGGGGGGTGCCCAAGGATGCTGCGACCCTGAGGGAAGCCTGTGCTGGAGCAGGTTCCTGGCAGGATTTGTGGACCCATGAAGAGAGGAGCCCACACTGGAGCAGGTTCCTGGCAGGATCTGTGACTCCACGTAGGGGACACACTGCAGCAGCCTGTTCTGGAGGACTGCACCCCATGGGAAGGGATCCATGCTGGAGCAGCTTGCAGAGAACTCCATGGGAGCAGCCCATGGGAAGGATTCACACCAGGGAAGTTCCTGGAGGACTGTTTCCCGTGGGAGGGACCCCATGCTGGAGCAGAGGAGGAGTGTGAGGGATCTTCCCCCGAGGAGGAAGGAGCAGCAGAGGGGATGTGTGATTAAGAGACTGCAGCCCCTAATTCCTGTCCCCCTGTGTTGCTGGAGGTAGAGAAACATGGAAGTGAAGCAGAGCCTAGGAAGAAGTGAGGAAGGTGTTTTAAGGTGTTTCAAGATTTGGTTTTATTTTTTAATTACCCTTCTCTTTCTTGATTGGCAATAAATTAAGCTAATTTCCCCAAGTTGAGTCTGTTTTGCCTGCGACAGTAATTGCTGAGTGATCTCCCCCTGTCCTTATCTTGACCCACGAGCCTTTCATTATATTTTCTCCCCAAATCCAGCTGAGGAGGGGAGGGATAGAGCAGCTTTGGTGGGCACCCAGGCTCAACCCACCACATCCTTATCCGTTCTCTTCCTTTCTACAGATTATGTTTATGAATTTAACATGACTCTCCCTCTCTATTTGCTGTCCCTGGGAACACCTCTAGCCGGAAAGCTAAAAAATGAAATACACATCTGAGGAAATGTTCCCATAAAAGAAATAACTCCCCGATACCAGCGCTCTGCGCTCCCACACCCATTAGCATTCAGAGCAGCAGCCACTTCACACAGAGCCTGTAGGAGAGACCCAGGGCTCCCAGCACTCCCACAGACCCTGTGTCACCCTCTCAGCTGGTGTAAATTGGGCACTTCAAGGGGGAACGCTGGAGCTGAGCTGGTTTGCACAAGCTGAGGCTGGGACTGGAACCAAAACTGGGGATGACTGAGCAAAGACTGTCCCTCACGAGTGCACACGTGCTCGTGCACGTCTTCACACTATGTGCAGGAAGGATGAGGTACATGGATGCAGATGAACACTTATCTATGACTTTTTTTTCCAAGCCTCCTGCTGATCAAAAGTGCACAGAATGGGACTTTTGTTTGCACAACACCCATAACAGATTTTTCTCTCTCCACTGGTATCTCCTTTCCCTATTTTTTTTTTTTTTGTTATAAACTTAAGCAGAGCTGTCTGTCTAAAGTATATATTCACACCAAGAGGTCTAGTTATCCCATAATAAGCATGTGTAACTCCCATTAGTGTCAATGAGAACTTCACATGCATATCAAAGGGGAGAATAGATTCATACGCTGTGAGCAGGAGCTGAAATTCAGATTTATAGTTCATGTTGTGTTTAATGGATAAATTCTTTGGCAGAGAGCTAAAAACTGCGAGGTGTTTATAACATTCCAGGTTCCCTTCCTTTTTAGTTAAAAGCAATAGCAGAACAAAAAAATGCAACTACCGTTCTGTTGTATTAAAAATGTACATATTTGCAGCGGGGACTTCTTTCCCTTGCTCTTCTGATTTTTCTGTAATGGCTTTCCTGTTTTTAAAAACTCACAGATAGTGACCTCCAGGGTCTCCGAGGGCTGGACGCACTTGTGTGGCCAGAGACCAAACTAAGATGAAAGATTAAAGCAATTCTGAAAGATTTCCTGATAGGCCTCTGCCAGTGCTATTTCAGAAAAAAAGTCCCCTGTCATCTGGCCCTCAGCCATTTCCCGGCCACCTCCGTGGGTGTGGAGTGGGGAGGCATTTCAGAGCTGCTCTTGGAGTTTTCGTGGAGCTCTTTATTAAATATTTAACCTCTTTACTTTTTTTTTTCCCCTGGCCCTAATTCAGCTGCACTGCAAGGAGAGCAGTTTTTCTAAAGGCATCCAGATGCTCTGGTGCCTGATAACGCGGCTTTTGGGGAGGATGAGGCTTTATAGCACACGTGGGTTTCATTGACAGTGTGGGGCATTCTTTGTGTGTGTGTGGGGTGACAGAGGGACGGGCAGCTTATGCAGAGATTTTGGCAGGAGGAGGGACACGAGCTTGAAGCAGGATTGCAGCCTGGAAGATGTGTCAGAACAGAGGGGTGTGGGACCCTCAGCTGCCTCAAACCCACCCTGTCACTCCTGCTGCTCTGATAACACCGAGTCTCATCCCTCTGTCATCCACCTTTGGGCTGGGTGACCCAGTTCTGGTATTTCCCTGCACTTCCAGCTGTTTTTCTCCCTCTTTGCCCGCTCTGAAGGAATCACAGTGCTGAGGACGTGGGATTTCTACTGGTTTTGTGGTTGTGGGCAGCAGGATCCAAGCTTTTCTCACTGTGGCAGCATGTGCCAGCAGCGTGGTGGGCAGTGACCTCACAGGGGGACAAGGAGTCCCCAAGCTCCTGCTGTGTCCCCACCTCTGGAAAGTCTGTTCTTTGGCACCCACGCTGCTGTGTTTGAGGTAGCTCCCTATAGAGACAGAGATTTTTAGGATTTTTTTGGCAAATAACTGGATAAACGCAGCCACTTTCCTGATGTTTAACTGAGTCGTTGCACAGAAGTGGCCACTAAGGAATGGCAGGATGGTCACTGCCGGCCACCAGCTGGACAAGCAAAGGATTCATCTTTGAATAAGTCCCGTTTCAGCTTCTTTCCTGCTCAGAGATAATGTTCTTCTGCATCCCAGCATTACCCAGAATTAGGTGTTAAGAAACACAGAGTTAAACCTTTGGAAAAGGGTTCCTAAGGAGAATTTTGGGGCAGGGGTAGGAGGTGAGCAGACACCCAGTTTGTGCTCCAGTTTGGCCCTTGATGCTTGCCCAGGTCCCAGGGCCGTTCCAGCCTGCACTGTGCTGATAAAGCCAGTTCACTGCCTCCATGGAGGAAACATACTTCTTCTCCTCTACCTCAATTAGGTTTTAAGTGGAATCAGCGGCATAAAGTTGTTTTAAAAAATTGCGTAACAGAAATCACAGCTGATCTTTAAAAACTCCTTTTCGGAGGGAAATGTGATTATAAATAAGGAGGCAGTTTTATAGCTCAATTACTTTAGTAACTTGATTTAACAGCTTGTTTTTTAAATCTACACCAAACCTAAGATAAAGGATTGATAATGTAATATGTAGAATACATTCAGCATAAAAACTGCAAATCCTATATCATACCATTGGAAGAGAAACATAAATGCATGCCGAAGCCTACAGTGGTTTTATTTTAACTAGTATAATATAACAACATGACATGCTGTGAAAAATAAATAACTTTTGAAAATGCATTTTCCAGGAATGAAAGTAATATTGAAAAATGACTGAAGTAATCACTTCTGTATGGATTCTGAGAGCAAAAGAGACGAAAAGAATAATTCAGAACTCAATGCAGTGTTATACGGAAGCATAAAAGGGTTTTATAAAATATCCTGCTCGAGCCTGTGCCGTGTATCTGCTTATGGTCAGATGTGGTGAACTTTGAGTGGTCCCTTTCCTGTGAATAGTCTTGTTAAAAGTGATGTATCCTGCTATGCATGCAGGCTTTATTCAGCCTTGAAGTGACAGAATATGACCTGTAGACAGAGCACATGAGCTTCTGGACTCCTACTAAATGCCATTTTTGCTTTGATTATCATTGTTTGGTGTGCAACAGATCAGCTACAGTGGAAATCTAATCTGGTTCCCATTAGCCTCAATGGAAACAGCATCATGTCTTCACTTTTTCTGGGGGGGATTGATTTCTTCTTCAGAAATCTTACGTTATTTGCACATGACTTCCTATTATACTTTTTAGCACACACTCATAACCAGATGGGATGCAATGCTTGCAAGTCTTTGAGTATTTACCTGCTGTTTAATCCTTTTTAGTATTGGAACAGCAATGGAATCGGATTTAGGGATTTTTGGGGTCTGAATCTTCTCTCTGCCAGTGGAAATTTGGAATAAATTTCCTAGAACCAGGGGAATTGGTTATATGTGATATAGAGAGTATTCAAATAGGTGCAGCTGCTGCTTACTCCTCCGGATGGTGTTGAAAAAGTAAAGAGATTTTTACTTTGGGTAGGATACCTCACGTGGGGCCTTCCATGGGACTGCAGTACTCAGCTCTCCAGTTAAAGGCACAGAAAATCAAGTTTTTACCCCTGTATTTGAATCTGGACAAGGTGGCAGATGTTGCAGCACTTTTTCTGTGTCCTGCCTGTTTTGTTTTTTTTTTTTGGAAAAGGAGCTGGTGCATAATTTTCAAAGCCTGTTGCTGATGTGTATAAAGGGAACATGTGTTGGTGTATTAAGCAAATGCTTGTTGGGCAAGGAAGATGCTTTCCTTTGCACGGCTTCCATTTCCCCTTGGGATCTGGGCAGGTGGGGACAGAGAGCTGACACCTTGGTGGCCACAGCTGGCTGAGGGTTCCTGATCCACAGCACCACCAAAAGTATCAGTGCTGGACCCTTTGAGTGGTGCAAAGGAAGAGCCCACAGGCCTTGGACCTAAAATTATCTTCTCCTTCATTACCTTGAATCTTTGCAAACTCCCACTGGGATCAGGCACAGGGCACAGGGGTGGTGCCTATAGAGTTAAATGTCCAGAAAAAAGGGCTTCATGTGGCTTTATGTTAGTTTTAATTTCCTGATGGAAAATGCTGTTAATCTCTAGTGTTCTCCCTTGCACTGTGTAAAACAGGATATTATACCTATAGCAATATTAACTCAGTTTTATTGAGGAGCTCTTATTTTTGGTGCAAAACAGTGACTTGAACATTGTATAAAGTTTGGCAGCCGTGTGCCAGGCCAGGTATAAATAGGAGTGATTCAGTGTCCTGGGTACACTTAGGACATTCTTTGCATCCTGTTAATTATGTTAGTTTTAGGATGGACTTGAAAACCCTGTGCTGTGGCAAAAAAATTGGTGTTTTGAAGCTAGAACAAAGGGGTCTGTTAGGTTTGCCTTCCTTGGGCCTACAGGAGGTATTTAAATGAAAGAACCCTGTCACTTGTCTCCCACCACATTACAGTATGTGTAAAACTGCGCAGGCAAGAGGGGGTTAATTCAATAAAATAAATATAAAATACTCTCCAGGCTGTTGGACAGAGCTGGAAGGGGTCAGAGGTTGCTGAGCTGCTTCACTGGCACACTAATCGATTTGCTGTCAAGGTAGTGGTGCTGGGGTTTCAAGTAAGAGAAGAATTGAGTGCCGCTCGGGCCCAATTTCCATAATTGCTCACTGCCTTTAGTGTACAACCTTTTATGAAACACAAAAAATATATCACTGAATTGTATTGATTACCCATTGGTCTGAATAATTCACTTAGTATTTATTACCTGACCCTCAGAGGTTAAATAAATCCACTATCTAACTTTGGCTTGTGAGAAATATTACTTATTCATTGAAATGTGGACTGATTATTACACAATAGGAGTGTATCTTTGTTGTTCTTTTTATCTCCTCCTGGAAAACTTAGTCCCTGCTGCATCTTAATGGCAACGAGTTAAAACAAATATTTATGGATAGCAAAGAGCATTTTCCAAAATAAACATGAATGCATCTGTACTAGCAGAGCTTGGGGCTTTTTTTTGTGCAGGATTTTTTTTTTCCCCTCACCCCGTTCTTCGGGTCACATTTCAGGGTCAAAATTCAAAATCCTCCAAAGTGAACTTTTATGTGTGATGGTGAAATATATTCATACGCAAAGTTTTCACTGCAAGCATCAAGTCTGCATAGCAGCTTTATTGCTTGTGATGGGATCTAAGTCCGTTTTTATAGCACTATTTTTGGATAGCTCCTGAAGGCCGTAAATCTTCCTATCATATTAAACACCCTCTGATAATTAAATTCTCAAAGAAAACAGAAACCTTTCCTAACAAGGAAAGATAAAATTTAAACCAGTCAACCATGGACAGCTCACTGTCATTACAATAAAAATGATTTCACATCACCTTCAAATGTTTTGGACATAATCTGCAGGGCATTTTATGGCTTTGTCAAACATTAAGGTAATAATCAATTATTTATCAGAGGATGGTATTTACATATTGCTTTTAGCATAGCTAAACAGTCCTTCTTTTGTTGATGAGCTGATATACCTCCAACACAATAGCATAGCTCTTAAATTTAATTATATACTCATTTACCATAAGATCTAGTCATCTAGATAAAACCGTTCAGTAGCTTGAAGTATTCCCTCCAAAAAAGATTTCCTAACTTTGTGTAAAGTCTTTCCTCAGTTTCCGGCCTGCATCCTCCAGCATCCCAAAGTATTGTTTTTGAAGTTTGATGGAATTTGTGTTAGGTCAAGAGGAGGAAACTATGTGAAGCTTTTTTTTTTCCTTTTTCTTTTTTTTTTTTTTAATGAAATGTAAAGGAAAAACCTAATGTGATCTCAGTGCTGCCTTGTGTTTGTTGATAGCAGTGTGTGTCTGTATCCAGGATCTGGGCTCACAGTTAGCAGGAGCTCCAAACCCGTGTCGGTGGTGTTATAATACTGAACCTCTTTTCCTGTATCGCATAATGGAAGGAAAAGTCTGTCAGAAAATAATGGGGATAGAATATGTACAAGATCCTCTAACATTTACCCAGGTGGCCAACTTCCTGAGCCCTGAGCGTGGCGTGACAGCCGGAGGATTTCAGTGTTGCAGCTTCCTCAGCTGGGAACCTGACAGCGAGTCCTGGACGGTGCCTGGGGTCCCCAGTGCTGGCAAGGGCAGTGCCACGGCACGTGGGGACACCCAGGCACAGAGTCCCACCTGGAACGAGGCATGGCCGCTGGGGAGAGAGAATTTTGCATCCGCGTGGACCTTCAATTTATAACCTTCTTGCTAAAGTGCTGCTTGCAGTGAACTGCCAGGAAGTCAATTTGTCTGTCTGGCAGGGAGGAGCAGCTCGAGCTCGGTGTCAGGGAGGGCAGAGCAGGGAGCTTTGTGGGCTGGGTGTCCATGAGGGCTCAGCAGCAGCCACCAAGTCCTGTTGGGCTCTTCAGTTCAGTAATGCCTGCTCAGGGACACTTTCCAGGAGCTCAGCCTGTGGGTGAAGTTTGGAGAGAGGTGGAGCAGCTGGAAGCATTGATGGGGCTTTCAAAGTGGCTACTAGAGGTGGGAGTATCCTGACAGGCATCCATCCCTATCTCCAGGTGCCTAAATGCCTGCACAAGTTTGACCCTTGGCTAAACTCGAGGCATACAAATTCTTTTGGATGTCTTAATGTGACTGCTTTACCCCCAGTTTGTATTAAAGGGGTTTATTCCTCAAAGGGATTCCTCAACGTGTTTTTCTGCTGTTGAGTGATGTCATTTTGATATTGCCCTCACTGATAGAAGGGTTACAAAATTCATCTTTCTGTCTCTGATCAGAAAAAACAAATTGACTTCATGTGCTACCATTCCTTTGCTCAGGTAAAAACTTCGTAGCTGGGATGCACAAATCAGTAGGAAAATAACTTGAAAAAATTCGTGATGGCATCTCAGGGTAATTCTGCTGTAGATGTTGAAAGAAATATTCCAGCTGAACAGTCACACTGGGAAAGCTCCTCATACAAATAACATTTTAAAACAAGCTAATGTCATAATAAAGTCCATAATAACAGGCAAACAATCTATCAGTCAGAGGATCCTAAACCAGCAGGCCTGTACTCTGAAGAAAGAAGGTTTACATTTCAGCTGAAGTCCCCAGTTTTGTTCACTCTAGGAACTCTCTGACCCTCATGCTCATCACTGTTTCCAAAGTGGTGATGTCCTGGTCCTGGCTGAGGGCTCTGTGCTCTGCCCATCCTCTGTGCTGTCACCCATCTTCATCTAAGCTGGGTGTAAAATTCTACTAAGATGTGTAATATTTTGTCAGTTTTTATTAAAACCGGGACTTTGTTTTGATTTTGCCTGCTTTCTCTAGAGAGGCAAAAAAAAAAAAAGAGAAGCAAAAATAGAACAGAAAAGCCTCCTGGCAGCGGAGGATGAACAAGGCTGTCCCTGCTCCCAGTTGCATTTTTGGAAGGGGTGCAGGGAATCTGACTTTCTTCCAGTGCTGCTCCACGCCCAGCAAAACCAAACATCCAAAAAACCATCCCCAGCTGTCTCCCCTCTCCCTGAGAGCCACTCCTGGGGATGGAGCATCTCCTTCTGCAGAGCTGAGTGGGGCAGGGCTGAGAGGGGCACTCCTGCCTTCCCACAGACAGATCCTTTCCGTTTCCCACCTCCCAGGAGGCCCTTGCTGGGATGAGGAGAGGCACCACACGCTCCCCAAAGCTGCTCTGCCCCACTGGGGTCGTGCATCCTCGGGGGTCCCACAGGTGACGCCTTTGGCTGGTGTCAGTCACGGTGCTGCACACCTGGGGGAGGTGCCGAAGGCAGACATGGCCATTCCCAGCTTAATCCAAGGAAAAGGGAGAGGAATCCACCTCCTTCTCTGTCTCTGTCTCCCCTCCCTCTCCTATGCTTTAATGCATCCTGAAATGTACATTTTTTCCTTTCACGTTGCACTGGACGTAACATTTGAAAAGCTCTGTCAAGTCACATGGGGGGAGAAAGCGATTGTCGTGATATGGGATGATTATCCCGACCTTAAGCAGCAGCATGGAGAGGGTTATTTTGTTTGCAATTTAACTAGAAGTGCCCAAGATTTCCCAACTGTTCTATTTTTGCAAATGTAAAAGTTTCATAAAAGGGTCAGATTTAGGCCCTTGTGTGGGAAACAACTGATACTGCCAGCAACAGGGCAAGATCACTGCTGTGTTGTGGTTTAAATGTCTTATTGCATTCCAGGCATTGCTGAACTGTATATAGAATGGATGACTTTAAATCTCTAGGACTTTGTGTGAATTAGTAACCTTTTGATTTTGTTTTAACATTTATATATTATTTTTAACTCTAGATATTTGGGACTTCTGCCCTCCCCCCAGTAAACAGTCAGCTTATAACACAGGAAATTATTGGGGCGGTTACAAACAGCTCTTAGGAACAGAGTCCACTTTTCTTTCTCTTTTTGGATTCCTATCTTTTTAATATGCTCATCTGGATGGTTCTGGCCCCAAACTAGAAGCAAATGGAAAACAGGGAATTGCCATCAGTACAGAAAATATATGGATTTCATGTGCAGTAATGATGTATCTCAGCAGAGTTAGTAAAACTAGAGATGTCACATTCACAGCTGGTTAACATTTTACACTTCAAGTCCTCATAACATTTGTATATGTTTCAACACTTCTTTTTTTTTTTCAACTTGGGACCATCTGTATTTCTCATATGTGACACTGATGGGGAAGCACAAACTTTCACAGAACCAACAAATGACTAGTTAGCTCTACCAGATGTCTGTCTCTTCCCACTTTATCACTTGAGATGCTATTAAACTGAAATTGGGTGGGGGAAACAGTGGACTTCTGAACTACAAAAGCTTCCCCAAAGAAGTTTTAAGTGAAGGATTTGGCTCCCAGGGTCTTTGCTGCATTTAGATCTTGCTGCATTTAGCAATAATAAGCATGATGGATTTGCACAGAAGGAAGACTTTTTTAATTTTAAAATAGATAATCACAGACTAATCTAAGCAGGTATTACATCTGCAAGAAAGGCTGTTAAACCCAATTCTCCTAAATTTCAATTTGTCCTTCATGTATTCCTTTGCTCAGCTGTATAGATCTCACTGTGCTTTACTTTTCAATTTAGCAAAAGTTAATTTCTAATGCTTGCAAAGGATAAATGCACGGAAAATACACCTTTTTTTTCCTGCTGTGTGTGTCCCATTAGGAAAAAAGTGGAAGTAACTGTTCTCATTGCATCTCTTCTGCGCAGTCCTGCCCTGGTGATTTGTTTTCCCTCCCTCGGCTGCTGTTGAGCTCTGCAGCACTTCAGGTGTTTTGCAGGGGTGTTTTTACTACGGTCTTCCGTGTCTCAAGAATCTCACAATGGATTTTAGTGCGGAGTTGAACTCCACAGGCTGGGGGAAGGCTCCAGCAGACCCGGTCACGAGGATAAACAACAGCTTGGTTCTGTACAGTGCAGCGTGATGGGTGTCCCCTGAAGTCAGAGACCTAAATTAATTACATTTAATCAAGCCACGCTGAACAACTGAGCCAGACACCTCAACCTTATCACGCTATGGCTTTAATGTCCTACTTACACTCAGAGCTGAGGTTCAGGGGACGGATGTGACCATGGCATTCTGGCCCTTTGCTGGGGAAATCAAAGATCCCTTGAAACGGAAGGTCTGTGGGTATGCCATTAAAAAGTGATACATAATGCTTGAAAAGAATATCACAAAGTTGTTTCAAATCGCATTACTGGGAGCTTTCATTAAAGGGAAAACTTACTCCTATTCTAAGGTGTACATTGTCAGTAACTAAAGTTAGCAGGAATCTGATTCCATTTTTTACATTCAGACAGACCTGTAGAGACATATTAAGTAGAAAATCCAGAGAAAAGGAGAACCACCTATAGGAAATCTTGCAGGGTTCAGACAAGGGCAGTTTCATGTGACCTCGTAGATTGGATATAAAAAGGCTGCTATTAGTTCCATGTCAGTTCTTATAGCAAATGTTACAGAGTAATGGAGGGTGTTAAGCTGTCAAATGCTAGCAAGGGTTAATAAGGTTAAAGAAGAAGTAAAAGCAGGCCAACAATAAAAAGGAAAAAACCCCATGGATAAATATGCCCTAATAAATAAAGGATGGCATATCAAGGGGGAAACTGAAGTCATAACTCGGGAGCAAAGCAGTTGGAGAAATTGGAAGCAGGATAATACAATGTGGTTTCTTTTGTGCTGGTGCTATGGCTAACTCCAGGCAGTGCAGGATGCTGCAGGGCAGGACTGAATCCCTTATTTCCCACAGATATGTGGAAAAAAAAATTATGTAGTTGAGTCTGCTAAATGTTCTAAATATAAATGGAGGGATGCAAATGAGTGAATAAATGCATACATGGAGTAAGTAATTAAATAAGAGGATCCCAGGAACAGGAGCAAAGCACCTGAAGTTAGATATGAGCCATGTTTTGACATTGTCCTCTGAGGTGATTTGAGCTTTGGTGCTTTCTTGTACCTGAATTCCAAAGTCATTCACATCTGTAAAAGATAGGAAAAGATAGAACTTGAAGCTCTTATGGCAGGTTATTATTTCTAGGAGTTTCTGGCATTTGTCTTAATTTTAGCCTGCTAGGACATCATTAAGGAAGGAATTTAAAAAGTTTTTTCTTGGTTTTTGTTTTTCTTCGTTTTTCAAAGTTTTTAAAACTTTGTTTTTCTTTGGAGGATTTTACCTGCTTTATATATCAAGCTTGAGTTTTGCAACTCCTTGCATGCACACTGTCCTTCATCTTCATCTTCACAGTTTCTGTGAGCTCACTTATTCCAAGGAGATCAGTATTGCCTTGTCTAAAGTTGAGGCTGAAGCAGCATTTGCAGGTGAGAGCTGCTGGACTGCAAAAAGTGCTTAGCTGTGATCTCAGTGGGCATTTTGATTTTATTAAAATACGAGCTGCTCTTGGGGTGATCCAGCACTTTATTGCAAATGCAGTCAGCAGGTTATGTCTCCTATTGGTGAAGTTCATGGATTTGGCTTTTTTGTTTATAACCAAAAAGGAGCTTGAGAGCAGATTTTTGTCTTTCTAACTATTTTACCTCAACCTTTTTCTTTGTAGCTCCACCTGTCTTACGAGGGAAAAATATTAGTCCAAAGGACCATCCTATGAATTGTTGCCAAATATTTTTTATTTATAGCCAAGTACCAACCAAGTTAAACTTGGAACATTTGTCTTTGCTTTTGCCTTTCCCCATTCTCTTTGCTCATCGGCGTGCCTTCGAAAGTACACAAATAATTTCTGAAACCCCCCTGCCCGTTCTCTTGCCATCACTTGCAGGCCACCAGCAGGCAGAGATCAGGTTGAGAAACAGGAGGAAAAGATGTAATGAGCCTTGACATGGCTTTTAGGCTGCTGGGTGTGCCAGCAGCAGGCAATGCTGGATCTCATCTGCTGTTTGCTGAGACCACGAGGCTGCAGAGAGCCCAGGCTGTCCCCACCCATGGCCAACTCCCTGCCAGGGTTGGGGCTCTTGCAGAATGATGGGTGTAGTAGTAGCAGTCTTGCTGCTGCAGGAAAATACTGTCCCCAAAATGCTTCATAGAACCATCTCCTTCCTTTTGCCCAGGGAGGTTGGTTCCGTGGGAGGGAGAGGAAAGAATAAGGAAAAGATTGTGTTTGTTTCCGCCACAAAGCAGCCTGAGGATCTGCCTCATTCCAAGACAGCTGATTAATTGCTCAGCTGAAGGAGCGCTGAGAAACGTTTACATCATTTATCAGTTTGGAGGAGGGAAGTGAAAACAAAAAATATGTTTGTTTTTATCTGCTCCCCTTCTCTCCCTCTTTCCATCTGTCCTCTCATCCTCCATTCCTCCCCTCCTTGGGGCGGGGAGGGAAGGAGAGCAGAGCAGGGAGCTGTGGTGGAGGGCAGCCCTCAGCACACACAGGCTTCCCAAACACAATTACAGAACTCATTGTTAATTTTCACCAGAAAATTGGAACATTTCAGCAAATGGAAAATTTTCTGTTAAGATTGTTCTTTTCTATCCAAAACATTCTTTTCCAGAAAACTATTTAGACGAATAAAATTCTAGTTATTTCTGTCCTGGAAAACATAGCTGGAGGTTGAGCTCTAAGCTCCAAGCTGGCCGGTGCCTCCTGGACCTCTTACAGAAGTTACACATCTCTCTGGGAGCTGCTCTATAGGATTCTTGGAGAGGAGCAACATGTTTGTTTTTAATGAAGCTGCTAGTTTTCACTATAAATTTGAGCAAAGTGGGCGGTATTGGAACCAGCTGCTGGATTTTTTTTCGTTTTGTTTTGTTTGTTTGTTTTCATGAGAAAAATGGAAACGTACTGCAATAAATTAAACAATATACATATTTTTACATCGTGCTGTCTCTGAGCATTGAGCTGCTAGGAAATTACAGAAGCTGAGGGCAGCGTTGGGCTCTGTATTTATTTCACATGCGCTGAAGTAAAGCAACAAATGTTTCAGAGTAACTGGATTTCCTCTTAAAGTGACACTTTATTTGTGCTTGGAAAATGTAATGAGCCTTCACCAGGAGATTTTTTCTTGCTGTGTTTCTTCTTTAATGACCTGTGCTTACAAAATAAGCTAAGTAAAAAAAACTAATAATAATTAAAAAAAGAAGCAAAGGGAAAAAACTCAAATCCATTTGGTCAACGTCTCTTTACATTAACTGAAGAGCAGCAATGCTTTTAGATGAGGGAATAAAACACAGAGCCTTGTAGCTTCCCACTAATTCCACAGCCCATCATTAATTAGTGTTTTACAGCTAATTCTCATCACGTATCTTAAAGAGTTTCTCTAGAGTTGGTTCCCCACAAGTTTTATTGCACGCGGAGCCCTCAGGAGCGGCGGTGGGAAGGGCCGTGGCGCGGAGGCCGAGCTGCTGATTTAACTGATTGCTCACTGGAGCTCGCCCCAGCTCGTTACCCCCGGGTCTGACTCCCCTCCATATGCCTGGTGTCAAATTTGGGGAAGCAGCTGGTCACTCAGAGCTCATCCTGCGGGGAGGGCTGGGAGCCGGGGAGCGCTGCCGGGCGCTGGAGCGTCTTCTGCTGCCGGTTCTGCCGCCTCTAATTGAGCAGCGTGACAACCCCAGGCAGAGCTATCGAAATAGAGCCTTGGAGGGGATTTCTGTTAACAGGTTTTTGAGGAGGAGAACTTTGTTGCAAGCGTAATATGCGGATTAGAACTTTTCAGCGTTGCAATGTCTGCCTCGTGCTGTACCCAGCACAGACAGAGCTGAGGAAAAGGCCCTTTTCAGTCAGTGACACTCTGGGGAGGACCCTCAGAATGGGCTGGCTTGGAAGTTAACTAAAGGCACTAATTTTAGTGCCCTCATTGTATAAAATACAAGTATTTTACAACTAGGAGCAGTAACAGGAGTGGACTAGACCTTTCCCAGTATCCATGATTGAAAAGCACTGTAAGGTCACTTAAAATTTCAATGCAGTCTAATGGTATGAAACTATCATAGGGATCACACAAGTGGCATTGGGAATTAATGCCCCTATTGTGGGCAGCCACTGTGCATGGTTCTTTCTGTTAACTCTGCAGTACTTCAAGAATATCTCAATTGCTTGTGATAATTTAGACCTAATGTTGTGGACTCTTCCATAAAATATTAGTAATAGTTGGCAGAGGGGCTGGGAATTAGCATTGGATTAGAGCCACCTTGGAAATAAATGTCATTTGGTGCCCCCTCACTTGGCGTTTCAGCATAAGTTTGTTTTTGCATTCAAATAACCAGTATGGAAGTGATGGGCTTCTAGGTTTCAAATGATTTTCAGTAATTAAAGCAAAGAAGGGAGTCTTGCTGCAGTGCACCCTGTCCCAGCTTTTGAGGACATTTGTCACCTTTCTACCTCTCTCAGGCCAGCAGGTACCAGCTGAGCAAGGCCGTGGGGACACAGTAGATCCCGACGCCTTTCAGGCATTGTGGTTGGCTCTGGTGCAGAAATCAATCTGCTGGGAGCTCCTTGTGCTGCAGATGGAAACAAGAGTCTCAATTTCAATTTACTAAGCAAGAAAAGTTGCACGGGAGGGGGTTGGTTAGGAAGGGAAAATCAGAATTCCTCAGCATGGCCTTTGAGGCAGGAGATGCTGTGTGCTGAGCCAGGAATAGCTCTGGCACCAGCCCGGGGGGCTGCCAGAAACTTTGCTGTCTGTCCATCTACAACATGCAGCAGGTCAGGATTAGAAGAGTGGATTGGAAGAAGGGAGAAAAAGGACAAGTTCAGGGGCTGTTTCTCATTGTTTTCTGTTCTTTGGCAGTTGGTTGGGTTATTTTTCCTGTGCCATTGGATCCCGTTCTAATTATTATTATAATTTTTTGTACGGCACACCACATATTTTTCTAAGCCTGTGACAAAAGTGTCTGCATAAAGTAGTACTAGAGTTCTGCCAGACGTGGTAAATGATACTCAGTGATCAGAACTGAACAGCAAAGCAGAATCTGTGTCAGAGGGAATACCCACAAAACAAGGGAGGAATACACACATTAATGAGCCTGATATAAAACATTTTTAAAGCTTTTTTATAGTTGCTATAGAAACACCTTGGCCCTCACTCTTGCTAATTAGTTGGATTTTGCACATTTTATATTTGAAAATGCAAATTGGATTTCATAAATTATTACTTATTTTTCATTTATATTTACAGTACTGTTATCCAGACACATGCAGGAAGTCTGAGATATTAATTAGTTATATAACACAAATAAACGTGACATTTATGGTCATAGGACATCTCTTGTTTTAAATATTCGTCTGGTAAATGCTTGGAGGAATTGTGCAAAGATTAATGCTTTTGTAGGAGAATTAGGTAAATATAAATGAATGGGGCCTAATGAGTTTTTAATAGAGTGCATTTTTGAGCAGTAGAACTACAATGATTTTGGTCAAAGGAATGCAAGCTTGTCACTAACCCATTATGCAGGGTGAAGAATATTGCTCAGATTTTTCTTCCCTTCACCCCTGAAAGAGGTGAGTCCAATGAAGTCCCACAGATGAGGTGGAGCGCAAAATGACACTGAAAAGTCACGTGTTTAGTCCTGTCTGCTCCACTTTCTTCAGTCTTGTTTGAAGTGTTGTGCACTTCAATCAATGCACCTTTCCCATGTTGTGTGCAGTAGTCCAGGAAATACTCCAGATTCTTCCAGCATACACACAGTGCCCTTCTCTCAACTTTTCCTGTAGTAAATGCCCTGTTTGAGTTAGGTGGTGAGGGCTGAGCTGAGGAACAGGCTGCAAACATCAGGCCGTGTCTCTGTGTATAAATTTCCCTCTTCACTATGGATATTTGTTTGGAGACACTATGAAAATTCAGTTCTTCTTGTCCTTATTTGATCTGTGGTTTTAATAACTGAGCAAAAGCCTTTTTGCTTTGGTGGTCCAGTAGATTGTCTATTGCACTCCACTAATTTTACTGCAGTGTTTTAGCGATAAGCAAAAAATAGCCTGTTTTCCTTCATCTGCAGTTCCGTGTTAATACGCATTTTTCCATATGCAGGATGCTAAATAGTTTTAGGAAGGCACTTGAATAAAAATCTCAAAAATGTGGCCTGTTCATATGTTATCTTGTTAATCAGTGACTTCCGTAGGTGCATGTGTTCTGGACAGAACACCACGGTTTAAATCGGTTTATTAGCTGAGAATAGGAACGGCTTGTTCAAATCCAGTCCCTTTAAACCATATAAATAAAATGCTAAATAGATTTACTTTATGAGTTGCAACGAAAGCAACAAAAGTTTGCAAAAGGCTTTGGAAATTGAAAGTGAAGTGAGCAGGGGGTGCTTGCCCACGAAGTCCAGAGTGGGAATGCCACGGGCAGCAGCTATCGGAGCGCCGCAGACAATGCTAATGGAACAGCTCCCAGGTCGGAAAACATTTTTGTTGGCTATTTGATACTCGAAATGCCAGCAGACAGCCAATCTGAAAAGGGAAAAAATTACATTCCTGATATGTTACATTGTGTTAAATTGGATTCTGTTGTCATGCCATGTACTGCTGTGTCATTTCATGTATTGACTTTTAACCGGCTGGAACCGTGTCGTTCTTGGAGATTGCAACCTGACAAAATCCAACCTGTGTTATTGAACGAGCAGCCGCTATTTCTCTTCTGGGGTTCTGGAAAGCAGAGGGGGAATTCTCTCCTAAGCACTTACAGAGTGAGGCCTATGAATATGGAGCACATTTTTATGCTGATTACTGTCTTCCCTGCCAAACCAAAGAACTGTGCCTTTGGAAGTGAGCTGGGTAGAGAGCTCCTCACACAGAGGACCAGATCTTGCAAAGTTAAATGATATGGAGGAGTGGGGGGTGGGTTTCTGCTGAACGTTCCACGGGGCTGAACAAAACTGGGTGTGAGCTGTGAAAATTTTTGCCCCATATATTTTTCCCCCATATAGTTTTGCCACATATTCTTCTTGCAGCAGCTTCTGCTGCCACTCAGCATTTGTCTGGTAGAGAAGATGGTACCTGGATAGATCATGTGCATCCCAAAGTGTGGTGTTGATCACTCTGATCGGTGGCTGAGCATCTGCTGAGGCAGCTGGCTCAGCTTCCTGGGGCTTGAGGAGTGGGCTAAAATGGGGAGAATAATTTGATCCCTTGTAATGAGCGCCCAATTAAGTGTCACTGCATAGGAACAACAATAAGGCCATCAGAAATGCTTAGGTAGACAATGACACATTTTAACACCTCAGTACTAGCAGAAAATATAAATAAATTTATTTCTTTATATAAATAAGAGTTCAGTAACTTCTGTATAACTGAGGTAGGAGAAAATATTTGCAGAAGTGGAACTCAGCCCTCTGTGAGCAACGTGCGTGAAATGTGGTAATGCTGAATGTAAACACAAAAAGAGTTAAAACATGAAATTTAAGGCACAGTTCAGTGAAAAGTCAAGGAGGACAGTGTGCACCCGTCCTCAGCCTGACACATGGGCCACTTTGCCAGGATGTTGCTGCACTGGTAATTATCTCTGGAGCAGACAAGCTGTTCCCTGTAGCAGGGCCGGCATTTCGGCTCCAAACTGGGAGAAGGGGCAAAATGGACAGTTCTTATTTTGTTGTTTTCTTTTTATGGACATCACCTCTTCTGCTCTCCAAGTCCTAAAAATGTTTTTGGTTTTTTTGGGATGGATTAAGCAAACATTGTTGCTTTTTTTCTTTTCTTTTTTTTTTTCCTTGCTGTTTCTCCCCCAATACTTGTTTGTAGAAGGAGGGCAGGAGACAAAATGAAGTAAAATGCAGAAGTTTTGCTTTCCAATTTCTTTGCCAAAATGGAGGTAATGAAATCAGCAATCCTCTTGGGATTTCTCTCTCTCCCTCACTCAAATTTTTTGGTATTTGTGACATTTGCTCCTCATATGAGGAAATGCTCCTAAAAAGTCCCACACTGCAAATGTCAATAAACAAAGCAATAAAAGAAGGCGGGATCGGTAACAAAAAGTCATTGTTTTTCGGTATGTGGAACAACAGCAGCACGAACCTCTCAAAATAGACTCCATCCTCCAGGACGAGGCCCCCATCCCGCTCCTGCAGAGGATAAATGAAACACCGAGGCATTTGCTGGTCCCCAACCCCACCAAAGCAAACAAGCCCTTGAATTCAGGGCTGTCATCGGCACCGGGAAGGCCCTCGCAGGATCACAAAACAAATCGAGCAGCGGAGGGTTTCCGGGCAGGCAGCTAACAAAAATATACTGTCAGAGGATGCAGTCCACTGAGCTCTGTGTCCGACCCAGCAGTGGGCTGCAAACCTGGGCTTCCGCTGCTCCGCTTCGCCCACATCTGGAGGGGCTGCCACCATCGGCCCCGCGCCGGGTTAGAAATCAGATACTCGGGGTATCAGGAAGTTGATTCGACTTCCACTTCCTTAGCAAAACACGCATTAATATTTAAGGTTTTCTTTTATAAAGCCGTGTTCTGTCTCGAGCGCAGGGCGAAAATTATGCGCTGGGAAAATTTCGCTGGGATGGAGCTGGAGCGTTCGGTGAGCCCGGGACGTTTTCTAAAGAGCTCAGGCTAATTGAATCCTGCTGGTTTGGTAGTGCTTTTTGACAGCTTTATATAAGTACTAAATAATATTTATAAAAAAAAAATGGAAAAATGTGTCCGCACAGGCATACACACACCTACAAAAGAGGAGGGGGGGAAAAAAAAATCTGTAAAACATTTCCACACTCAGTTAGAAAAGAAATCATGTTTATTATACGCAGTTCTGCACTGTGTTCAGCATCTTTCTTCAATTAGATGGCCAGATGACACAGATCTTCCTGTTACTTTCAGTAAGCACAAGCTTTACTATCAAGGTTGGACCTTTTGCTTTTCCTTTCTTGAAAGACAATTTCCCTTTAAAAAAAGCCCCATATTTTATTGTAACAGATTAATAGGGTGCCACAAAACTGATAATGCAATCTTGAATGCTGTGTGGAATTCCACTTCTAATCCAAAAGTCTCATTTTTCATACATTAAAACATGTTTTTTGCTTATGAAAGTTCCTTTTTTCCCCCCCTTTTAAATGTTGCTGGGATAAAAAACCAAACACAAAAATAGTTCTTTAAGGGCTTTACTCATTCTGTGTGAATAATCTATTTTTTGGAATAAACAATGGGTATATGTTAAGGTTGGTTATCTGAAGTTTCATGGTCAGCAGATGTCCAGTGAAATAATATGCAAAGGTTTAAATTCAGATGCTGAATGTTCTTTCATGCAAAGTTTACCTTGTGAGTCCAGACATCTTGTCTTTTTAGAAACACTAAATCCCTTCTTCCCCCTTTTAATCAGAAATTAATGTAAATGTGCCCAATATACTCCCGTACACCAATATTTAAAACAACAAGCACAACTTTTGACAGCTCTTTACCCATCTGCGGGTAAAACACAACAGTCAAACCTCTGTCTCTCCCCCCAAAATTGGGCTTAGGCAAATAGCTGAGACTTAAACTCAACAAACTCGGTCTCTGCAGGGCTGATGGTAAAAGAGCATTCCAGAGCCTGGAGTCATGTATCAGCCGCGGCCTGTTTCCCATCCCGGCTCGCTCGGAGCTGGGAACAATTAACAAGAGGGCCACAGCTGATCCCGAATGATGGGCTGACAGATTGGGAGTGAAAGTGATCTCCAAGGTGCTTAGCCTCAAACCACAGCCTCAGGGATCTCTGGCAGAGATTTGCCGGGATGCAGGGGGAGGGAGCGGGGCCGTGGCAGCAGCTGCCAGGGCTGGGGATGCTGCGAGTGGGGCCGGGGTGCCAGCCCTGGGGTCACATCCCGAGCCACAGGGAAGGGGAGAGGGACAGAGGATTTTGCTTCTGGCAGCAGTGGCCCTTCTCTTCCAGGTGGTCTCAAATTAATATTGGAAAAAAGGGATTTTGTTGGTATTTAGGGCATTTGATTAATAAGCTGCCAGAGAGGGAAAACAGATTTGGAAGTTGGCATGGCATTCTTGCAATACAAGCTGGATTACTGTCCCCCCCCTTTAGCTCGTGTTTAGCCACTCCAATTGTTGCCTGCTCCTCTTGGTGTGAGGAATCTGGATCACAAAAGCTTTGTTTTCAGCATCCATCTGTCTGCCCATCCTCGGACAGGGACCTTCTCAGCGTTTGGTTTTATCAGCCTTGGCTTATGTGAATCTGCTGCCGCGGGAGGGGCAGGGACAGGCTCAGACTCAGGAGTGTGGGTGGTTCAACACCAGCAGAGCTCCCCAGCCCCAGCACAGCAGCCACTGTAGATCCCTCCCGGAGCATCTCTGTGCAGGGACTGCAAATAGTCACTGTACCAGCTCCCAGTCCCTGAGCTGAGGCCCATCAGCCACAAACAAGGGGCAGTTGGCAGTGCTTAAAATTTATAATTTTTTCCCATGGGAAGCAGCTGACGTGCAAACCTACCTACAGAGCCTGGGCTTGCTGCTGCTGCTGCTGCTCTACCTGGATGCTGAACTGGGCTTTTAATTGGTTTCCCCAGCCTGTTTTCCAAGTGTAATAACTGAGTTTGGGTCCTGAGCAAGTGTGTGTTGTTATTGTTAGGGACATGGCTGTGATTTTCGGAGGAGGCTGAAGGGGTGAGGTGCCCAGGTCCTTTGAAGTGTCAGCCTCAGCCCATTGTGCTCCCAAGCTGTAAATCAGTAACTGATAAAATAGTGTCTGTGTGTGTGTGTGACCCCTCGTGTGTGTCCCTGTGAGCAGGCTGAATCTTTAATGCAAGGGAGAGGAAGGGGCTTTCTGCAGGTGGATATAAAAGAAACGTTGAGGTTCTTTAGAGGTGGCATCCCGGAGATAGTTATATGGGAAAAGTCAGACACAGCCTAGGGGTGCATCTTTATTTTATTTATTTGTTCATTTGGCCTGGAGCTGGACTCATTGTATGATTGCAGCTGCTGTAAAACTTATGTAGGGGCCAGTACTGCAAAGTAGGACTGAGTGCCTTTTTGTGAATTCTCTGAGCATTCAGAGAACAATTTAATAAATAGACTGAGAAAGCCATCACTTCTTAGGTTTCTAAAATAATACCTTTCCCTATCGTTTTTCTCTTAACTGTTTTCTATTAAAATTTTTTGAGAGTGAAGTTAGGGGCACTGAATAATTTCAATTTTAAAAGATGGGAGCCATTTTAATAGATAAAGTGATGGTTATGGAGTGGTTTGTGCATTAGAGAATTTGCTTTTTCTTTAAATCTGATTCTTATGCCCTCACCGTGGAATGTTTATATGAGTGAATCTTTGCTGGGAGGGGACAAGAGATGAGACATGAGATGGACTTGTCACTCCAGAGATGTCAGTTAATTCCTGCTCTAGTTTTCCTGCTAGGCCTCAGGTGATTGCCCCCTGGTTTTCCTGAGAAAAACTCAGCTTTTTGGATGCCAAGTTTTTCTGAAAAGGGGAAGAACTGAAAGTATTGAGAATTGCTGAAGGCTTGAGGTAGCTGTCATGCCTGAGCACTTGGAAACCTGTCCTTGCATTTGTTCCTCCATCCAAGGTGATCTCCTGGAGCGAGACGACTCCAGCTGCTTTCCAAAGAACTTGGGTCTCCTGGCCAGGTCCCCATTTCTGTCCTTCAGCCCTTTGCACAGAAAGTGCCTCAGCCAGTTTCCTCCTTACAAACCAGGACTGCTACGGTTAAAAGTTTAAACCAACATGAAATACTTGATTCCCAGCTGTGTTCAGATTGCAGAAATGTTACCTTCTAGGTTAGGATGTCCCCAGCATCCTTACTTAATGAAATAAACTTTTTTTTTGGTTGCTAAAACTGAGATTATTTTTTTTCCTCATTGAAGTGTATTTTCTTCTTAAAGGTACGAATGTTTCTTTTCATGCTCCTTCTGCTTTTTTATCCTCTAGGTACTCCCTTGGGTACCCATGCAATGGCCATTTGGTCATTCAGGGGGAAAAACACATTTAACAAATGCTTTTCTGACCCATATCTTGCTTTGAGACGTGCAGAAGACGGATAGTCCTAATATATTCTGCTCTCTTCCTTGGACAAAGCTACCCAAATCTCACAGACAGAATGCATGTTTTCCATGATGCAAAGTTGCAAATTGTATTTTCATCCAGATTATTGCTGTTATTTTTGAGGTGTTGTAACTATAAACAGGGAGCCGTGGAATCTCTTTTTAAGAGAATGCAAAATGCCCCTTTATATTATAAATACCCAGCATGAAAAGTTCTGTCACATTTCTTAAGAGACAAATAGGTTTGTGCTGGGAAATGGCTTCCTAAGCATGTTTGGTTGTGTGTGTTTCTGTCTGAAAATGGGGATATTTTATTTTGGAAGGATTCCTGAGAGATCTGTGCGTGTCTTGAGGAACAAACCCCTCCTCACTGTTGGTTTCTGACGAGTCCAACGTCACTTTATGGCATTGTTGAGATTGTGTTTAGTGACCTCTTTGCTTGGGTTTTATGATTACCTGGAAACTGTATTGACACTTAATAATCTCAGAGCCTGTTACACTAAAGTTTAAACTAAAATAAAGTTAAAACTAAAATACACTTGATAAAAACAGTATCAATGCTGTGCCATGTGCAGGGGTTTCTCCATGGCACTGGAGCCTGAAGAGCTGTAACTTCACAGAGATACACAATGGCTGTGAGAAATCTGAATTTGCTGCTCCTTCTTCCTGGTTATTAAAAAGTAAGGAAGAGCCCAACTTGGATAATTTTTTTTTCGTCATTAATTTTCAATGAGAATGTGATTATGCTTTAATTGATGAGCTCTCCTGTGAAATCTCATGGCACAGATAATAAAGCTAACAGGTATTTTCCTGACCTGGGGAAAGAACAGACTTTCCCCTCTGTATAACCACAGTGCTAATGATGCTTAATAGAGAACATCATTTCACCTTTTTCTTTTCATTTTTTACTTCTGCTCCATCACTCACTGAGGACCACAATGTCAGCAAATGTGTACAGCTTCATATATTTTTCACGATGTGCTTGCTACCTGTGTGATAAAGCCTCATTTTATGTCCCATATTAGGCCCTCTTCCAGTCTGGGATTATCTATTCCCTGGTTTTGGATTATCTTGCAGCAGGAACTTCTATAGATGATTATTGTTCTTGATATTTTTCTCTATGGAAGAAGAAGAAAACTTCCTTGTGACTGCATTTTGCTGTTCCAGGTGTATGCACCACGCAGCATCTTTACTATCTTCTGATACCCTTCCTGAGGTTAATCTATTGTAAAATTAGACTGTAAAAATGGACACAGTTTCCACATTTACATGCCAGCACTGAAGGACTCGTGGAAAAATTCAAATACTGCACAATTCCTTTTGCAGAAATCACTGCAAAATTCATTTGTAAGTGTAAACCATGGAAATTGGCATGGATTCTTCCTCAGTTCAATTCATCTTTCAGAGGTTGTTACCCTTCCCAATCTGATTGCCCTAAGAACACAGATTGTCTTCTCTTGATGGTGAAACTGCTTTAATCCCCTTTTCCAAAGGTCAACTAATCTCCAGTCTTAAGTGCAATAGATGCAAATACAGTTCTCTTGCCATGTTCCTTCTAATTTAATTCTCTCCTAAGCTTTCATGTATAAACCTAGTAATGGATCAAGTTTGGAAGGGGTCAAAAGGTTTCTGTTCCAGTAAAATTTAAATTGACATCGCACACTGATAATGGTTTGCTCTACTTTACTATAAACACCAGCTACTACTCTACTGGGATATCATTTTGTGCAAGAAGGCAGTGTTCCAAACAGCAGCAGAACATATCCTTTGTGTTTCTGCAGAAGTTGATGACTGCAACCTGTGATACAAGAGAACCAAAAATGCATAATTTTTAATTCACCGTTGTTGCGCGGCATTTTTGACCAACTTGTTTAATTCCATCACCCCTAATGGCATTTATAATGAAAAAAAATGATGCAGACTGCACAGAAATATGAAATTAACAATTAATTACCTGCCCATTGCTGAGACATAAATAAAGGCCAAAATGTGATTATTTTTTAATTACTAGGAAAAAAAGCTCAGTAATAACTACCTGCATGTAGCCGCTTTTCTTTCTTGGTCTTTGGTGTAGAGCTCGCCCCCTTTTTTAAAAGCCAGTGAATGAACACAGTCCAGCATCTGACTGACTGCAGGCAGAGAATGGCAAGTGAATTCTGCAATATTGACAGGGCTGTTTTCATGGGTGGAACGAGCCCGTGACGTCTCACCGGGCTGGATCACTCTTTGTTGTTAAATTGGAGAAAGGGCTGGTGTGTTATCAGCGAGGGACACTTACAGGATTTGATTGATAAATTTACTGCTCTTGTGGATTACCTCGTCCTTTTGTGCAGGACTGGCAGAGTGTCAGGACTGGGTCTTGACAGACACCAGAACATGTGTCCCTCCTAATTTACAGTGAGGACCAGGGAGCCAGGACGTCGTCAGGCACCAGCCCACCCTGACATGGAGTGCAAGGCCTGGATTTTGTTGGATGGCACTTTTTCCTCCTCCAAGACAGCCTTTCCTATAACTGCTCTCCATGATCTGATGATGCACTGAAAGTGCTGCGTGGTCATTAACGGAGTACGCGGAGGGGCACAGCAATAAAAGACGGGGTTATTGATCAGCTTGTCTTTTAAAACAAATGGTTGTACAGAGCTTATAGCTTCATGCAAGGATCTCAAAATAATTTTCCTTCTAACCTTGTAGGAGTTTCTGGGCTGCCTTTTTCCTGCAGGGAAGCATGGAAAGTGTGTTGGTGTTGCAGCCATACCAACCCCTGGTTGTGCTGGTGGGCTGCCCACACTCTTTAGGAAACCCTAAATGAGTATTTTTTTAAACAAAACCCTTCGGGGTGTTGGATTTTAGCTCAGTGATAATTTGGGTGTCCATTTTTCCCCGAAGTAGGTAAGGGCAAAAGATAAACAAGGCATTGCGTCCTTGAAAGGTGTGTAATGCCTTGTTTATTTTAATAAATAAATACTTTTTTTAATTTTCAGGGTAGCCCAGGACAGGGGTGGTGGTGGAAGCTTCTGGGAGGTTCTGGTCTCCCTGCTCTTCCCTCCCAGGTGGGCTCCCACCGCTGGAGCAGGGAGCTTGCTGGAGCAAGGACTGCGTGGTTCTGCTCTTTGTTCCCTGGCTGCCTGAGGGAAATGGCTGGGGAACTTCAGTGAGCGTCTTTCCTTAGGTTTGCAAAAAGGGAAAGGAAAAAAAAAAAAGGGGGNAAGAGAAAGAGAGGAACAATCCATATGTGCCCTGCCAGCCTGAAATAGCTCGCCACAGGTTTGAAATCCATTTCCCACAATGGCAAGAATTAAAAAGCCACAAAAGCCGACCTGTACATTTGTGCTGTATGAGGGTTGCTGATACACAGCAGAGCTGTCATTTTAGGAGGAAATCATCCATCATCTGCCTGCTAGTCCCCAATAATCACCTTCTATTACAGTCAGATTGAATCTTCAATCGGTGGCATAATGCCAGTTTTTCCACAGTTCTCAGTTTCCTGTTCTTTACAGAGGTATTCAAAATAATTTGCCATTCAACTCTACAAATGTAGCACTTGTGGAGAGTATTATTATTGTTAACATGTTTCTTCTAAAGCAAATCCATGCTAAAGCATCATTTGCTGAATTAATCGTTGGTCACCCATTGACTCCATCTCCCTGTTTTTTCCCCCCACACCCGCTTAGGATTTTGTAATCCTTGATGTTGTTGTTGTTGTGTTTTTGTCCACACTGATGCAATGTACACGTTGAAAAAGACGTTGAGCAACGACCCTTTTGTTGACCATAAAAGCAATGACCTGATTGGGAAGACTCCATGAAGCAGAAAGCCAAGGGTGCCTGCACGAGGAGAACTCACAGGGTCCTCAATGGACAAAATGACCAGTGAAAGTGGAAAATCTTAAAGAGTTTAGGATGAGTTTTATGGCATCTCCCTCTCTTTTAACTGTTGGTGTGTAGGGATGCAGCAAAGACAACGAGGTTGTCCAAGGTTCAGAGATTGCTGAGCAGGCATTGTGGGGAGTGTTGTGGGGGTACTGAGGGCCCAACAAAACTTACCCATCTTTTAAATACTTCAATGCATTTGAATTTTCACTTCTCTTCCCCCCCTTCTCCCCGGTGTGAATTAAGATGCAGCCTTGTACTAAATTGAATCTCTGCCTATCTTTTGCTGTGCTTGTGATTGCCTCTGCTTTTCACATGTCATTTTAGTCTTCACCAAATAGATTTCTTTTAGCTTTTTGTGCAAAATTGAAGTACTGTATTAAAGCAGAAGCCTTTAGGGCATTAACGTTGGGTTTTTTTTTTCTTTTGGAAAATAAATAATAGTAAAATTTAATTACTGTACCTACTACTTAAGTAAAGTTTTGGTTCCTCAATCCAAAGTCCAATTTCCTACTTTGTGGTTAAAGCTCCGGTATGTTTTGAGGGCAGTGTACTGTTACATGCCTGAATTCAGCAAAGGAAAATAGGAAATAATTCACTCTGGCTTGAAAAGGGTGGGGATTTCTTTGTTTCTTTTTATATTTATTCAGGAAAAGCTGACAATCGTCCCACATTAATGAACAACACCATCAATCAAAGTGCTGACAATGAGCGGAAAAGCGAGGTAGATGTCAGACTGACGGCATATTGCTTTTTTCAGCGAGGCCAGGGCTGTTTATAGCACTTTTCACTGGCAAAACTCTGGCTGCAGCTCGACAGGAATAGAAAGCAGAATCAGAAACTGTGTGTAGAAAGTGGCTCCTGTGCTTTATAAGTTGAGATCAGCATTGAAATCCAGTCACCACCGCGTCATTTTCACGTGTTTGCTCTACAAGGTGGCAGAGTTTTTCCTGGTGAAGTGGTAGTGGACCCTGCAGTAGACAAGAGACAGCTCAGCCAAGGGCTGCAGCACCTTGTGAACAGAGCAGAGATAAAAAAAACATAACATGGATTATAATCCAGCCTTGCCCTGGAGTCCCCTGGTCTGTGAAAGCAGCAAACCCTCCCTGGGGGTACTTTTTTCTTGCCTTTCTTTTCTTTCTGGGCCATTTGCTCGCAGCGAGGAGAAGCTGCCAGGTCCCCTCTCCTGCTGGCCAGTCGTGCCCGACAGGGCTGCTGGTACCACACAGCTTTCTGCCCTGCTTGGTTCTGTGAGAAGGGTGATGGGCCACCCAGCTGGGGGATGGAGGGCTGTGAATGTCCAAAGCTCTGTGGCTACATGTCACAGGACATGGACCTCAGTGGAAATAACAGTCCTGACATAGCAGAAAAAGAGTCTTTTGTCCAACCTGTCAATTCTTCGTCATCCTCACTTCTTCCTGGAAGATGTGGGTTGCATCCATCACCCCTGAAATACCCACCTAAAGGTTCATCAGAGGAGTCTCCCTCTCTTATTCAGGATCTGTGGTTTAAAGCACGTGTATCCATTCCCCCTCTCCTCCCTTCCCAGCTGAACCAAGGCCAGCTTTTGCTGAACCCCTTGGCCTGACACAGCAGCCTGTACCTCCTCCGTGCTGTCAGGACCGTGTTATTCCCCACAGCAGCAGCAGTGCAGGGCAGTGAATCGTTTCTTTAAAGCCTTTTCAGGAATGAATGTGTTGTTGGAAACTACTTGAGTCACTGCCCCAGTGCCCGACCTCGGGCAAGTCATTTCCCCTCCCTGAGCCACCATTTCAGCCCTCACCCCGCGTTTGTCTGGTCGCTATGAAGTGTAATATCATCAGGGCAGGGCTCTGACTCTCACAGAGATGCACACAAGTATGAAACCAAGATAAAGCAGGGACTTCTGGCTCAAAAAATGGGGGAGGGAATGGTGAACACAAACCCCAGGAATGTTTTGGTCATTTCTGCTTTGAGAATTTAATAAGAAAACAGTTTTTCCTACTTCTCTGCGGATGTGTGGGAAAACTTTTATTAAACTTTTATTAAGCTTTTTTCGTATTTGAAACATCTGAGAGTTTTGAGTTTCCCTTAATTGTCTCTTTCCCACCCTCACTCAGCACAGAGAAAGAGGAGGAAAATGGGGGAAAATGATTAAACTGAAAAATAATGTCGGAGGGCGTTAGAACTTAAATGTTTCCTTTTAATGCTTTGGAACTTTCCAAAGATGAGGAAGTCATGAAAGGTTGGAGCAGCAATTAAAAACAAATTAAAAAAAAAAAAAGAATCCCATACAAGGGATTTCATAGTAGGCTCTGAAGCTTCAGGAGCTTTAAATAGGAGATTTTTACAGCTGTTTCCCTTTCTCTGCTTTTTGAGTGGAAGGTGGAAGGACAAACCTCGGGGTAGGAGGTGCCTCCCAGGACCAGAGAGAATCCCAGCAGGATTGGCATGGTCCAGATGGGGTTAAAACCCTCCTCTCTCTGTAACTAAATCCTGTAGGTCTCAGGTGCACACTCTGATCTCCTCTGCCACGGCAGAGGATCATCCTGGGTTGCTGTTTAGGATTATGGGACACAGCAGATTTACCTGTAAACAGAAAGGGCTGGTTGTGTGTTTAGGAAGAGCCTCCCAACACAGGTTCCAGTGGGTGTGCCCCAAAAAACAGCCTGGCACAACCTTGTCTGGGTCATGAGGGGCTGAGCTAACCCCCCTCCTCTGCTACAGTGTCCTGGCACATCCCTGGTGGTCCCTGCCACCCCAGGGGTGTCACAGCTCTCCGGGGTGGGCTTCAAGGCCGGGGACAATTGGGATGGTTGGGTGCTCAGGCAGTCTGGGAAAGCACAGAGAGTGTGGGAGGTGTCAGTCTGGGAATCACACACCCCATCTCAGACAGATGGGAGCAATACAGGGAGGAGGATGTCCATTAAACTTGTAGCTTAAACTTGTCCCTTTACTCCTGTTTTTATTGCTGTCAGTAGGAATCCTTAGGCAGCCTCCACCCCCTGCAGTTGCACTCCTGGGGACAAACCCCATCAGAAAAGCTCTCATTCCTCATAGCAGCCTCCAGCGGCCCATGGGAGAGAGTCTGAAGCAGGGAGTGGTGTTTGGGAAGGTTCTGGTGTGCAGGGAGCTCCGTGGCAGACACGGGGCACCAGCTCTGGCTGTTTCTGGGTGTCCCTGGAATGCATTTCCCACCACACAACCTCCTCTGGCTGCCCGTGACCTCCCAGCAGCAGCACACATGATTCAGCCCAGTGCAAATCTCTGTGGTATTTGGCTTTCCTGAGACACACAACTTTCTTTTTCCTGCTGTCCAGAGGGATCTGCCTCAGAGCAGCCCTGCAGATCCCCTTCAGGGTCTTGCTCCTTCTCTCTCCTGAGACACTCTGTGCTGCTTTAGCAGGGCCAGGTACCAGTTTACAGAGGTGTGGATATTCCAGGAGGAGGGATGTACAAACAAGATGTCTCGTGCAAGGAAAAGCTCAGAGTGGGGTGGAAGTGGGTGGAAACACTGTGGAGCTGAGGGAAATAGCCTCCCTCACATCTCCCTCATCATCTGAAACAAATGAAAAACGGGCTGATAAAATTTGTGATGCTGTTTCCAGCTGTTTCGTTGTTAGGAAAGTTTCCTTGCGTGGAAAGTAACTGAAAACTTGAGATGTAATTGCTGCAAAATGTAACAATATCCAGCAAAAATTACAGCTACTCGATGAAATATATATTTTCTCGGCATCAGCATAAAAGAAAGAACATTCTCATCCAGGAATGGTATGTAAATAAATAAACTCTAATTGGTTTGACAATGCCCCTTTTCCTGGCAGTGCCAAGAAAACTAGCATTGTAATTACACAGTTCTGGGCAGACATGTGGTTTCCATTAAGAAAGACTTGTGATTGACTGAGTTCATGAGGCATGTCAGAAAAAACACATCAATGTCTTTATAGCATGAAAAAATAGATCCAAATTTACTTCCAACTTCATGAGAAATGTGCATTTGTAAATACTCCCGAACGCAGTACAATAAATGAAAGTAAGGCAAGTCGCTCTGAGGAAATTTGCCAAATTCATTCTAAAATATAACCTTAGGCAACTAAGTGCACTTATTTCTTTTTGTAAGGAGAGTTTCTTGCACTTTTGATGGGCATTTAAAACGTTCCTAACTTTTTTCCTCAGTTGTTTCTGTTCAGCAGTGTAGAAATCAAAAATGTTTCCAATGCAAATGAAAATGATATTCAAAGTCTCCCACATTTTGTTTTACCTACATCACGCAAGAGCACTTAGAGCCAGGACTCAAGCTTTAGAGTAAAAAAATCTGCACGCAGGATTTTTCTTTTTTCTTCTGTGAAAAAGGAAAACTGGCTAGTTAGGTAAGGGAAAATTTTATCTAAGAGGATTTTAAACTAAAATTCTAATGACTTGTTTTAATCATTTTAAGTGACTAAAATGTTGGATAGTTTATTTTCTGCCTTAGCATAAATACTTCGAAAATGACAAACATTTTAGGATGCTGCCAAATACTGTCATCTCTTGGCAACCTTAACATTTTATGCTAGATGTATTTTTCTTGACAACAAAACAATTGTCTGTTTCATCTCTTCCCCCTCTTGAAAGGCAGCAGTGGCAAATACAGGGTGTTTTTAAAATGGATTATATCTGTTTTGACTTCTTCTAGATATAAATACAGATTTTAAATCTACCAAGTTAAGGAAAACCCCCAACATTTGGGGTCACTGACTGTGCCCTTTAACAATTGTGTTAAATGATAACATTTCTTTCTTGACCCCTCCCAATATAAATGGAAAGAAAAAAAAAAATCTTAATTCTGTGACAAGAAACATTACTTTTCTGGCCGGGTCACAGCACAGTGAATGTATCTGTCCTGCTGTGACTCACTGCTCTGCCACAGGCTCCTGGCAAAAAAACGTGGGCAAGTCATTTAAACTGTTTTGTGCCTCCACCTCATTGTTGTGAGGTTAAAATCCACTAATCACTGTGAAGTGCTTGCCTGACTCAGCAGGGAGGGTCAGACATAGGCCTAGAAATATATGCCAAATCTGGCAAAGGATTAGCATTGCGCAGTGTGGCTACAAAGTGGTTTAATACTTTTTAAACTTAAAAAAAATAAATTTTAATGCGTTTTAAACTCCTGTTGAGGTAGCAGCAAAGACTACTCTGTTGATGTAAAGCTAGACAATGGTAACAAGAAAAAATGGTTTAAGTTGTTAAAATGGTACAGGGATAGGGGCTGAGCCATATATACACAGATTTCTTAAATTATTAGAAAATTGAGATCAAGCTTTAGAACACTTAGAAACTTTGTGGGAGAAAGTTACTTGTAGGGATCCAAGTGCAAATATTTTGGCTTGAGAAGAGGAGCACCCTGTCACTTACAAGCTTGATCAGAATGACAGTGGGCTCCTTTAGCTTATTTCTTACTCCCTTGAGATAATTTGGAAGTGTGGTTGAACTTCTCATTTAGATCATTCTCACCCCAAAAAGCCCACAGACTGGACAAAAGGATTTCTCAGGTGCCTTTTGACCAAGTAGTCCATGTTATTAAATTTGCTTACAGCAGAGAACCCTCTCTTGCACAATTAGCTTTTTCTGTGTATTTTAAGGAACGACAGGAACAGCAATCTTAGTTTTTAAGTAGGCAACAAACTTCTCAGAAAGAGAAATCATAGACTTTTCTCAAATGATCATTTCCCCTAAAAGTCTGTATTCACTTTTTGGCTGTCCCTTTTGTATGCATGTATCAATAACTGCTTATGTAAATTGTTAGGTAGCGTGCTTGGGAAATAACATTTTTCAGGGGATGTATGCAGATTTTAGAGATCCACAGTTGGATTTCTTCTGGTACTGAATTTTTAAATCATGGCAATCTGCACAGAATATCTAAATGTGTCTGCATTGTATCACATCAACCTAAGAGGCATTGAAGGAGCATCTCTACTCACTTTATCCCTTGGAATAGGCTCTGAGTGTTATGGAGTGTGTGGTCAACATGGAGATAGCCTGGAAAAATCCCCATCCTCATGTTGCCAGCTGAGCTCTCAAAGGGGAAGAACAGCACATGAGGGTCCAGAGGAGATGGGGAGGCTTTGAGCTCTCACCAATTGCAGCACCAGTTCCCCTCATCAGAATATGATGAGCAGTTTCTGGAGCCATTGCATGTTTTATTAAAAAATGCCTTTTATGGAAAGAACATCTCGCTGGTAGTTTCTCCTGGTACAGTTTGATTATGCTGTGCTTTCCTGCTCTCTGTGTAGGGCTGGTATTGCTGATCAGCCCTATTAGCAAGGTTTCAAGAGAACAATTGTGTCTCTGTAAAGCCTTGGTACAGCAGTTAAAAATAAACCTCCCAGACTGACTACAAAATCAGCACCGTGCTGATGGCAAGAGAAATGCTCCCTTTGCTGGAGTAGCTGTGTGTTTACATTTTGCCCTGGCTCTGGTGTCTTGGTTTTTGAGGCAGAAGGATGTCAGGACATCAGACTCTGCTGAGGCAGCCTGAAATCGTGATGGGTAGTCCAGAAAGCCTAAAGCTACTAATTTTTTCCTTAAAAAATCCCAGGTTAGCATAATGATTCTGGGTGAGGGGGCTGGTTTAATCATCCAATTTTCTAGGTTCAGTGTAAACCCTTGGCAGTGAGATTTGGTATTTGGGACTGATGACAAGCACAGATGAGCACCGTGTCCCAGCCAGCACCCAAAGCACAAATTATTCCACTGAAGTCAAGGGACGGTGAGAGAAGCAATGAGAATTTTTGGTGAAGCTCCCATGCAGGTGGCCTGCTTAGTTCTGTCATTGATTGTTAGATAATCAGGAGAATTTATGGCTTCACTTTATTGTGAAATGGCGAGGGTTTTGGTGAATATAAAGTTTGTGTTTTGGTTTGCTTGTGGAGTGCCAGGAAAGGCTGAGGTGGAATCTGTCATTTTGGTGTCTGTTGGGAATGTTGGAAGTGATACAAAGTCACACCCATTAACCAAGGGTTCAGTGGTGCTGTAGCACAATAGACAAGAATATTTGGGAATCTTCTACCTATAATAGAGCAGAGCTGTGGGTGTGCCTGTGGCTGGGACAAGTGTACTGGATTGGATATCTGGCTCTGAGCATTTGCTCTGCGTTCAGGAAATTTGTGACACATTGGTGGCGATGGCAGAGCCAGAGCCCTTTCTTTCTTCCTGCCTTGTCTGTGACCGAAGCCATGCCACGTGGATAGAGGCAGAGGAAAGGGAGATTGCCAGTGTGAAATCTGTGCACAGAATGGGGGATAACTCATAATTACCGGCAAGAATCTGTCAATCCTCATTCTTACTCCAAGTTTCACAGGGCTTTGGGGGGACTTGGCCACCTTGGAGGCGCTGCTGTGAGAAGCAGCGCATCCCTTTGGAGTTCCTCCACATAAAAATGTGTGGAGCAGTGTAGAGTTGATCCAGGATTTCCACCCTGAGGAGCTGCGGGGGGTGTTTTTGATGCCAGACAGCTGTATGGCTGCTGATCCAGCTGCACTGCATTTAGGGAGAGGAAATTCAGGAGTCACTACCACAGGGGCAGGCTTTTAGTAGCATCAGATGTTTGGGGCTGAGCTTCTCCCAGCCCTGCTTTACCAGGCAGCTACACCTCCCCTGTCCATCTGTTCCCAGCTCCAGAGATGATGGATAGGATGCTGAATGCCCTGTTTGTGAATAACTTAATAGCAGAGTCACAAAAATATGAGGATCTTTCTGCTCTGTAGGAACCTGCTTTTCCATTGCTCTGAAAGGGAAGTTAAGCATCCAAACTGAAGTTTAGTTATCTAAATGCTTTCATGGATCTTGGATGGAAGCGAGTCACTTAGGCAGGTTTGAATATGATATCTGTAATATATCACTTTGCTCCTTGTTTAAATATTTATGGAGAAGACTTGGGGCAAGGCAGGGGGGGTGATAAGGGTGGGTGTAAAGGGAGAAAGGACATTGGGCTCTCTCTGATGTCATTGCAGATGAGTCATTTCTCCACATTAAGGCTAATCTTACAGGGGCTTAGGAGCCTTACCAGGTTAAAAAGAATACTTTGAAAGCATTTTTAAAGCCTTTTAAGCGCCTGGGCAAGTTCAGGAGGAAACTTTTTATTTGGTTACTATTTGGCAGAGAACCGGACACTGGAGGTTTTCATTTGTTGGTTGTACATCCAAAATCCAAAATTCCTTCATGAAAATATTTGACATCTGGTTAAATGAGAAGGATTCAGGGAGTTTAAGCTGCAGGAAAACCCTCTTTGGGGGCAGATAAGAACCCCCTAAGTCTAACAGAGAAGAACTCTGTACTTGCATGATGTGAGATTCTCTGTATAAAATTCCTTTGGATCACCCAACGAGGTTCACCTTGACGGGAGTCTCAGTCCTCCCACCCATGTGCTGTGATCCATTTTCCTGGATGGCAGGTGCTGCTCCACGTTGCAGAAACTTGGTCATTAACTGTGCCTTCAAAGGGCACTGAAGATGGGTGATCTTCAAACTTGCTGCTTAATTACTTCAGCTTCATCCCGTCACTCCCCTCCCGTGCAGTTGGAATCTCTCGCTGGTATTGGAATCAGATACCTGATGGGATGGCCTTGGAGCAGCTGAGGTTATAGTGCAAGATAGTCTTAATAGGAATATGCAGTCAATTACACTCTCAGGAAGGCAAATAAATGATTGTACCTTCTCAGAAAGTGCATTTATGTACACAAAAACTCCTTGTGTTTTCTTTTGGTTCCTTTTCATTTTTAAAAAAAAATCTTTCCATTTCCAGGAAACATAACCAAGTGGGAGACAAAGCTTTTTCAGTGAAAATGCCAAATAGAGTGCTTGTTTCATTTAAATTCCTGCCTTGAAAAGCAATAATCTCACATTTAGAAAAAAATTACAGTGGAGGATGGAGAGTAATGAAAATGCAAAGCTGAGGTCTATTTGTCCCATCTGAGGTAAAGCAGGGTTATGGAAAACCTTCTAATGAGGTGAATATGTTCTAATGCACATTTGATTTTTTTTTTTTTAATACTCAAGCTATTTCTGCAGACTGCTTTAAAACGTTGAATTAAGATGTGATTGTTTTCTGCCTCTTGGACTTTCCCTTCCAGCTCCAGAATGCCTTAACCTGCCCCTTTTATTGTACTCTGAGCGACATTTTAAAGTGCCAATGTCATGCCATAGCCCATCCCAAAATACATACACGTTTTTTACATGCTCAGGTGGACCTAAAAGCAAGGTAACAAATGTGCTTTTGTGGGCCGTGTGCAGGCTGTGAGGTTCCAGAAGAGAAATAATGCAGTATTTAATATGGAAATAGTGATACATTTGCAGGTAGTGCTTGACTTTGTTATTTTCTGACGGGATCTGGGGGCACTGTGATACCTCTACCACCTGTAAATTCTGACAGCGATGTGTGCTGCAGTGATCATCTCCTGTGCCAAAACAAATAACAGGTATTGGAATATGGAATTCAAAATTTTTATGATTGTTAGGTAAAGTGATTTTCAAATTAGTTTTTAATGAGTTCTAATATTTTAATACAGCACAAATTTTCGAGTTAGAGGTGCTTTATAGATTTTCTTTTTTTCTGTTTGTTTTAGACAATGGGATACAATATTACTTGGTGGGATAACATTTAATTAAAATATACTAATTTATGTATTTGTTTATTAGTCTTATCCCTAAAGCAGCAAAAAAATCCGCGTAATTTTTATGAAAAATGTAAATGAGGACTTTGGCATCACTAATAAAGTGGAATTAGCATACATTTAAAAAGTGGCTTGTTTCACTCTAATAACATTTATAGCAATCACTTTTAAAGTGTTGCTTTGACTGGGAGCACAGTGAGTTTGCACTGAGGCAGTGGAAGGGGCTTCTCTTTCCCTGGGCCAGATCTGAGGCAGTGTTTTCCTGTTCACTCTGGTGGGACACTCCTGAGGTGCCCTCGGTTTGTCCCACCCTCGTGCCTGGGGTGTGGCGCTGGGTTGGGTGTTGGTACCAGTGGGAATGTGGCTCCTTCAGGATGAAGGCGTCTCCGACCCTGGCTTTGGCTGAGACAGGGTCAGACTGCTCTGGGAATAACCTTTCATTTTTCTAATTTCCTTTTCAGCTTTATTAGGTTTTACCTGATGAGGTCTTGTCAAAAGAGAAAAGTTTCCTCTTATTACTTTCAGCATATGAAAAGTTGCAAGGCAAAAGCCCAGCCAGTCCCGAGACGGGCAAAATTTCCATTGTTTATAAGAATTTTGTCTGAGAAATGTCTGTTAAGATCAGGCCTCAGATTTTTATCCTGTGATTTTTATCCTGTGATCTAATGCATCGTTGCAAGACGAGCAGGGTTGCTGGCTGATGAGACTGGTTGTGTTTGAGTTTCTCTGTTGTTTTAATCCCAAGTAAGGCTTCTGTAAGATCCTGTAAGTTGCTGTGGGCTCGCTCCGTGGTGTTGAGGGCCTGTGGTCAGCTCTGGTAACCCACAATCGTGGCCATCAGTGTTGCTGGACTCAGAGAGAGGGGCCAGCTGGGCTGGCAGTGAGCAAGTCTTGGTGTTTTGGGTTTGTTTGGGAGTATTTGTATGCATTTATTAAAAGAAAAAAGCAGCATCCCCTCCCTCTCCTCTCCCAGTTTCTCATCTCTCTTAGTTTGTTTGTAAGAATAATCAAACTGAATACAGGAAGGTAAATGGCTTCAGAAAGGTTTTGGGAGGGCAATGCCAAGCACTAATTTCTGTGGCTGAAATGCAAAAAGGCTCAAAGCTGGCAATGGGAGCACCTTCCATCTCCCTGTGTCCCCACTCCTTGTGTCCCCACACCGAGACCCCTCCTCAGCGCCCAGTGTAGGGGCTCCCTGGCCCCCTCCCCTTTGTGTGAAACATAAAGGATTGTCTTCAATGCTCCTTTGTTTAAACCTCCCGAGGGGTTCAGATCCCTCTGAGGATCCCCATCTCCCCAATCCCACACCTTCCACCCTGCGGAAAACACCCCCAAATGCAGCCCAGGCCCTTCCCCTCCATCTTCCCCTCCTCCTTCCCACTGTTACTTATTTGGGTTCACACTTCGCTTCAGGTCCTTTGCAGGCAGCCTGTGTGGGGCTGTTTGTTAACAACCTGTCAAGGAACATACGGGTTTGGGGGAAAAACACGGAGTTTTTCACGCGGGCTGCTCGGGCCAGCGAGGCAGCAGGAGCTGGGGGCCAGCTCTGCCCTGGGAGGCTGGCAGGACCTGGAAGGGCCAGCGGAGGAGGGCAGAGGGCATCAGAACAGCCTGGAGCCACCAGGAGGGGATGGCAGAATCCCTGGAACACGCTTGGGAATCTGGGCGTGTGCCTTTGTGCAAAGTTTTCCCTTCTCTTCTTGGGTGCAGAGGAAGGGATGCGGATTTGCTGCTCATCCAGAGCAGATTGGCAGAAAACAACGGTGGTTTTTATTGTTGTTGTTGTTTTCTCTTTCTTCATCTGTCTTTTTTTTTTTTTTTTTTTTTTGGTCAATTATCCACGTCACCGAAATGTTTTAATGAGGAAATCCTGACTGCGGGAAGGTCAGGAGATGAAAAGCAGAGCTGATTTTAAAAATAATGCCCAGTTTTACTGCGCGGCCAACTCCCAATGCATTTTTGAGATGAAAGGGAAAGAAAAGCTTCACAGTATTTAAGCAATAAAAGTACTACAAGGAAAAGCTCTTTCATAGTCTTTGGCTGGCATGGAGGGGTGATACGAGGTATGGGGGAAAAAACAACTTCTTCAAAGAAGTAAAATGTAAAAAGTCCCTCACACTGGATCTGTATTCACTGAATAGGTGTCTATATGTGTGACTTGATATCACATATAGGTATGAGCAGATGTAGGGCCTGATTCTTCAGGTATTTTATGCAAATGAGAAACTTTTCTCATGAACTGTTGAGATGATCATAAATTGGACTGATTAAGCACATGGTTAAATCTGAGCAGGATTTAGTTCACGTACTTATTCTTATATTCCTATATTCCATCAGTGTAAAAACAAATTACCCTAATGTGACATTAATATCTATTTGCTACCATCTGGGATCTTTTAAAAAGGTATTTAATTTCTTAATATTCGGAGACTTTTTTCCTTAAAAATTTCATGTATCATTAAAAAAAAAAAAAGTCTAGTCTAAGTCACAAATGCATCCTTTTTCTCATGTATATTTGATACCAGGCTCCAGTCTAATCTGATAAAGTGCACTTTGCCTGTGGTGTCTTACAATAAGCTGGCTGCATTAGTGCCGGGAAAAATCAATACCGATTTATAATTTACCATCGCAAAAACCTATCACTTTTTATGACCCTCCATCCTGGCTCATTAATATTACATTAAAACACACACACACCCCACTGCAACAGGGTGAAATTGTAAGCTTGTCAGGTTTGTAGTCATAAAGAAAGCTTTAATTGGTCTTAATTTGGGCATTCGGTATTAGGTTTTGTTTGTTTGTTTTTGCGATGAATATTTTTTAAGAATCTTCCTTACTTCTGGTGGATTTCTAAAATGCATCCTGGTAATGCATCAATCTCTCAGCCAACACTTCCTTACAGTTTTCTTTTTTTTTTTCCCCTCTGCATGAAGATATGGTTTTCAAATAAAGCCTCTCTCTCTAAAATTTCAGCCAGGTTAGATAAATCACTTGAAGAAACTCCTTGTTTGGGATTTGCACTCTTGATGGAGGTGATGAAGTATAATAGGGCCTATCCATGGTTAATATTTATGGTTCTAATTGTGGTTCGATTTGTGTTTGTTTGCTTTTCATCAGGGTTCTGGAAGGCTGTTTTGGGGCAAAACATGTAAATGGAATCACTGTACGCTACATTGCTTATCTCTCTCTTGTAAAATGCCTTTGTTTCCTGAGCTGGCAAGAGCAGAGGGATCAGTTGGATGTTGTTGGCCCAATCCTGCAGGATACAAACGGCTCTGTGCAGTTTACAGAGCACCAACATCTCCAGCTGATTTCAGTGAGCCTAATAATTTCCTTTCTTCACTGAGCACAGAAGATGACAAGAACTATGAAGTGTAGACTCAGTCATGAATTCAGTTTCTTTCTTACATATTTTAAAAACTAAGTTAAAAAAATCAAAACAAACCAAAACAATACTTCACCCCCTGCAACGAAAATTAAAACAGTTTCATACTCACATGTTTTTAGACTCTAGAAGTCCTTATATCTAAATTCTTTCCAGATAATGTCAAAAATAATGATGTCAGTGTTTATATTGGCAACGGAAAGGTGCTCTTTATTTATTTCATACTATTCCCAGAGAGTTTCCAGGGATTTTATTTTTTTTTTTCTCCCCTAGTTAATACTGTAGAGATTCCACCCTAACAAGATTCATGCACTTTCCTGCCGCATGAAAGGTTAAGGAATAAATAGGTAAATGGCGTGTTAACACAGAAGTTTAAATTTAAAAAAAAAAAAAAAATTAAATAAATAAAAAACCCCGGGAAATCCAGTGTGTTCTCAAGTGTGCAGCGGATCCGCACCATGCAGCAAGTACATGTCGTGATTGGGTTTTTAAGAGACGTTCGCCTCCCCACTGACTGACAGGGCCTATTGATTTTTTAGGTTTCTGCCGTCATCAGTTTTCAGCCTCACAGCGGCCATATGTCGAGGTCAGGGCGCGCGGGGGCTCGGGCAGGCAGCCCTCGCCACAGCCAAAAGTGAAGGGCCGCTGAAAGAAAATCAATCATGTCATAAGTGGGAAGCATCAAAAATTTTCCCCCTGTATGGCCAGGGCCCATCAGGCTGTCTCCACTCCCGGCGAAGGTTAGGCATCTGTCAAGGCGGGCTAGGTGAAAAGTATTAGAAATGCCAGTTAACCCGTGGTACGGCTGAGCGGAGCCGCGCCGCCTTTGTCTGCCCGGGGAATATGACAAGGTTAGCGCTTGCACTTAATTTTTGAGACAGGGGAGCTCCCTCTGCTCCCCTGGTTGATCTGCAGCAGGTGCTGGAGTGGCCCAGGTTGTGGTGAAAGGTGCTGTGTGCTCGCAGATGGGTCTAAAACTCACCCGCTCGTGTGGATGTGGTGCTTCCTTTGGGAAGGCAGCACAGGCTGTTCGTGAGGTCCCCAAAGCTGGTTCTGAAATGAGGCAGCACCACAGGAATGTGGCTTTTTGAGTAAAATGCGTAAGTTTTCAATGCTTTGGGTTGTTTGGGTTTTTTCCCCCCGTCAATGATGAGATTATTTGCTCCTGCCCTCTGCAGATCTGGATGTTGTTTGACTCTTGTTTCAGAATATCTTCACTGGATTGACAGTAAATATTTCCATTGTTCCGCTAATTGGGGAAAATCTATTTCATGCACTCGGTGAAAGTATACTGCTGTGCTGTATGATTTTAATCTTTCTCCTCCTGTTCCATTTAAAATCCATACAATTAGATTGTGCAATTATGCTAAATAATCGATCGTCTGTATCTTGTTTGCCACTTACATGATGCCTCTTGTGGAGAGGAAAACATATCTGAGTATGTCCACTAAATTTGAAATAGTGATTTGGTAATACACTGGGATATTTAAGATTATGTTGGCCATCTTTCAAGCTTTCTGATTGCTGATCATGTGCCCTGAGGAATATTGCAGTAGGCTATGGATAACAGAGTGTGTGTGGATTTATTGTTAAGCAATTAGGCAAAAAGAGAAAACAAATTTATCAGGACAAGAATGGGGGCATAGCCTCTTCTATTTATTTTTTTTACCCTTAATTCTAGATGAAGAAAAGTTCTACTGTCAGCGAGGGCAAATTTGCTTATTTACTTTTGAAAAAAAGCCCCCAAACATGTATTTTCCATACTTGAAGCTGATTTGTATCCCATCTCCATGTGTAGGTCTTGTTGACTTAGCCAGATACAAATACCTGTTCCTTGAGTGATGCTGCCCATTGAAGCTCCCGAGGGGGATCTTCCTGTGACTGTTTTTCAGAGGGGCAGAGAAGGAGCAAAACTCACTCCAAAGCTTGTCCTGTGTGCAGCAGATGACCCCCAGGAGATGACGGGATGGGATCTGTGATTTAGACTCCAAGCTGGGTTGCAGCTCAGTGCTTGAACATTGCCTGTCACCACCTGACCCAAGCTGTATACTTCCTAATAAATATTTTAGCTCTCTACACTCCAGTGATTACGCTCTCCATTGAATACAGATAAAAAGACAAAATGTTTCTTTAATCAGTACTGTGATGTGAGACCGTTAAGGTAATAGTGCTTGAAACTATTAGAATCTTGAGGATATTGACTGGCTTGCTTTTGGCATTGCAATTATAATTGTATTTTTAGGCTGTGTTATATGGTTTTATAGTAGATATTCTAACACAGAAGGCTTCCCTGCCCTGTCTGAACTGTAGGGAGATACAGAGGGGGAGGGATTTTGCAGTCCTGAGCTGCAGGTGCAGCTAGCAGATGACCTAATTGGGACTGATATAATTTGGTTTTCGAATGTGCAAGGAAATCCAGGTCATCCCTCTGGAATCCACGGTGAATAAGCGTAGACAGATTTGAGGGGGAAAAAAAAAACCTGTTTGAAACCTTCCTCAAAGTGTATTTTAAGCTCTTGAAGTGTTATGGGGAAGACTGGTGACAAAAGTTACCCATTGTGAGTTTAAGGCAGATCAGTGCAAGTGGCCAAAGAAGTCTCCTCTCCACAGACTTGTATCCCCCATTCCCTGGTGAGTGAGGGCCTCCAGGTGCAAAGCTCTCCCAACTTCACCATTGCCACCAGTTATCCTGACCTGTAGGTGCAGGGAATTGCAGTCCAAAGGGAACAGAGGTGGTGCAGTCTGAGCTTCTGCTTGACACCCACCAGGGAAAATCACCCCTTCATTGCCACATCCAGCCTGTAACTGGGAGGCTCTCCTGGGAGCACAAGCTGGACTCCTCCTGTGAACACACATTTTACTGACTCCAGCAGGGTCATTTTACCAGTGTAGACTTCCTTATCACCTGTAGCAATGCACGAACATCAAAAGAGGATCAGACACAGAAATTCTTGATACAGTGAGTTATGGATGTCTAACACAGAAGGTATCATATAACACATAAAAACGTTAAAGAACTGTCCTTTCTCTCTAAATCTCTTTTAGACATAGTTTAAAGTGATTTAAGTGTGTTATATTAGTCATTTGTTTAGTTAAATTAATGCCCTCTGCAGTATCAGCAGACATTGTGATTTGATGATGTGTTTGCATGACTCAGGGCAAACCCTGTTTGCTGGCTTTTAGTTGGTACTTATTTCCAATTATTAAGGAAAAATAAGCAAGGATGGCTGCTAACCTTTTGGAATTACCCTAGAGCTGGTTGAGAGGCTGAGTCTCTGCCCTAGTCACAGACAATTGTGGGTACTTGCCATCTGCTGCTCCAGGGTTACCTCGGTGTGGCTGGGCAGTGGAGTTTTGCATGGTGCAAGCCAGCAGCTCCTGGGAGTTTTGATTTCTGACTTTTCTAACAGATCAAAGCTGGTTTTGCCACTGAAAGGCTGCATTGAATGAGGTCTGTTTCAAGTAGAGTCTGATACACCTGTACCAAAATAGTTGGCTCCTGGTGCCAGAGAAGCATTCCAGGTACAGCATTCTCTTCTCAAGTGAGAATTAAAGTGCTGGGATAACAAAAATCAAAAGTAATGCCTCAGAGTCATCTGGTAGCAATGGCTGTGGCTCCTGCAAATGGTGATGTGTGTGTATGTGCTGGTGTGTTTGTGCACGTGGGTAGAACTTGCTATTTGCTGCACGTTGTTTCGTGCAGCCACAGCTGGTTGTTCATGGAGGGTCTTTATCCCCTTCCTAATTCCCTCCTGAGGGTTTGCCTTGGTACATGGATTGGTTCATGTCTCTGGCACTGCACCCTGAGGCACCATGGAAGTGGTGGTGTTAAAATTGTTCTTTATCAGCTGGAGGATGTTTCTGGAGAGGGGGAACCAGACCCTTCCTGCTGACATGGGCTGCCTTGGCTCTCCACCCACCTGCTGTGGCCCTGATGTGGCTTCTGATGGTTTTGCTCGGGCACAGGAGGGATGTTGGCCATGTTGCTTCACTCTGGCTGTTCCCATTTCTCCTCTCACACCCTTTCTCTGCAGTCAGGACCAGTGTGTGGGCTGGGGCTGGGCACTCAGGAGCAGACTCTGTGAACAGCCCGTGCTGTTGAACGCAGGGATGCTGCTGTAGAAGCATTTTACAGTATTTACCCGGGGTTGCTGTCAGCTCTGCAGCTCCTGCTCACCCAAATCAATGTTTCCTTTCTTTCACTTGATTTCCTCCAGAGCTGGCACATTGCAGTGCTGCAGTCTGTGGGAGCAGTGCTTTCCCTTGAGCTGAGAAATACTTTCTCTCCCCTATTTCCTGGAAATTCTAGACCTCCCCATCACTGCATCTGCTACGACTGTGGTTCTTCTGTGCCTCAGCATCTTAGTTGTGTAGGCAGTCTTTCTCCCCCTGTCTCCCTCTTCCTTCCATTTCCTTTCCTCCTTCCACTTCTACTGCCTTTTTTTTCCTCCTTTTTCCTCTTTCTCATTTTTGTCTGAAAAACATTGCCGCTGTATGGGCACGTTCCAAACTTCATTTCAGCCCTATTAAAACAATAAATCCNAAAAAAGAAAAAAAAAAAGAAAAAAATCCTTTTTAACAAAAAAAGTCCCTGAATACAGATTTACAAAGTACATTTCAGAACCATTATGGTCCTCTGGGTAAATAATTTTCATTTTTAAAAAAATCTTTATAACACATATTTTAGAAGTGTTTTAAATATTATTTTTTTTATAGTAGACCATGATGGGTTCTAAAGAGCCATTATGGTTTATCAGGGAAATAATATACTTCTTAAAAAAATTGTCTTTTAAATACTCATTCTTGAATTGTTGCAACTGTGATGCATTTCTAGCATAGGGGATTTTTTTTTCCCCTGGGCTATTTCCCCCTCCTATTATAACAGAAATGAACATTTTCACATGCCTGTCTCTTTTTGAAACAGAATATGATAATCTGGCTTAAATGATGCATAGATTGGAAGCTCCACCTTTAGTATGAAATATGCTTTTCTAAAACCATCCACCCTTTTTTTGAGAGAGCCCTGTCACATTCCATGACATTCCCTACCTTGCAAGGGCTTGGTGCAGCAGGTGATGTCATAGGCAACATCTCCAGATTATTTTTGGCATCCATTGAGTGGAAGAGGCTGACTAGGGACTTCTCTGCATTGACAAATTATTCCCTTACATGACAGGGTGTGGAGAGCCCCCCATAGCTTTTTCCAGAGTTCAGATGTTCACCTGGGGGGCTCTCCCAGCAGTTCCTTGGTGTATGCAGACCATGTTCTTCTCGTACTCTGAAATCCAGGAAGATTCAGGGAATGACTGGAGGGTGCCTCTTCTCCAGCAGCCCGTTGTGAAGATCAAAGCAGGGATGGATATATCTTCTGACTGAACCAGAAAATGTGATTTGAATGCAGATTCTAGGTGTTACTTTCATTAGTCAATGTGTCAGGGGAGGGACTGGGATGAGCTGAGGGGAAATGCTCCCAGGCAGTGAGGAGAGGAGGAAACTCCTGCCAAGGACTATGTGAGGTGTCCTCAATTATACAGACACCTTCAGGGCAGCCACTTCCCTCCCAGTTCTCCCCATCCCCCCGTGTGAGCACCCTGGTTTTCTGGAGAGTCAGAGGCGGATCTTTGACCATTTTCTTTCCCCCATCAGCTGGCTGAGGTTAGGGGGTAACCCAGTGTCTCACCAGCCCTCTTGAATCTGTGTCACATCTTCATTATCTATTTCAGTGAGGAAACAAAGATCAAAGGAACTGTCAGTTTGGAACAAGTCCTTGCAGAGCTGGAGGGAAGGGGTGCTAATGCTTCCAAATTTTGCTGGAATGAAGCGGAATTTGCAAAGAAGTTGGAGAAAGTGGAATATTTGTTCTGTGGTCACACTTGGGAGCCCAGATGAGCATTGAGGTCCCAGTGTGGCAGATGCTTTCCATGCAGATGCTGCAGGTGTCCTGGCACTGGTGACTGCTGCATCTCCCCTGGTGCCATAACGAGGAGTGCAAAGTGTAAGATCAACACACACACAAAAATACAGAGAAACCCCATAATCCATACAAGAATAACTCCTGGGAAAACCACATTACCTTAGTTTACAAGCAACTGTCTGTGAAACGAGATGATTGCCCATTATGTAATAGAGCTGTGCAATAAAGCTAAGGTAGGTGCATTTGGAAGTTAATAAATGGACTTATTGCAGACTGAGATGTTGGTGGTATAACAGATAACTACATTAAGGGAGAGTTGTTCTGAGAAGACAACGAGTGTTTTTTACAAGTTTTTTTTCAAGGATGTTGCACATTTGTAAAACTACAGAATATTATTCTTTCCAAATGCAAATGTTAGCAGGACTGAAAAGAACTGACGGGTGATTAACTAAGGATGTAGGCACCAAAATATTAGAAGAGTACAGAAAGATTTAATTAAAAACTAGGTATAGTTTTTCAATCAGTGTAGAAGTAATCTCAAAACAACAGAAAAAAAACATCTGACATAATGTAAGAGCGGCATTTATGCAAGTTACTTGAACTGACTGCTGTCAGCTTTAAAAGGACCTGTTCACAGGCGTTTAGGAAACACGAGGAGGAGGAGGAGGATGTAGGCTCTGAGTTTTTATGGAATTAGAAGGGAGTTTCTAAAAAGAAGTTCTGTAAGGCTGTAGATACATCAGCCGGTGCAAGGCTGGAACAGTTGGTTCATTTTTGGAAAGCAAAACTGAACTGTTGTGCAGCACAGTGAGTTAACTTTGAAATAATCTGTTGTTGAGGTGGATTTCCAGGTAAATTAACAGCAGATAATCTACAGTTCATGAATGTCTTACTTATTTCATTAAGTTCCTTTGGCAGATTTGGTGAGGGATGCAGAGCTCAAGCTTCGACTTTTACATTGGTTAGCTGGAAATTCAGTCTGTGTTGCCAGGTGGTTAATCTGGAGACAACTGCTTTGGTGGTGTTATCCAGGAATTCTTTGGGGATCCTGGTGGAGCTGTGGAGCTGCAGAGAAGCTGCAGTAATGTGTGAGCCTGTGTTTCTGTGGGCACACAGGAAATTGAAAAGGAGGCAGAGTGTGGTAAAGAACACTCAAAGGGGACTCTCGTGGTAGGTGGGCATGGGCAGAGAAAGCATCTGGCAAACTTCCTACAGTAACAGCCACAGCATTTGCTCTGTGGCCCAGCACCCTGACCTCATCTTGGCATCAACCCAGTGCCAACCAGACTGAGTAGGAGGCTGTTGAGTCTGGCTTGGGACCCACAAACAAAGCCTGGTAGCGTTTTTCAGGCAGTGGAGGGGAAGAAGCTGGGTATGCCAGCAGATTTCCTCTGCAGAAGGGTCAGTTCGACTGTTTTCCCCACTGAACATCGTAAAACCAGTTATGCTGAGTGGGGTTTGTTTCAGCCCATGCCAGCTCTGTTCCCTGGAGCTGTGGGAGTCATTTTTACTGGTATCAGGGGGTGTAAAGGGTAGGGAAAGGCATCCCTGTGAGGTCTAAGGATCAGTAGCAGCAGCACTTTTCATGGTGTGTCCTTGGACCCCAAAACGCCTTCCACCGGGAATGGGCAACCTGGATTTCACTGGCTGCATTCTCCCTTCCCACGGGACCTCTCTGAGGAAGGCAGCAGTCAAACCACAAAGCTTTTTATGCACCTGACAGAGTTTCCATCGTGCCAACCCATCTGGGAAATGCTCATGAAAGAAACTTCCTAAAACGCCGTCCGTGTCATCGGCAGCGACCGCGGCAGCTGAAATGCAGAGCAGCCACACTCCAAAGGGTTTTTTATGAGCTACTCCTGTCTCTGCAGACTAAACTATCACAATAAAATGTAAGGCAGGTAATTAATAATTGTGCCAGTGACCTTGAAAATTAATATTGTTTGTTATTCCTGTAAACAAACTGAGTTTCCTTTCCTTATTATATTTTGTATGGTAATTTGGCATAAACACCCCTTTTCACATAATTTCCCCAGTTGACTTTTGTCTCCTTGGTAATTTCCGGCTTTAATAAAGAAAACCTAATTAAGAAGGAGCTGTTGATTGGTTTCCTAGTGTAATTAACACAGGTGATGCTAATGAGTTTCAATGAAACCAATAGTTTATAGGGAAAAATAAAGAGTTGTGCTGCATACGGTGCGAGTGATATCTGCACTTTGGGAAGATACTATTGTGATTTTCAAGCCTCATGTGAACATGGGCGGGGGAGATAAAATGTTTTATAAGATTCATTAGTGGTGTTAGACCAAGTTGAATAAGCTTCATGGCTTGGGTATATTAAAAATCAGTTTTTTTCTGACCCCGTTAATAGCATGGAAAGTTTTACCCTCCCGTGGGAAGGAAGAAATGTTAACTTTCTCAGTTTTGTCTGTGGTAAATTTGCAGTACAACTGCTGCAGTGTGTGTTGGGCGCTGGCTTGGGGGGGCTGAGCAGGTCACTGAGAGCTGGGGTGTCTGAGGGGAGCCCCACTGCCCCTCTTATCTCCCTACACAAAATTGAAAAGGCTGGGGATAAGGCTGTGCAAGAAGTATTTTTTCTGATTTCCTTGTTGTTACCTCAGGCAGTTTCTCTCAATTATTTTTTTTTTCCTCCTGACAATGAGAGCAGGATTTTGCCCCACGTATTTAAGTCAATGCAAAATGTGAAATCTTTGTTAGTGTGGGTGAGATATTCTGATTTTCTTCTAGAGATACAAATGCTGCAACACCATGCTGCTGCTGTTTTGTGTGGCAATTTCTTCGGGAGGAGACGTTTACTTTTGTAATAACATTGACAACATTTTATAATTGGTTGATGTTTCGAAGAGGCATTTGTTGATCCCTAATTTACATAGTTTTTTGTTCTGCAAGGTGAAATAGAGTTATGTTTTATATTCCAAAGCTATGCTCTTTTGTTCATTCCAGCCCTGCCTTTACATCTCCCTTTTATTTGGCTTTCCTTTTTTTTTTCCACTCTTTTTCTTTTCATTTTCCTCTCATTTTTCACCATGATGTAGTTAATTCTTTTTTTCAGCTCATGCTACACTTTGTCTTGTCTATTGCTATGTGACAGAAAAGCCAGAGACATTCCGTGTCTGGCAGTACACCTCCAGGGACATCTTTTGAACTCTCATAATTTGTATTTATTGCCACCCACTTTGTAAGTTCACAGTTTAATTTGCCAGCAGTGGCAGTGTTAGGCCGACACAGTAAAACAAGATAACGTTAAAATGTCAGAACGAGAGGGGGCATGAATGATGCATTACTCACTGCTAGAACTTGCACTTGTCATGCCTTTCCACCAAAGTGATGTTAACTACCTTTTGAGAGCCTTATCTGACTGGTATTACTCAGAAATAGGATCATTAGTTCACTGCTCTGATTAGAAGGTTGCTATGGTTGATTAACTCTTCTGGAACTGGGATCACGGTGGGAACGTAACATGAATCACACTGGATTATGCATCTCGAACTAATTTTGTAATTATTTTTTTTTGCATTTTTACAGTTGTTTACATATGTATTTCCTTAATTCACTCGTGGGCTGACAGAAGTGAGAGCAGAGGGGAAAAATGGAGCACATTTTAATGGAAACATTCAAGGTAGATTTCGGTTGAGCTGTTTCTCCTTCAGCACAGTGTGCTAACAGTGACCTATTATGCAAATTGGAATAAAATCAGGAAAAACTGCAATTTGATGTGGTTTCTAGAGTTGCACAGATAGTGTTAGTTAAAGCCTCAGCAGAGAGTGACAGCCACAATCAGATCCTCGTGTCAGATGCAGAGAATGCATTTGCTGCAGAAAAGCCAGCCAGGGTGAGCATAGGGGAATATTCGTAAGAGGAATGTCACAGGGACCATCTGAGGGTTGAGGCTGCTCTTCCTAAGTGCTTCTGAAGTGCTGCCTTGTGAATGACTTCCCAAATTTGCAAAATGAGCAGAAATTAATGCACTTAAAAAAAATAAATTAAATAATAAGAAACCCATTTTGCCACAGCGATATTCTCATAACCAATGTAGGAGTTTATTTCTGAATGTTCTTTTTGCTCCCTCACTGTAGGGATTCCTTGGCCATTATGACTCCTCATACCATAATGGACAACTAACATTAGTGTTATGGTAAAAAAAAAAATCCTTGTGATGTGGACATTAGCAAAGGTGCATTAGTAAGAATAATGTCTCCTAGCCCAGCAAGTACCTGGTCACAAGACAGCTTTTTATAATTTCAGTGCTTCCTTCTGTATGCAAAGAGTTCTCTGCATCAGCCTATCTCGAGCAGGCAATTTCAGAGTTCAGGCAATACACCTGAACACCTGACTGAAATACCAAATCCTCTGCTGGCTTTATGCAAAATGGCTCTGATCCAATCCTCTCTGTAGTCAAGGAGAGCTGGATCAGATCCTAAAAGATGAAGGGCCAAGAAGGATACAATTTAATTGAGTGAGTAGCATGACTGATTCCTACAGTTACATATCTGAGTAAAACAAGGAGGCTTTGGACAGCAATTAGCTGAAAAATGTGATTTGGAAAATACAATCACACTGTTGACAGTGACTTTGGAGGGTAGATTTTGGCTGCTGAGGAAGAGGTTTTGTTTCAATGATAAGAAATAAAGATTCCTTGTAGCAGAAACATGTTTTAATGAAGTTCAGACATCTCGAAGCAGAATTCAGTTGCTTTCTACCATAGACTGTGTGTGGGCACATTAGGGGTAAGTCCAAATTTTATATCCCTTACTCAGTTCATCCTCAGACAATGATGAAAGAATTACTCAGACTTTGGTCGTGACTTCATGGGGACTGTTTACCAGAGGACAGGGCTCAGAAATGGATCATGGTTGGCAGTTAACTTTTTCATAAATATCCACCACTACCCTTTTCTTGCTGGGTTTAAAATACAGCCTTGATCTGAATTGTGAGTTGCTGGTTCTTTTTTGGCCATATCAAAATCAATCACAGTGTAAATCAATGCTGTGTGTCTGCAAAGGAGCTGCTGTTCTGCAGGATTTGTCTTACTAACACAAGCTCAAGAGAAGGAAAAGCAGATGAAACTTCTACCTGTTGCTAAGTAGAAAGCCACAATTAAGGGGTGGTGCAGCCCATATTTTCAAGTGCTGTACTGAGAGTAGAGATGGAGCATGGTCCTGGGTTATAACCCTGACACTTCTAGTTTGAAGAAAAAGCTCCTATTAGGAGTTTTTCACTCTATTTGAGCTGGAGTATCTACACCAGCTTGTATGGAACTGAGCCCATACAATGCAGTTTGAAAGTATTTTTTGTCTTTATTCCTTTTTTTTCCCTATAGATAAATACAATATTTGGCTTTAAAAATATCCAGTCTACCTTTTGGAAATGGCGAAGTTGGCATGATCTGAAAAGACCTCTATTATTATTAAAATGAAATGAATTTCTGAATGACAGTCTCACATTTTAGATGTGTTTTAAATAAGAGTTGAGAAAAGGCTGTAAGGGCAGAGCTGATCTGTTAGGCTGACAAGGCAGACCTGAAACTTTTTCTCATCATGACAGAAGGTTTTTCAGGGACCAGAAGACCTCTGTACCCTTGCAAAACAATTATTGCACCTGAATTACCACACTACTCTGCAGCCCCCCTCTCTCCCAGCTGCCTCTTGCTGCACTTTCTGCATCGCCCAAGAATTCTCATGTCTTGAGTCATATGGAAAATGAAAGAGAACAAAAAAGAAAGTATCACCAGTTTTTGCCTACCTTTTTTTGCTGTGAGCCAAGGCTTTTGCAGCACCATTAGGATGTAGATTATCATATTTAAAACCTGTGATGACACCATTGTACCCATCTGAATGATTAATCTGCTCATTAAAAGAGTGCCGATGGGCTAGTCTAATTGGAACATGGATCTTCTTAAAGGACGTTGCAGGGTCGGGAATAGGAAATATTACTCATAACATAAAGTAGGGATTAATTATGCTACTAAATACTACTGTGTGAAATTTACATATGGGTCTGGCCATTGGTGAGGGGTTAGGAAAAGTGTAAGCATCCCATTTTCATAGCCTTAAAAATGTAGGTGGTGCATTCGTGGCAAATCTTAACCCCTTGTTGTTTCAGAGGCAAGATGTGCTCAGATGCCGCGGGAGGGGCAGGAAAACAGCTTCAGGTCAAGTAATCACCACTGCTTGAAGTGAAACCCTTTCCAACGTGCATGCTGCAGCAGCACCTGATGCAGTTGCAGTTAGATGGTTTCTAACTGTGGCTTCCTGTGAAACGCAGCCCTTCCCCTGCTCTCTCCGAGGGCAATGGGCACAGTGGTCTCCACACGGAGCCCCTCTGGAATTGCATGGGCCATGTCAGTGCTCTGGCTCCAGTCTCAGCTTGGAAGTGGGACTAATCATCTAATGACAGGAAACAGGCATTGCTGCTCCGGTCTGTGAGGGTGGATTTTGTCTCTTTTTGGTAGCATTTGGCAACAGTTAGGTAGAATTGCTCCGTTGCGTGATGGCTTTTCCTTAGTGCTTCTGTCTTTACATGGCTGCTGTTGGGAGGCTGCTTTAGCTGGACTAGAAAAGGCAACTGGAGCTCTGCTATTCCTGAGCTATCCTAGGCCAGTGCATTACCCTGTTCAGGGTCAGCAGTCTTTCATAGTAATGGCAGCCTTCATGCTCTTTCTGAATAAGCAGATGTCTTTATCCTATAGCTGCACTGCCAAGGTGATTTTTAATGCCAGTCTAGGCAGAGATTTAGGAATCAATGGAGTTTGGATAGGCTGCAAATCAGGAAAAGGAAAAGAGTATCATGGATAAAACCCCTGTTATTTCAAGTCTACCTGAGATACTTTAATGGATTTTGTCCCCTCTGAAGTAATGATGCGCTTTTTTGTTGAGATTTTACAGGAGAGATGAAAACAATTGTCCAAAGAAATCTGGGAGAATTTAAGTTGGGGAATCGTTTCTACATCCCACATCTCCTACATCACTGTGCAGCTCCCTATCCACTAGATTTTCCTCTCTGGGTATTAACGCGGCAGCCATTCCTTTGGAAGTTTTTTCCAAGTTGTTATTTCTTAAATCTCTCAGGATCATTCTGTGAGAATGGTCATGAATATATAATAACGACTTCATACGCATCTGAAAAAAGGGAGGCAAACCAATATGGTTTGTTTCCTTAGTGAAAAGGCCCTTGAATTGAAGTTAAAGAACTAATTCCTCTGAACTTAGATCTGAGCCACATTGTGGCATCCTGAACATGGACAGAACTTTCGTGTTTCCCATTAGTGAAAGCATGATGGAATTTTTTTTGTCCTTGCCAATTTTAACCATGATACTCAGTCAAGAGTTAAAGATCTAGAAAACCTTTGCTTAGAGGGGAAATTTCAATGAAATTCAAAGAATCCATTCAGTGTGTTGGGGGAAAGATCTGGATGCATGTAGTTAAATGTACAAGCACCACTGTGTAATTCATCACCTCAATATCTGGCACTGAATAAACATCCTATATATATAAGACAATGTTCTCAAGGATGAAACTCAGGATGACTTTCCCAGCTTTACAGCTGGAGGGAATGAAACCTGGCAAGGCAGGGCTCAAATCCCTTGTCCGAGGTTACAGATGAGCCCGTGGCAGAGCTGTGGAAAGTGACTCTGGCTATCAAGCATCTGTGCATATTTGGTGAGCTGCCTTCCCTCTCTAGAGCCACATGAGCATTTAAGTGTTTTGTTGGATAGGGGCCTAGATGCTTTTAGGGTTTGTTTTGAAAGCTGTTGTTTATTTTAAAGCACTTTCCCCAGCTAATTTACAGGTCTCTTCTTGAGGTCTGCTATGGCGAGTCCCACCTTATGGAAAGGGCTTCTGCATATTATGAGATGCTGGAGGACCTTTGGGATCCACTTTCTGATAAAAGCTCTTGAGGATGGAGCAGAGGAATGGGCCACTTGTCAATCAGCACAGGCAGCCTATCCACTAAAATGCTCCTTGTCTGTACCCAGATCCTCCAGGGGCTGGTTCTGCCCAAAGATACGAATCCTGGAGCAGGGATCCAGCCAGCTCACCAGATGGCCAGGAGTCACTGAGCATGTTTGTGGTGCAGAGCCTCCAAAGTCTCTGGCAGCCTGCCAGTGCAGATATATATATATATATATATAGCAATTTACTTAGGGGATGGAGACGGGGGAATACCAAACTGCTTATTGGCCATCAGAGTGGGAGCTGTTAGAAGTATTGGATCCATAATTGCATTTGGCCTCCCCAGTGACCACGGCTGAAATCCCTGTGGAAGCTGTTTTCAGTTTTTATTTTTTTTTTCTTCAATAGAAGAGCCATTAGAAGAAAAATATGATAGTTTTTCTTTAAAAATAGAGTCTGCTGGGATGCTGTAAGTGATCGTTGGCAGAGCAATCCTTGTATGCCGGGATTCTTCTGTAAGTAATGAGATCACTTGGATCAGCATGAGAAAATGGGATAATCCACTTCTATAGAAAGTGAAAGCTCTGATACAAAGCATGAGTGAGCTTGTGAAGCATGTCACTGTATGTTTAGCCTCTGTGTCTATAATAACCTTGCACTTGCTTCCTAATAGTTGTAAAGAATACAGTAATGCTAAAAACAAGTGTTGCTGACACATTTGTCAGTGTTTCAGTGAACCCTGATGCTATATGTCACTGATTTGTGGCTACAGACAAAGAAACTTTTTTCTCTTTTTTTCCCGTGTCTGCCTGCCTTCCTTTCTGATTTTCTGTATTATTATATATTTTTTTTAACTTTAATAATGACTGTGTGAGATAGAGGCTGCATTTATTGATGGGCTATGCTGTTGACAATGTTGTTTACTTATTTGGAATGACGCCGCCCCTCAAGCTGCTACAAGCTTATCAAATCACTTTAACTAACTCCCATGTTACCATCAACACTGGTCCAAATCTGTCACAACTGGCAACCTTCAGAGTTTGTTTGAAAAGATGGTTAACAGGTTTGAGCGTTGTCGGAGTTGCAAGGCGTGAGCAAATAGGATCATTGCTCAGAGTGTGTTGTTAGACTGATCACATAGGGCACGGATTAAATTCTTGGAATGTTTTAGTAGTGATTGTACTCCCATGTGCTTTTGGGTTTTCAGGAAAATGGGGTTCACAAGTTTCTGATTGGAAAGATGCGTATGTGGATAATAGAAATAACTAGCACATTTTCCAGTGTAAATGAAAATCTCCACTTTTCAGCACTGTGAAGACAAAAGTTTCACTGCAGAAAAGGGATAAAGCTAGGGATAAAATAAGTTAGGCTAGGGTTAAATAAAAAATAGTGTATCCTTGTTGAGGACCCAATTTAAAGCAAAAAGTTTAACCCCCATACTACACCGAACCCAGACAAAATAGCTTCCATGGCCTTTGTGTGACGTGGAAGGTGAACATAGAGCATCTTCTGTGATATTGCCCTCTTTGGCTTACAAAGTGTATTAAGTTACGTGAATGGGGAAAGTTTTGAAACAGGCCTTAGAGTTTGACATAATATCTCTCAGTTGGAACCGGTGCTTATTACAGTGAATACCTTTTTTTTTTCCTCCTTTTTTTTTTTTTTTTCATGTCCATAAAAGCGATTGGGTGACTGTTAGCGAAGCCGTGATATTGGCAGTCTGTGCCTTGACCTGGGATCTGATACTCTTCCCAGGGGTTCTAGCTTAGGAATGCTTACAGCAGCAATGCTGCTAATCACAAACGAGGAGGCAAAACACCACTGCCTTTTGTCTCCATGTTAATCAAAAAGTAGTCTGGAGGGCTGCGTGGATTGCCTCGTCCCAGAATGGTGGGGAAGTCATCTGTCATGGCATTAAAAATGTTGGCAACATGAAGGTGATCTGAACTCTGTGTGATGTAGCCATCATCCCCGTAGCTGATCTCTGAATTTAAAGGTGTGGCAAAGCAATCGGCACCACAAATTAGAGTCATCCGATTTGCATAGATTAACGAGGGAAGGTCGTAGCCTGGTGACAGGTCAGGGGTGCCCCCAGGGATTTGAAGAAAAACTTTGATTCTTCCTTTTTTTCCTTTCCATGAAGTAATCGTGCTGTTCTATTGTAAAAGGAGCTCTGTTACTTATAAAGGAAAGCTTGTCATTTAAATTCATCCAAGTTAGGACACCACTGAGCACTGTCAGATGTCAATCACAATACAGCAGGGAAATGTTTTTCAACAGATTTTTACCTTCATTTTTCCATAACACAGAGCGGTGGCATAAAGGGGGTCTCTGAATGTACTTCTTAAGGTTAGATTTTATTTCTTTTCATCTGCAAAGGACTGTTTTTGAAGGTATGTAGTAAAGAATCATGGTCATTTCTGTGACAGGGAGGGAGGAGAGTGAGGTGAATGTTGTTTATAATATCTTTTCCATTTGGGAGATGTTAGTGGAAGGTTTTTTGTGTGTGCTGAAGCCGACATTCTTTCTCACTGGAATTGTTGATTGTGTTCTTCTCGGCAGAAGTTGCTTTGAAATATTTTGGCTGGAGACTTGGGATCTGTTCTTTTCACCAAACCTCTTTCACCTCTGTGCTGCTGTCCTACATTTATGTCCAAGCCTTGTGGAGATTGAATGTTCGCCCTACCTGACATCTGCTCAGGAATGAGATTTTGTACTCTGGCCAGTTCTGGCAGAAGCATCAATTTGATGCCCTTGTCATCAGTTTCATAGACAAGCTGGGGACTGCGTGACTTTTAGCACTGAGCTGCAGTTCCCTGCCAAGCCTAACTGGTGGTGTATGGATCTGGTGGATCTGGGAGCAGAGGATTTAAGGGATGAGAACAGAGTGATTGTTTCTTTTTGCATTCTTCACTTTTGCATATCCTCAGTAAGTTTATTTCGATCTGGCTTTTCTGCATATCTGTAATCACACAAAATCACAACAATACTTACCGAGGGAAATTTCTCTTTGGGCTGCCACATGCTCTAAAAAATTGTTGTCATGGTTTGCCAAGCCTGCTGTTCCTTAAGATCCTGGTTTGTCTGATGGCCACTGTGTAGGTCAGGGCTTTTTCTCTTGGAAGTGACATAAGACCACGCTGGCATCTGCCCCCAGGAATGAGAGAGGAGGACTGTGTCCATACGGCTCCCAGTCACGTTAAGCAAAGAACAGATGCTGGACCTGTGAGCAGCTTGGTGGCTGAAGACCAACTCCAGGGGAGCTCCTGGCAGCTCCTGGGGCTGGCAGTGCCAGTGGGCGTCACTGCTGTCAGTCAATGGCACTTTCTGCAGGGCTCCACCATTCACTGGTGGCACTTTCTGCTCCAAGAGTCCCTCAGAGAAACCCTTTCCTGGTAAGGGGTAAACAGCGATACACATAAACGTAACCCGTTGTTTAAAATAATATCACAAGAGTGTGTGTGTTTTTTTAAAAATTAGCATTTTTTTTACCCAGCTGATTCCTTCCAGATCCTGCCTGAATACTTTATATATATATATATATATATATATATATATATATATACACACACATATATTTTTTTTTTTTTGGTCTTGAGTAAACCTATGTGTTTATTTAGATATGGGAGGATTTTAGGCTTGGAAGGCTTGGAATCAACTGTGCATTGATCTAAACATTTACTGAGACTGAGTAGCAGGCAGTTGGACACAGAATACCCTGAGAAAATGATGTTTAATCATGTGGAAAATTTTGCCATTTGCATCAGCACAATGATACATAGATAAGTGTGCTTTCAGTTCCTCAAACAAACTCAATGCTGTAACTAAATGCTTTATGAAGTTGAACATCATATTGTACACAACTTCACTGTAAAGCCATTACAAAAAACCACTGTGAAAATCCCCTATTATGCAAAAAGGTGCATGCAGTATTTCCTGAGTAAAATGAGATACAGTAAGAGGTATAACTTTATGGCTCCTTTTTTTTTTCCCCCCTCCATTAGCTTTTTGTTTACAGAAATTAGGTGAAGTACCCAAGCATAAATCTGCTTGGAAATGAAACAGAACTTGGAGTCAGTATATGTAAGCAGGGATCTAAAGTTTAAACAGGTGAGTGGTCTCCTTGGCTCACGAGGTGTGTCTTAATAATTGTGTGTCCAACATTACAATTCAAGCCCTGTTATCCAGACCAGTGCAATCCAAGCTCTTTTGCAACTTTTTGTGGTGGGCTGATAGCTTTTAATGTATTTTATTTCAGGGACCAGCTTCTAAAAGAAAAAGTTTATGAAAAGATGAAGAATCACATTTGCATGCTGTAATGGTAGCTTGGGAACACTGGGAAGGGATTTGTTTTTCCAGAGTATCTTTGTAGGGACAAATTCGGCTCCATGGAGAAAACCTGCTTTGACACTGTCAGAGAAAAGTGCTGTCTCTATTAAAATAACAGTGTTGAATCAGTGTTAGGAAGAGTAGCATTGAGTCATAAAAACTAATTATCACTGTTCAAAACATTCTCAAATACACTTAAGTGGAGGTTTGTTGCATAAACATACAATTAAAGAAGGAATTTGTGATGGATGCAGGGATCCGCGGCGCACAGACTCCCTGTTTACTGGTGCAGTTAACAGATGGGTAGGCCAACTGATTCACAGATGTGCAGCTTATAAATATAAACTAACGTCTTACTACTGATGTATATCTGCAAGTGGCAACAAATTACTTTCTCTTTAGCTCTTGGCTGTTAATGGGGTAGATTTTAATAATAAAGTAACTGTCATTAGAGCCGGTGACAAATGATCAACAAAAATACACTGCACTCGCTCAGACTTGGGGTTCACTGCTGCAAAGTGCTGGCAGGATTAGTTTTCAACGTTTTTTGGGTTTTTGTTTCGTTGATTTTTTTTTCAGGAAATGTACAAAACTTGTGTTTTGAAACATGTCTCGGATTTTTTAACTCATGGATTCCAAGCAATCCTTAAAAGGACTGCATAATTTTTTGTCTTCGGGTTCTCTTGAGGGGGTGAGAGCAGAGAAACAGGAAGGGGAAGTGGAATCTTTTCGTGTTCCAAAATATAATTTTTCTCTTAGTTAATAATCCCCAATTCATCTCCAAACCAATGCACTGATGAAAATACAGAGTTAAGGAAAGGGGGGAGTTGCATTCCATTGTTATATTTGCTCTTTAAATAATTTAGTTGCAAAAAAATCTGAAGGCTGTTTTAGCAGTAATTAATTATTCATTAATGACATGCTAATTGCATGGTACCTTTGAATATTTAACAAAATGCAAAAACAAGCACTGTAGTTATGTTTTTAATGTAGGAAGAGAATTTTTTACTATATTACCTCTTTTGTGGAAAAAAATAGACCTCTTTTTCGATGGACTAGGGAAAGTCATGGTAGTGGCCTACTTTCTATTCACTGTCTTCAGTCACTCTTTGTACAGTGGAATATAATGTCCTTATCTAGACTTAACAATTGACAGGGTGGCAATCCCTTGACTTTTGTCCAAATGATTTCTCAACAAAAATGGGTTAATTATCGCTCTCCGTAGCTTTTTGAATAACAAAAGGCCACGGTTCCTTTTCTTCTTTTCTTTCCTATTTACTGTATGGAAGCCTTTGAAATGCGATAGTTTAATCGGTGACACCTTCTAACCGGGGATTTCTGAGTGCTGGAGCTCTCTGCAATGAGCTCATATTGCTGTGTGTGAACATTACCATGATTAGGAGATATGACCTTTATTATGCCAAAGCCACCCTGGACTTTAAGGATGAAAATAAAACCTCTCCAAACCACTCCATGCACTGAAGTAGGTTTGGATTGTTTCACCACATAAAAGCCAAGCAGTGTGCTAACAATGCCCTTTTAATACACAGACTCACTGAGCTACACTCTCTTGACCAGCTTGTTAAAAATATTAATTGTTAGCTACACCTTGCAACAGTTCTCTGCCGAGTGTGTTTTAAGTGAGCCAGATTAGGACTTTTCAAGCCTTCCTCTCAGTTTGAGAACTAGCTTAGAGATTTTTGTGATTATGCAATAGACTTTAATAACCTGGCTGAATATTTCCCTTCGAGTATTTTGTTGTGTTGCGGGTTCAAGGGTGTAAAATGTAAGGCAAATAATCAACAGAATTTAGAGTCACTGTCCTTGATATTCCTCTACTCTGTAATTCCTCAGCGGGAAGATAAGTGACACAGCCACTACTCTAATTTGCATCCTATAGCCTAGATTTTGTTCTCCTTTCTAATTAGTTGGTAACTCCCATTAACGTTAATAGTACTTACAAATATGCATCAGTGAGAGAATAGATCCCAGTAAATCTGAGCATTATTAGGGCAATACAAAATTAGCATGTAGTATACTTCAAGCTCATGCTGAATTTTATAGCTTGGCTGGCTATAAAGGAGTAGAAACGCATTCAGTGACAAGATGAGGGAAAAGCAGGAGTATTTAACTAGAAGAAATAGGAATGTTCATGCATCCCACATGTGATTGTCTTCCCAAGCACTCCTTCAATTCAGGTAATGTAATTGTTTCAGGATTGGCTCAGGTCTCTCTCTCTCTTTGTTCTGCTGCTTAGAGAATTCTTCTGGCATTCTTCAGTAGCAAAACTTCTAACTGCAGACAAGGCTGGGCTTAGATTGTGTAAATCTGACTCTGACCTTGCTTTTTGTACTCCTGCTGTGGAGAAGAAGAGGCCAGGCAGACTCTTCTCATATGTTCTTTTTGGATTTCTGAGATTGCATCCAATGGCAGACAGGTAATATAATTACTTGAGTATTCTTTATTAAGTCTTCTGGGCAAAACATTTGCCCTGTGCATGCCTGAAAGCATGTGGATTAAAAAGTAGGAGATACATGGCAAAAAAGATGGGGAGGAAAGTTTGATTGTGTTTGGGAACTTTGACAGGTACCATGGGTACCACCTGCAGCATCGGCTCTGCAGTTGGGGTGACGTGATTCGGTGAAAATTAACTTGAGATCCAAACCTTGCAAGATGTCCTTGCACAGCTCCTGCTGCTTGATGTGAATGACTGGTCTCTTGTTTTAGTGCACAATAGAGGCATCAGACCCCAACGCGCTACTCATAACATAGAAGCAAGATACAGAGTTTTAATTTGAAAATAACTGAGAATTTACCTATCTGTGAAGACCTTCATGCAAAAGCACCAGAGGAAGGGCCATTCACTTGCCTAAGATTTGCTTGCTGCAAGACATAAGCCATTCATGGAGTGACAAGTACAATCAGGCCTCTGGATTCTCCACCTGCAATGGAATGTAGATCCCGTCAAAAGGCCAGATGTGTTTTGGGGAGTAGTTTCCTGTTCCTTCTTTTTTAATTAGACATACCTAATTTTGGCTGCAGAAAACCAGCTCCTATGTCATATTTCTTCACCCTGTGGTTAGTGGTCAAAATGTTAGCATAATGCATATAAAATATGTTGGAAATTTATGCAGATGAATTAGGGTCATGGTAGAGAGAGCATGGATGTATTATCCCAGACAAAGTATTCCCAGTCTGCCCTATTGTTATTATTTATTATTTGACATCACCAAAGATAACATTTTTATGCTGTTTGGGCACTTCACTATGCAGATAAAGATACGATCCCTGCTTGAGATGGAGGAGAACAAATTAATTCCAGACATGACAAAGTGAGGAGGAAGGCTGCATGAGGGGGAGAGGAGTAAGTGTCAGAAGTAGTCTGAAGGGCACGAACAGTGGGGTTTTTAGCATGGAATATTGTACAGGGCAGAACTGGGGATAGCGTGGAGGACAGCAGTGTCCTTTAGGGCCAGTGAAGGATGATCCACATTTCCACCACTGGCTCGAAGGTTTGAGGCCAAGGAGTGTTTTGGTTGCATAGGGGTGAAGGAAAAGGGAACTTGGTCAACTTTACCTTGTGAGGACACTTGTTGCAAATGTGACTTTTAATACCAAATGGTAATTAAATGCCAGGTTTGCGTTCCTGACTGCAATTAGCGTTTGGATTATAAATTCATATTTGAGAGACTCTTTAGCATTAAATATACTAAATTAAGTGAGAGGAAGGAGAAGAAAGCGAGAGGGAAAAAGGTCCTCCTGAAACATAGTCAGACGTGACATTTCCTTATGTCGATAACCATCAAGGGCTTTGCTTCTCCATCCATAAAGACAAGAATGCCACCTGTCAATCAAAGGGAGAGTCACAACAAAAGATCAAGAAAGAACGAAACAAAAAAGTCTTCTTCCTTTGGAAAAGCATTGGTTCCTTTTTTTTTTTGCTTCTGATAATATTTATAATATGAGCACAAGGTATATATAGGTGGTAGTTTATATTACAATGCTTCATTTCCTTTTAAAATTGTGTTCACTCAAAAGGAGAAATTATACAAATAAGGCATTTCAAGCTACTAAAGCACGACCTGTAATTGTAAGAACTATTTTAAAACGCTAGGCTCTTACTATTGGTGCCCTCTGTCAGAGAGAGCATTTTCAGTCTGTATTGAACATTCAGTTTAAAATAAAATCTACTTTTTGTAAACCACAAAGAAGGTGCTTGGTTGCAGTGTTACCTTATTTATAAAAGAGAATTTCTATTCCTTATAGTTCAGAAAACAGATTGGAAATTGTTGTTTAATATTAGAAGAGTCTTCTGCAAGCTTTCCCTGGGTTTTAAAACCACCTTATTATGGACTGTTTGCACAGTACATTTGGAACCTGAGGTGTGGGGATTAGTGACACAGCAGCATTAAGTAGATAATCAATACAACCTATTAATACATTTTTTCTTTGCCTTACATACAGTAAGGTTAATATAATTGGCAATTGTGGAACATGGTTACAATATAAGTGCAATACAGTTCTTGAAGTTTGAAAAAATAATAAAGAAGAATAAAACATGTATACTATGCATAATAACATCTGTTTCATATTTGAAAACTTTTCCCATCCAGAGTATTTTGAATTTTTTTGTGTTCCTGTCCTTTAATAGTCAGATTAAGTCCTGTGTTCCTGGCCTGTGGACTGGCTTTTCCAACATGGAAACCAAATGCATGAGAGGGATGAACAGCATCTTGTCTAATGAGCTTCAGCTTTGCATGTCAGCCCAGTGCTGATAAGGGCAAAACAGTGTCCAACGATGTAACTTTTACAGTTCAGTAAAAATCTCCTGGTAGTTTGTGAATGCAAATGGCATCCTGTCTTTTGCAAGCTGAGAACACATGGCAGGAAGCCGAGAGAAAATAAATCGTGAAAGTGAAGAACAGGAAATCAAGACATGAAGCAATTAGATGGGAGCCAGCAGTGTGCTCGTGTGTCCTGGGACTGGATTGGGACATTGTCTGCATGGGTGGGTCTGGGCAGCAAAAAAAGACTCACTGGTCATGCCTGGCACCACAGTCTTTTGTAAGCTGTGTGATTTTGAGCCTATCTCTGATACTGTAGGCTTCTGGGAGTGGGGTCATAAGAGTTTCAACAGGAATTGGGGAATTGTTGGTTCCAGAGGTCTTTGGGAAGCTGAACCCAGGTGTAAGGGCTCAGTAGTGCTGACTGAAAACCAAGAATTCCAGTCTGCAAAGATGTGAAGCTTTCCCATTTAATTTTCTAGTCTTTGCAATATCTGAGATCAAGGATTTGAGTCCAGGTTTAAAATATTTTGGACCAGAATCCTTGATCTAGTAGCTCTCTTAGAGTCCTCTTTTTTGCTTTAAACTTCTACTTTCTGTTGAAGGTGCAAAAAAATTTTGTAGAAATATTTATAAGAAGGGACACTGAAGAGAAACTTCCATTCGTCAATGTAAAATGTGCTGCTGAAAACCTATCACTGATCACTTGAGACTCTGTCCCTGACCTGCATTTTGAGTATCTGGAGCGTGTTGAATGAGTGCTGGCAGTCACCTGATTTCAGCAGGACTGTGGCTCAACTGTGAAGCAATTCTATGCCCTGCCTGGGTTTCTGTGTTCATAACACAGATATTTTCTATGTGTAGGTCAGAAAAAAACCTTAACACTCTCTGATTTCCTATGGGCAAGGGGAGGAATGACAGCAGAATGCTTCTACAGGTCTTTAATCTTGAGGACTGAGCGACAAGGAATGTGGGCTACATCTTGCCACAGCTGGGATGTGGGCAGTGTCCATCCTGAGAGCAAGGCTGCAGGATGTGTCAGCTCTGCAGGGCTGCACAACCACTGAACTGCAGTCAGAGATGATAAAGATAAACACATTGCAGCCTTTCTCTGAGAATTTCTCTGTGCAGCTCCTCCACTGCCTAAGAGTTCATGTATTGATTCCACCATCCTTGTGAAACTGCTGCTTTATGGTTGTGTTTTATTTTTTTAATTGTAAAAGAAGCCTGAAAATTCAATTATTATCACCAGAAAATAAATGCATGCCTACAAGTCCGTGGCTTATCTGTTACTTTACTTTATCTATTTTTCCCTTGAATGTCACTGAAAATTTTTGTCACTTTTCTCTTATCTCCCTCTAATTTGCCAATATTTCTTGCCTAATCTTGCTGTCTGGAAAACACAGTGCTGTAGGTGCATCCCCACCAGTGCCATTTGATCATCACAAGCCACCTTTATACATCTGGCTCCAACTCACTGATCATTTTGCAGCCGTGTCACATGTTTAATTTGCTGTCCACTGGCTGTACCGTGATCTTATGGCATCTCAGAAGTTCTCTGGAAGTCATCACATTGACAGTCATTCCAGGTAGGGATGTCTGGGTGCACACATGCATCAACTGCCTTTCAGAAATGTCATTATACCTCACATCTGGGATGTATTTACTGGCTGCTATCAAGTGCTGCCACAGAAAGCCTCTAGTTACTGGTATCCTGATCTGTGATCCTCTTTGTGGTATTTACTTTTCCATGTCCACCTCAGTGTTGTTGCTTGGAAATGTTACTAATACAAATCAGGTACTTTTCAGGAGGATACAAGCGTGGATTGGGACAGAATGAGTGGTGAGAATTTGTATTGAGCCTCTTCTCATGGTTGTCATCATCTCTTGTGTTACTGCACATTGTAAGGTTGCATTTGAGACTGCTACTGGTCAAATAAGCTAAGGGAAGAACAGAACCAGAATTGGTGGTCTGTGATTTTTGCCACAGAGGTGGATCCACCCACACGAGCACAGTGATATACTGGAAGTCAGCTACCAATGACTAAACTTCTGCCTTTGAAAATGTGGTCTGGACACCCCAGTGATGCTGCTTCTAGTGGTGCTTTCCTTCCTGTAGTGACTAAACAGAGTGTCATTTTTCTCAAAGAATCTCAATGTGCCTGTAATCACATGGGGAAAAAAAAACCCGTAGGGCATTTTCTTGGTCCACATCTCCTGTTTGCATTCAGGCTGAAATCCTGCCTCAGTGACCCACGGTTACTCTGTGTGTGGGCGAGGAGCTAACCATGGTGAAGGCAGCTCTGTGAAAGTGATGCTTTCCTCCTTTCTCAGTACAGCAGAGGCAGGGCTGGAGGGAACTCAGCCCTTCAGAGGCAATGAAACTCTTGAGTGTTTGTGGGTGTCAACCACACCTTTGCCTCCACCAGGTTTTGTGCCATGTGACAGAGGGATCCCTTCTCTGGGCTTTACCTGAGACGCTGACCATATGATTTTAATACAAAAAACAAGTTCACATCACAGAGTTTTAAAAACACTTTAGTGACTTGGAGATGTCCTTGAAATGTAGCAGTGAAGAACATTGTCCCTGTTGCTTCTATCACAAGCATCCTCCACTGGAGCAGCTCAGCACCTGTTATGAGGAAGGGCATGGTTTGGACTGAGCAGGCATCAAAGAGTTTGCCTGAAATATTTCATCTTGTCCTCTGTTGGAGAGTTCAGGTCTTTCCCCCTTGCAAAGGTTCTCTTGAAGGCTTGGCTCATCAATAATGTTTATGGCAGGGAAGCCACATGTATTTGTGGAGGTAGAGGAAAGTTGTTGAGAGCTATAAAGCTGCTGATAGCCACTTGAAAGATTCTTCCTCATAGTCCTGGTTTACCAGAATAACTTATTTTACAAAGTTTCTTTGGGCCTCAGCTTCTTATCAGTAAAAAAGGGAAGAATAGCTTTTCCTTACTCCTTCCAATCTATTAAAATTGGTAAGGCTTGTGTGAAAATTTTTGATACTGTGGGAGAGAGCAGGTGGGTACAGCTTTCAGCTTTCCAGAAAAATATGTCAGAGCTCAGATATAAAGGTACTTGTTCCCCTGAGGATGCATTCAGTCTTTTTCTGTAGAGGACAGATAAAGATGGGGTGTCCTCTCCCACTTGGAAGACTGACACTGGGATGAGCCCCTTCAGATGACAGAAGGACAAGGCAGCTCCATGCTTTGGCCACTGATAGGAGACAACATTATGTGAAGCTGGCAGAAACCTTCTGGAGATGCAAACCATCAGCTTCTACACGCAGCTCCTCCCCTGGCCCTTTGTACTAGTTGGAATGAAGCTTTATGTCAATTTTTATATTTCTAGAGAAGTTGGGCTTTTGGATGAGAAGGTGCCTGTGATTTCAGACAAAATATAGATTATCAAGTGGCTAATCTGCAGAAAGAAACTAATGCCTGCTTTAAAAAGCTACAATTTAGGCAACCCAACCTATTGACCTTCTAACTTTGGACTGCCAAGGCTGCTTGCTCAGTACATCTGTTTTTCTATGGTTTTGCCTGTAATTATGTTGTCCTCTGCAGTTACGATAGTGGTTTATCCTGCTTCGGAAATGTTATGTTTTGAGGTTAACTTTCCCAGGGGGTATGTTTCTTTCTTTCTTTTTTCCCTTTCTTCTTTCTGTCAAAGCAAACAAAACACGAAATCCCACTCAAGATACAGGAGTCAGGAAGAAACCTATTAGAAAGAGTTAAAGTACCTTGTACTGTGGGGACGCGTCTGTCAATGGGAAGTACTGTATAATGGGGTTACTTGAAAATGGCAAATAGTCCTGCATCTTATTGAATGAAAAAGGACAAATGTCACAGAGCTTGATGGAAAAATAAAGATAAGGTTAGGGGTCATGTGACCCAGACGTGTCCCCTGCTGTCCACATGAAGGGCGGCTCTCCCTGCATCTTCCTGTGATTCCTGCTTTTTGCTCGGTGTGGACAAAATGATGATTTATGGCTCCTGCCGTGGGGATGGGTGGGTGAGTTTGCAGGCAATTTCTAATTCCCTGCTCCTGACTGTAAAGCAAAAATTCTTTTCATGTCTTATCCAGCCATCACAGCTCGTTTGTGGTGCCACTGTGACTATTATTTGTAAAAATCACTTTGGGAACTGTTTATTTCTCATTAAAGAGCTAGCTCTGCCCCACTGAAATTGATAGGAGTTTTGCCATTGACTTCAGGGAGGAAGGATGAGAATCTTTTATCTCCAGTACATTCTGATGTGTCCCTGCAGCGTTAGCAACTGCGAGGGGTGACAGCTGGGGGAAATGAGTGGTTTTGCACTGTAAAACACAATTCATATTACCAGAATGGAACATCTCTTTGCAGTATCATGGAATGCTGTCTTCTTTGGGTTCTCTGAAGGGTGGGGCCAACAAATCCAAAAGTCCCTGGCCGTTTCTGTCATGGACCAAAGGACAAGGTGAATTTGGTGGCTTTACATTGTTTGAGTTGGAGAGCGTTCTCCCTCCAGCCAGATGGAAAACCACGCAGGATGGGCCAGGTGTTTAAAACGGGATCTGACTAAGACCAAAGCTTTGAGAGGCAGCTCTAAATTTGAACTGCAAGTAAAGATTTCCAGTATTAAGCCCGCATATGCCATGTTGTATTTCACTTAGCAATTGAGCAGTGTCCAAATGCTATTTATTGGAAACACTGGACTTTTGCCACTGAAAAATACTTGTGGTGCGTTGGCATTCTGAATAACTTGTAGTTTTTTTGGTTTTGCCTCATCTGACTTTTAAAAAAAAATTGCTGGAAAGAAACAGAGTTTCAAAAAATTAATTTTTGTGTAAACCAAAACAAATTGTTGCCTCCATTCTTCAGAGAAGAAAAGGGAGACTTTTCCCATAGAGCTTACTTCTCTAGTTTTTTAGTTTCATCTTATTCTAAATAAGGAAAACTTCAGAATCTCAGAACTGTAGTAGTTTAAAAAAATACAATTAAAATGTGAACTATATTTTTACTCTCCTTAGTGTTCACATGTACCTAGTTCCTTATTTTTTTTTGCATACAAGGGCCGAAAAGCAACTTTTTGACGTTCTTAATCATATGAGTGAAATTTTGGGGTTGAAGTGGGTTGTCAGGAAGTACTGTGGGCTGTATTATGTTCTGAGTTAAGCTGAATGTCCGTGGCGTATTAATTTTTTTAAAATTCTGAAATGTATTTGTCAAGGAATCAAACAATTTGAGGATTGATCAGACCAGGTGCTACGTTGATACAACCATTGTTTCTCCAACAAGGACTGCCTTGTCCCAAGCATTTGGGATCCTTTGTGAAATTTTAGCCCTTGCTCATGCCAAATCTACAGACAGGAATATCTCTCTTCATTAGCTCTGCTTGCAGGATTACTGGGTTTGGTGGTTTGGTGTGTATGTTTGGAGGAGCCATAGCTCACAAAACATCTCTGAGGTTTTTATTCCTGTGCGACTGTGGGGCCAAACAAAGGTTATTTCTATATGGCCAAATCGCCAGTGAGGAACAGAGCAGCAGAGACTGAAATGCTCATAACTCCTCCTGATTCAGATTTGAAGAGGGTGTTTCTTCCACCTCATTCAGCTGGTCTACGAGATGACAACCTCTCCTTACAAAACACATCTTGCATCTACATCTTCAGCCTCTCATGATTTCTTTGTTTTTCAAAATCTTGGTATTCTTCCTGTGACTATTCCACAGCTTCTTTGCAAACTGGAAATGATTCAGTCAAACTGATTAGGACTTGCAAAACAGGCTACAGCCAAGAGAATTTCGAGATGTGCTTTTGAATGGGTTGGCAGCTCTAAAAGCTGGGCTCCAATGATCACACCCAAGCAGGTTGCTCACAGCTTAGCTATTGCTAAACAAAAAGCCCCTTACAACTACAGCTCATGCTACATTTCCTTTCCAAGGGGTAGTTTTAGATGCAAATTCATTTACAGAGGTAGATGAGATGAAATGTGCAACAGACACACCTGACTAACTCGCGTTTTGTATCTCTAACACTCAAAAGTACAATGCTTATGGTAATGAATTTTATCTATTACAAGGGAAAACAATCACCTTTGATGACATTATAGAATAAACACATTTAACAGCATGCTGAATTGCTGAAGTATCATTTTCAACGACCTCATTAGTGTCACTTAATTAAAACTTCCTGCTCTTGACTTTGATGCTGGTGCAGGCAAAAACACAGAGAGAATTGAACAAACAACAAAAAGGGGAGGGGTATCTTCTAGTGATAAATAGCAGTAGTTGCTAATGAAACCAAATTATGTACCTTTTTCCTGCAACTCAGATAAAATAATATGAAACACACAGCAACTTTGCATCAAACAAATTAATCAGCCGTCAGCAGATTCGCCTGATAATAATCTCCTGCCCTTATTGATAATTTAAGGAAAAAAAAAGTTGTTTTTTTCTGTACACAATCATTAGGTCGGTGATAATTAAAGCTTCAGCTTCAGAAATGCCATAATAACCGTTAATTAGCAGGATGCTATTTTCAACATAATTTGCTAATTAGGGAGGGAGCTTATATAGTGTACGTTCCTAATTATGAAAGGGTCTTGTGCTGTAGACTCATGTGACTGGAGTGTAAATGACACCATTATGGGGGTCCTGGCAAATTTTAATTATTATTTTAAAGTATATTTTACGCAGAAATATTTAGCCAATGCAGAAATATTAAGCATGCAAAATAACTGCTTTCCCTCCAAGTCCCATTCCCTGCACTGGCACATTTTGTCTATCAAATGCAAGATGCCAAATATTTTGTTGGATAAGCTCCACTAATTTCAATAAAATTAAGCTGGCAGCAAATTTAGCTCAATATATTTCTTTCATGTGGTTGGAGGACAGAGGCCAAATATTGCGCTGATTGCTGTGTTCTGATGTTCTAATTTCAGGGCAGAAATTGGGTACCTGCTGTTTGAGAAGGATAAATTTCTGTTTCTCTCTCAGATTCAGTTTTTAGTACATGACAAAAACAACACCCACCCTTTCTATCCCCATTTAAGTAAGGTGCTTGAGGGCCAGGTGCAACTCATTCTTTTTTTATTGAAAAGAAATAAAATACACTATATTTTCTGAACTAGAACTTGGTTAAATACATTATTTAAAGGATTGAACTGCTAGTATATGAAAAAGGATGCTAAGGTAACAGGCATATATAGCCTTAAAACTAAGCCTATGTTTAGTTTTGGGACTTAGGCTTGTAAATGTTTCACATAAATTTAATCTGTACCTTCGTTTCTAGTTTTCTATATATCTTTTTCCATATCTGTATACATACATATACATAAACCATACATTTTGTATTTCTACTATAAGTACATATATAATTTTTTAATTCATCATTACAGCAATAGAAAAGCAAAATGCCACCATCACCCACTGATATATATTCTTACTTCCTAAATTGTAATAGTTGATTCCTTTGAACTGTTTTACCTTGTTTCGAATAAAACTATATTTCTCTTTCCCTTTAAAAGAAATGAAAACTTAATTCAATAATAAATGAGCTCCAGCTCGGCATAAGAGTCACTTAACTTAAATCTTTTTGTAGAGGTTCCCACTTAAGCAGCTTGAAAGACAGTAAATCACGTTGGGGAACGGACATCCCAGCTTCATTGCCACACTGTGGAGCGCTGAATTAATGGCCACCTCTTTAGAATGTATGGATGTGCCTCCCAGCTGCTGGGCCTGACAGTGTTATAGCTCAATTAATGTGATTTTGATGTAATTGCAGATAGGGAACATAGCGCCTAAAAATTATATTTTGCCATAAGAATTATATTTTATCATCCAGATGTGGGGATGAATATTTTAAGTAATGGGGTTTCTTTCTATTTTTTATTTTCTGGTAGCTTATTTAACGGAGAATTATGTGTTTATTTGCTGCCAGTGGCAACTGCTTGAAGGTCTTCATAGGAGGCAAAACATTGTTCTGGTCTGCTTGTGGCAAGTGTCACTGATTTTGTGATTTTGCGTTAAATGTTGTGCTCGTGAGGTGCTACAGGAATGTCTCCTGTCTTAGAACAAGCAGGTAGATATAGAGGGTGGTTTTGTTCTACATGCAAGCATTAATTACTGGGATTCTGCAGCATTCGCTTGTTGACCACAACAAGTCTTTCCTTCCCTTTGAATCCCTAAAAAGGAGGACAGGGAAGCACTTGAGATTATTTCTTAAAGCATGTGTGGCAAAGAGATGGAGGAGGAAGATGCAGAAAGGGTTACTGTGATGAGGTTGTGTGGGACAAAGCTTTTTAGACTGTGAGCCCTGTGGGGCAGAGGTTATCTTTGCTGTGCCCAGACAGGAAGGTTACAGGAAGTTACAGGGATAAGTGATAGTTGATTCCTGCATCACCCTATTCCTCTAGAGGTAGAGGAAAGGTAAAGTGAATTTGTAATCACAGAAATCTAGTTTGGTGTTTTTGTTTGGGTTTTTTAATTTTTTAAATTTTTTTTTTAATTTTTAACATTTCTTAATTTAAAAATTTACTTATTTAAGTAAAGCAAACAACAAACCAACACATAAACACATTCATTTACATTGAGGAGATAGAGCACACATGGAATAAACACAGGAATAGGTAAAAGCTAGACTGAATGGCAGGCATTATAACAGATTTACAAAAGTAAATGGTAATACAATTCGGGCTTTAGCCTTCAGGTGAATTCTGAACTGATCAGTAATGCTCCTGCTGCTTGGTTATGAAGGCTGCTCTAGATGCATGTCACCCTCTCTGACCTCAGTAAAATAACTACAAAGACCTCCTTATCCATTTATTACGAAGTGAAATAACACAAACTCAGACAGGTATGAAAACTAATGGAAGCTGACCTGTTGGGTGTTTCCTCCTTTCCCGTATTTCCTCTGCTATTTGGTTAATTTGCTGTATTTTCTGATGGTGTCATTAACATTGTACTTGAGGGCAGCCCTGGTACTTTGTGTCTCAGGCACCGTTCACACGTCAGCACGCGGGGATTTGCAGAGCACCTACAATTTGTTGTCAGTAACTGTTGGGACTGTAAATCCCCAGGCTCTGATCAGCCACTCTGGTGCCTCAGCTCCTATAGGGGCCAGGACTTTGATTTCTTGTGAAGTCTACAGCAAATGTCTTGAAAGGGCTGGCTTCTCATCCATCTCAGCGAAGACAAATCCCCTGATGTACCCTTGAAACACGATTTTCAAGGTACTTAACCACCTAGTACCTTCAGAAGGTTTCATTTTAGATGGGTTCTGTGCTTAATAGAAGTAGAGACTTAGAGTGTGTCTGATATTGCACCGAGCTTTCATGGGAGCTGGACCAAGCCTTCACTTTCCCATTTCTTGGTGCGCTGCTTTCACATGCAGTAGTGGAAGCAGAGTTAAAAAATAGATATTTTTTGGGGAGGGAAAAAAAAACCACTTAAAAGGAATGTGATTGTGAAACCTTAAAAGTTGGCTAGGAGTCAGACGGTAAATCCCAAAGTCTTGTTTTGTGTGTGCACTCTTAAGCTGACTGGATTGCAACTCGCCTAGGTACTTTTACTTTCTGATTTGCCCACCGTAAATTAACACAGAGAAAACCTGGCCACTCACATTCCAACCCCTGGGCAGCTTTTAATGGATGGTGCCCGGTTTTCAATGCATTTATTAAGAGATTAACAATAACGCGGCAATATTTTACCTCATTAACACCGCCACCATGTTACTAGCCTTGGGCCTCGCACTGCCAGGTACTCCGAGGCCTCATGGCTGGATGTGTGTGAGGGAACTAGTGCCCACCCACCTTTGTGGTGTTTCCCCGCGGGGGTGACAAAAATTGGATTTTTTTTTTGGTGAGTGAAGACAAAAATGACGGGTTTTTGAGTGACAAAAACGAGGGGGTTTTTGGCAGAGATCGGGGTGGGTGCAGTACGCGGCAGCGGCCGCCAGGTGGCAGCGCCGCGCGGGCCGGCGCCGCGCGTGCCCCATTGGTCGCGGCGCCATGTTGTTGCGGCCCCTCACTGCTGCTGGCCAGCTCCTCCCTGGGTTTGTGCCCCTTTCCCTCCCCGCCTTGTGCACTTTAATCCCTTGGAATAAAACACAAACACCCAGCAGAGCCCACAGCCCAAGGCAGGGCTGAGGGAAGCTGCCTGGCACAGGGCACAGGCAGGGCTGGCAGCCAATGCACCCCGGCGTGCCGTCACCTGTTGCGGATGGACTTGCTCAAAAGTCAATTCATAAAATTCCTCACTTGGGCGAGCACAGATGATGCCGAGGGGAGGTATCAGGTGTAAACCACAACAGTGGTGTGCTGCTGGCGCTGGGTTTCAGAACCTGGCTGGGTCGTTCAGGAAAAAATAAATCTGAGAGCTTGCACAGCTGCTGTGAAATGTGTCGGGCTGTCCTTGGCTGGGCTGTCCTGGCAAGTGGGGATGGGTAACCAGGTAGAATGTACCTGTCAAGGTGCTGCTGTCACCTGAGCATCCCCAGCTGGCCTCATCCATGGCTTTTTGGCCATGTTTTTGTTGTCTGAACACGTGGAGTTGCCATGTTGGAACTATAAGCTGGATCCAGCAGGAGCTCTTTCTCTGGGGCTTTTCCTGGCTACTGCACTCTGACAACAGTGGAGAGATTTCACGTTGTGTTAGTGCTGTGGGTAAAGAAATTGATCCTGGTAGAGTTTAGTAGTGTGAGCCATGGCCATAAATCAGACCCTACAAGTTCAGATTTGAAACTCCATCAGACCATGTTGTCCTTTTCCCTTCCTATTTTTTAAGTGTAAGAAAAGGTGGTGTGAGAATGTTTGAGATTTCGCTTGGTTTAGCCCAAAGAGTAAAGCAGTGCATGAGGACTAACCTCTATTATTTAAGGACTTGTGTAGTAATTTCTGTCGCAACAGCAACGACAAAAAAAGCGGTTGTTTACTTGCTATTCCTCCTACCACAGACTTTTAAAAATTCTGAGTTTTCTCAAATCTGGTTGGATTTTCTTCAACCAGTTCTTTGGAATGAAAAAAAGGCATGACATGTTTTAACCTAAGGCTGTTTTGGGACAGTTGTAAGTCACAGAAAATACAGTCTTGCATGAGCACTGCTTAAGCCTAGATAACACACAGTGCTTCCAGTTACACTGTGGGCTCTGCCAGATGAAATATTTAAACTGACAAAAGCCAGAAAATGGCCATTTCAAAAGTTTTCATTTCTGAGCTATTAGCAATTTGCATAGGATGACAGGAAAAAAAAATGATACCTATCATGAAAACAAAACTAGGTCATCTCCAGAGACCTTGATACATTTCACGATTTACTCAGCTGCAGGTTTTCTATTTTTTTCCACCACTTTCCATAGGCACATGCCACCCAACTTCCCATTTCTCAGCCTTCTTCTCTGACTGGTTGTTGTACCTAGTGTAATAAATGTATGCAAATGTTTAGTAATTTTCATAGTTCCTTCCATCCCTTTCTGTTTCAAGAGCAATATTTTAGCATGAGCCTTTTATTAGGAGACGCTGAAGCTCCTATTTGTTGTTGTGTGATAATATTTGTCATTATTATACCTCTTGTGTGGCATATATTTAGAAGAGTCCAAACTATGGGCTCTGTGTCTGTTTCCATAATAACTGAAGAGGTGATCCATTTTCTGTAAAAGTGGTTCAAAGTTGTTTTTTGACAGGGAACTGGATGAAAACTTGTTTTTTGGGGGAATTCCAGCAAAGAGTTGATTGTGACCTCTGATGCTCTGTAGTGTCAAGGACAGATGGGAAGATGGTATGAATCAATATATGTCAACTGCACAGATGGTACAGTCATGCCGTGTCCATATCCTGATCTCCTATCCCTTTGAAACAGAAATTAATAATCCCTTCATTATAGGCAATAGCTGCCAACCAGCTGAAAGATCAGACTGTGACTTGGGGTGAAATTCTCTGCAAGGTTTCTGTGCAGCAAGGAGGCTTGACTGAATGTTGATTTTTAAAGGGTGGCCTTGGCTTTGGTATTGACCTATCTTGGGGCACAGAGGGACCTTAAATGTAGCAGGAGTGCAGGGCAGGCAGCTGTGAGGAATGTGGGGGACAGCACCAGCCACGGAGCACCAGTGCAGGGGGAGATTTGGGGCATGGAAGCATGTGGGGAAAAGCAGGAGAGAAACCCTCCTTCTGCCCCTGGAGGGATCCTCAGCCCTGAGGAGAGTGGCTCTGCCATGTGTGGGTGTACAAGATGATAGTGACACGAAACTTTTGGAAGTAAAATCTGGGAAACTTGGGACATTTGTCTGATAACCAGATCCTGTCTGAAAGATGTTAGTAGTGCTCTTGCTTCATTGTGCTTTTCTAAAAGGCCCTGCTTTTGTAGACACGAGGTCACTAGAGAATTGCAGTTAATTACTGCTTATGCCTGTCTGTTTTTAGATCTTGTAATCCCCACAGCTATGGAGAAAACCAACCAACCAGCTAACAAAAAANCAGAAAAAAAAAAAAAAAAAAAAAAAAAAAAAAAAAAAAAAAAAAATCAGAACTACTCCTTAGGCTCAGACAAGCAAGAGACAACTAAGGCCAGTTTCCAAAGTTTCCACTTGTCGTCTGACTTGAGTACAATCCAGTGATGGTGTAGGTCGTGGATGTACTGAATGGCAGTGTCTGGGGTGCAAAACACAAATGAATGAGTTGAGGTGGCTCCTTGCACGCTTGGTGAATTCCTGATGTATAAGTTTTCTGTGTTGCACTGTTCAGAGTGAGGGTATTGGTTTGTCCTTGTCTTTGCTTTTAGCAGGAAACAAGGCCTGATATTAAAGGCCACAGTTTGAAGGAGAATATGTAATATAATCAGCTACTGCAACCCACCAAAACGAGTATTGGCACGCCTGCCCAGGCTTCACTGGTAATGATGAATTCAGTATTCACCACATGGACTAATTAATGCACTAGAACATCTCCCAGTGCAATTTGCAAGTCACAGATTGCATTAGGTGATACAAATGACTCATTTGTGAACCTGAAGGATGACCTTTGGCAGGACTAACTTCTGACCTCAGAAATATTAAAGAAAGGTTATTTCACCTTGCCATTGTCTCCAAATGCCAAAATAGCCCAATTAAAAACCTTGACATGGAACCATAGGAGCAGATGCGAGTCCTAAAGGGCATTAATTATTTTCAGTGTCAGCTGGTTGTATAACTGAGGCCAAATGAGAGTTTGGAAAGCTATTAAGCCCCTGTCTTACATGGATTGGGTCTAAGGTTTGAATTGAAAATAGTGTGTGGTTCGCGTTTGGGTAAGAAACGCTGGTTGTTCAGGTTGTCAGGGCAGGTTGTCCCAGTGAGAGGTGTGAGCCAGCTTCCTATACAATGACTGTTAGCAGATCTTTAAAAATGTACCCCTTCAGTAATAAGAATCCATCCCAGCCTCAGTATTTATGAAATAATCATTAGTCACCATGCTGCGAGGTCGAAATCCTGTGCATATGTTCAGCATTGTTTCCTTGTGTGCTGTTCTCACCCTCCCTCCCTGGCCACTGATCTTGTGTGTGCGCTTTTTTCCCAAATGCGGTGACAGATGAAGATATTGCACCAAAACTAAGTTCCCATATGGCTAATTTCTACATTTGTTTTAACAACACACAGATTTAAAACAAATGAAAACACAAAGACTTGAGCAGTCTTGGCGTTCTTTCCAGTGCTCTGTAATTTCTTCCTCCAGGTGGGCTTTTATTGACACATACTGAAATGCCTTGATGTGTCTTAAAAAAGAAACTAGTCAGACCATAATTCACTCAAAGATTTTCATTTGTTTGGGGCAAGGCCTTGGATAACACTCACCCTCTTCCAACCTTCCCTTCCTAACCTCCACAGTTTGAAAATAATTTATTTTCTTAGCTCAGCAAACTGAAAAAAAATTACATATATATATATATGTATATATTTAAGGAGCATGAATAAATAAGCTTGTTATTTGCATCCATATCCAGAAGGGTTTATGCTGCTAAAATCTACATTGGAGTTATTTTTTATTTACTTTCTGTTTCCTCTTGCCATGGTTGTTTCAGCATTTGTCACCAAGAAGAGCAAATGATAACAGTTCTTGGATGCCGTGATCATAGGAATAAGATAAGAATAGACACGTTCTATTCAGTTGAATGGTTAGTGATATCACCCAAGGGAAGGGCTTCCAAATTTTGGTTATTTTCCCAACAGATACTTTTTCTCAGCTGCTGGGGATTGCCCTTTGCCTTCATAGTCCTGAAGTTCTGCCAGGGGAATAGAATATTTATGTTTCCCATTCACATGACAGAGAATTAAATAAAGGCATTTTTCCTTCCAGCATGTTGGTGTGTCCTTCAGCTGCCTCTCCAGTGTTGTTTGTTATTTAGTGGATGGTTCAGTCTTACCCGGCTATGGAACTTACTTGAAACTCTCCTGTGTTGTGTGAGTGAATGAAATAAGAGATTCACCAGAACTTTTAGCTATGCCTTACCTGAAGTGTTTCCTCAGTAAGATAGATCATTATCACTCCTGTGGAACCCTAATGAATTCACTGTCATGATACGTAGAAACAGATACCACAAATTCAGAACAGGAGGTTTTCCCAGTTGTTTTGTTTAGGCTATATTTGCTTATCCTGGTTCAGTCTTTACGTATCCAAATGGATAATGGTAGTTGATCCCTTGCTTTTAGAATAGTGGGTTTCTGGGGGGAAGGGAAGTACAGTCTCATGATCTAGTCACAGGACTTCTTGACTTTGCTGTTTGATTTGTAGAATGAAACTTTCTGTAGTTGCATGGTGAGTTAGTGGCATCTTACTGCCCCACTTATCCTGTTCCTAAATTTGGGTAATAATGCTCCGTAAAATGGTTGCTGGATTCTTAAAGGATATTTCTTCTTAAGAAAATTGGGGCAAATGTTTATGAAAGTTGAAAGATAGCGAGAAGGGGCATGACAGAATTGCACATATTTTCCACATTCTATTAATGAGTGAAGACAGGACATAGACATAACTTTTCTTATGTTCATGTGTGACTGATAATTTTGTGTTTTCTTAAGCAGGTCTTCTGTTGGTTTTTTTTTTTTTTTGCTTGTAAAAGATGCTTTTCCATAGCCACAGTGAAAGCAGCAATAAAAAAATCAGTAGTTGAAAAGGGCATTAAAGGGAAGGGAAACACAGAGATACAAAAAAAAGTATAGCTTTGTTAAAGAGTTTGTTCCATGAGCAGTGAAACTAATGAAACTAAGCCCTGTTTTTCCACAGATTTGTATTGTTTCCTGTGCTCCTTTATCACAATAACTCCATTCATCATGTCTGCTTGTCACCATAATGTTCTTTGATCACTGACATAACCTTTATAGCCCTCACTCCAATATTCTCAGTACTTTCCTATGAACCTGAGTTCCGCTGCAAACATCCAGTGCTCTCCTGCCTTCCTTTAGAACTGTCCCTTAACTGTGACCCTCGTGTCCTGTGCTCCCTTCCACATGCAGGTTGCGTTTGCTGCTTGCCTGGCTGAGTTGTACCTGTCTTCCCTTTTCTGGCAGAACTTATTTTTCTGTCAAGGCATTTACGTGAAAATATCAAAACTTTGATATACTTCTTTTGAGACTTACGTAGAGACTTACGTAGAGAATGGACAAAGGGTTAAAACTGCTAGGGGGAGAGACTCATGAGCAGACAATGTGATCTCACAGATCCTGGTTTCCTTAGGAAATGAGACTAAAATAAAGGCCTGATTGCTTCAGGGGAAGAAGACAGGAAACTGCCCCACTGGCCAATTATGGCATTGTTTTCTTGTAATGTGGTTTATTTGCCATACTGATGAGCACTATACCAAGATCTGAGCTCAGAAGTGTTTGGGTGTCTCTGATGCTGCTCAGTGTCTCAGTAACTACATTTTCTTGTGGAAACAAGCTAAAATGGCTGCATAAGAATTTAGGGCAGAGTTTCTGAAGTGAACTAATTTCTGGCTTTGCAAATTCTAACAATGTCTACCTATAACAACACACCTGTGGTTTGGATCATTTCAGTTCCAAAACGCCTTGTCCAGATGCTTGTACTTTTGACAAACGTTGCCTCCTGTGTTGAAATGTTCTGCATTAAGCAAGATGTGAACATTATCAGAATGATTGATTTAAAAATGAGGTATTGTTCTTGCATCTGTGAATGCTTACATCCTACTCAAAGTTGTGGCCTTCCTGTAGGTAGTGCCAATGGTTTGGCGTTCAGGGTGTCTGAACCTGAAATTCAGCAGAGATTTGGTCCCTGGGTTGCAGAAGTGTCTTTCAGTGATTAGTTGAAAATCTGGTTTGAGTTCTCAGTGCTCTAATGGTTTAAAAACCTTGCTCATGCACCCTGGCTTTTGTTATATAATAGCAGGCTTTTCCAAACGATCTCCCAGCATCCCCTGGCTCTGTGCCTGCGCTCAGCCGAAGGGGAGGCTCGTTCAGCAGGCGATTTTACCATTTTCAACTTGTTGTTTGCAAAATTTAAAAGGCTGGATTGCATTGGATTCCATTTATACTGTGTGGGTGTATCCAGGATGTGCTTTATCAGGATGTTTGGAAAGAGATCTCACTCTGAAGTTGCATTCAGAATTGTTCTGTTGGTTGCGCGATGGCGATATGGGATAATTGCGTCCGCTAAATGCCATGTGCAATGTATAAAACATGACATAGTTTCATAAGAGAGGTGAATGATGTGTATGGAGTCAAGCATGGTTTTAGAGGAATGTCTTTGTAAGAAGACACACTGAGTGGAAAAGAAAAAAAAATATCCTCCTAATTTCACCATATTCCATTTTGCGGCAGGATAACATATCCAGCTGAACTTTTCATTCGAAAACTAAACTGATTTGGGAAACGTAATATCCTCAGACATTGCTACGGATTTGATATTTTTACTAAGGTCCACGTATATTACTCACATTTGGGCTCATTAGGTAGATTATCAGAATTGCAGCCTGCATGTGCTGATGGCTGTACTGATTTAAAATGCCATTACTGGCAACTTTTGCATTGGATTACATCCTCCCTGACCCCCGAAGTTAATGGAATTACAGAGGGAGTGGTGTATTAGCCCAGAGGTTTGGCCTACAGTCATCTTTCCCATTTGTGGAGAATGGCATTGTTAGGGAACACGTGGGTTGAGGGAAATGGTGAACTCAGAGTTGGGGCTTTTCTTGGGTGTGTAGTGGCTGGTTTTCAAAATTGCTTTTCTTATAAGACTGAAACTGATACATTAACATTCTCCTGTTTTCAATTAGCAACAGCTCATTTTGAAAAAAATATTGCTGGCCCGTTGCGTGGTAGATGATAGGAAGAAAAAGGCATGGAAAACCAGGTGTAATGAGTGCCAGTTTTTAACCAATGGAAATACAACATAAAATAGTGGCTGTGGTACATTATATAAACTGTGTTCCACCTGGCTTGCATTGTCTCTTTCTTACATTTATGGTGTGAACGTTTTTTCCCTCTCTGGAAGCAGCTGGGAAGTGTAAATTTCAGGTTTAAGTAGGTGTTTGTTGTTGCCTGTGGATCTTTTTTTCTTTTTTTTTTTTTTTTT
>VZDJ01000219.1:11674799-11687144 GCA_008694505.1 Cyanoderma ruficeps | reverse complement strand
TTTTTTTTTTTTTTCTCCTATGAGAGTGGGTAATGTCACGACTGTATTTTGGAGAAGGCTATCATGACCAAACCAGTCCTTACCACCCCACTGCACTGTCCCTTTAAATAAAGCATGCAGAGTTCACTTTCTGAAGTTCATTAGCTTGTGTTATCAATAATTTAGGATAATATTCCAGTGGTGCCTAAGTGCCTGGACCACCTTATTTTCCCTGTCAGCTTTCTCATACCCTAGCAGTCCAGTGAACTTGATAAGTGTCCCATCATCCTGTTAATCAAATTACTTATGAACCAAAATTGACAGTTTTCATTAATTATAAAGGATTATTCTAATTGCAATTCAAATTTATTCATTTAGAACAGACGGCATTCAGTAATATTTCAGGAAATTTGCATATTAAATGGAGAGGGTCGTCCATTAAGTATGGTAATGTATGCATATTTCCTTATTTTTAACTTCTGGGCCATATGCACTGCTGCTACTTCAGCAGGTGAAAAACCAGAACGTGCTTAATTTGTTCAACAAACACAGGGGCCATCGCACATCTTTTGGCACTAACCACCATTGTCCTTCTTCCTTTTTATTCCTCCCTCTCTTGCTCCCAAAATAACTTGTATCCTTCGAAGAAACTTCTGATAAGCCTGTTTTTAAATAAATGTCATTTTAAAAAAAAAATTTATATTTTTTAAATGGTAGGCACAGCTGGTTGGGGTTGATTGAAATGTTTTGCCGTCGAAGCCGTGTTCATTAATTTCTTCAAGATGCTGAAGCAGGCATTAAGGATGCCTGCTGGAGTCCTTCCCAGTGTCATGTGGAACAGCGAGGGGGCTAATCGTCAGCCTTGTAACATCAACTGGTTACCCCCCTCGTGCGAGATGAACCTTTCCCCTCCAGTGAAAAATGAACCTGTCTCAGACAAAAGCACAAACTATGCATGCAATGAGACAATGTCATTATTCAAACCTATATAAGGCTCTGCTCCCACATCATTAAGAATCATATCTTCATGATATTAATAAGCACCTACCTTAAATCTGTTGCTAAAGTTACACCCAGGTGTATTTATATCTGTCCCTTTATTGATGGCGTTCTAGATTGGGGATAGGAAGGCTGGGGCACAGGATACTCACATGATTGACTTTCAAGCTGGTAAACTGCTTCTGCACCTAATGTGAAAACTGTGTTGTCATGCATCACATGATCCAGCTAGCAGTGGGTTAGTTAACATACCCAGAAATTATTGCCATCTTGCCTTAATGGTTTTAGTAAAACATCTGTCAACTCATTCATCTTAAAAAACAAAACAAAACAAACAAAAAAACTTTTCTTGGAAAAATACATTACTCATTTAACTTGTTTTTAAGCAGGTTTCTTTAATTTTCTAGAGTGAAATGAAACTCTTTGGTGTTTCTGTTTGCAAATATTTTGGTTTTGTTGGATTCATTTGCGCCAGGCTGTTTATGTATCATGTTAAATAATTTTTTCAACTGTCATATTGATTGAAAGTTACTCAGAATAGCAGCGTGCAAATTACAATTGGGTTTTTTGAGCAGGAAGTGAAATTCAAATGAAAGGAATGTGTACTGCAAATGTTAATTATCTTTTGTTGCCCTTCTTCTGCACTTCTAAGTGGAGCCAGGAAAAGCACCATGTAGCAGTGCTTCTTGAGCGCTTCTAGAACAAAGTTTAAAGCACATGCTTAAATACTTAAATACTTTGCTGCACTGGGATCATGGGCAGGAAATGAAAATAGTATTGAGAAACTATTAACTTTGATTTTCTGCATGAACTCTGAAACTCACAAGCGACTGTGTTGTCTAAAGAGCTCTTTCTTAGTGGTGAGGTTTCTGACAGAGGTGTTTTCAGGGGTTCTGGATAAAAAAGAGAAATGGGAAAAAAACCCTGAAACCCATTTGAGAGCTTTCAAGCTACAAGTGCAGTATATGGACTTGACTCCTTGCTTCTGGAGAATTTTGGCCATGCTGTGAACTATTCTTGAGTGTTGTTCCAGTTGCCTTTTGTCAGATTAAGGTTTCTTTAAACAAATCTCAGATTTTGTTGCCACTTCTGTGCCCTGAATTTTCTATAGCACAGGGAGGAAACGTCTTCAGCTTTGGGATGAGAATTTCTGGAAGAGGGAGTGCACTGAAACAAAGTGTCTTGAAGTCAGAGGTAGGGGTTGTTCTTTACAATGTGTACATGGGCCAGTGCTTCACCATATGGGAAATCCATATGCCCCATCCGTTTTTTCCTGATTTTTATGTGGCTGTTGTTGGTACTCCTTGGTAAAGGCCATGCCTTCCCTGGGTTCAGCCGTGTGTGACAAGTTCAGCACAGAAGGGGCACAGTTTGTACACAGGGCAGCTTCACTGCAGGATCAGCAGTTGCAGCGCGTTGGTCCTGCTGAACTTAGACCTGGCCAAGAGCTGTTTGTCTGTCCCAGAGCCTCTGGTTGCAACACTGACAGTCTTGGCCTTATCCACAGTTCTCTAGGCCAAATGCTCCTTCTGGTCACTTCTTGTCAGGTCTGATTTGCCTTTTCTCAATGCACAAAGGACACGGCATCGGCGTTGTGCAACTCTCATCTCTGCTCGAGTTTTGTGCTTGCTGGGTCTTTCTTGGGTTAAGTGCAATTTCCTGGCTGTACACGTGTGTAAACACACCCAGAAAATAAAATCTTTAGACTGGCACGACAAGTTTCCACTGACAGAAAAAACTTAAAAATGTAGTAGATTTCTTCAAAGTTCTCAATTTATTTAATCTGAAAATCAGTGAAAAACTCTATCCCTGATGAGCATTGTGAATCTTCAACTGTATTGTCATCGTTGTTGACAGTTGACTGTTTTGCAAATAACGGATCTGTTAAAAATCCCTTCATTTATGTTTGTATTCTGATTTTACTCTTTGATATTTGCTAATGTATTCACAATTATTAGAACTTAATTTAATTGAAAGTCTGCATGCCTGGGAAGCACACAATCCTAGCATTTGTCCTCTGGCTTCCCAGTTTTTCTCTGAGTGTATGGCACATTTGTAAATTGCCCCTGGTCTTTACACTTTCCAGCCCAGAGGTGGATTTTCATATTCACTTAGGAAAAAATAATTTAAAAAGAAGTATCTGAATTGTGCAGTAACCTCGAGGCAAAATGGACTTCTTGTGTTATTTACATGCATTCTTCTCTTCATCCCCTGCTTCTCTTCATGTATATGCTCTTTTGTGTATGCATGGCATGTATATAAAACTTGTGAAAGTGGCAGGAGGTAAGTATCCTGCTACCAGTGTAGCAAGAAGGATGGAATAAGTCAGGAAAATTTGGTATTCGTGTTGTTTCATTTTCTCAGATAGTGAAAATCTTGTATGCTGCAAACCTCTGGATTTAGGGGTCAAACATCTCATAATTTTTTTTAATTATCTAAATTTTTAAAAAGTCAGGAGAGTATGTAGAATTTGATCGTAATGAAAAGGGTTTTTTCAATTAACTATATTTAGGCAACCACAGTCTGCCCCCCAGAACATCCAGGATTCACAGGATTGCCACAAGCTGGCTTAGACTTTTCATTGAAAGAGCAGATTTTTATTGAAAGGAATATGTAAACCTTTCCTGGTGTACACCTCTTCCAGAAGCCAGGTTTTAGTCTTGCAACCAAGATCACATCTTATTCTGAACACCTTAGAGAGACCAGAAAGGCTTTGATACTCTTTTGGTGCAGTAGATTTCTGCATTATGTATGTCCCTGTGTGCATCTCGTGAGCAAACCCTTCAGGGGAAGAGGGGCTGTGTCCATGCCTAGTGGTGTGTGTAAGTTGTGGTCTTAGCAGAGTGTCAGGAGAGATGCAAATTATGATAGGGCTCCACAACTGTTCTGGCGTGTTGGAATTTTAGAAGAGCTCAGTAAGGTACAAAATCAATCTGTGCAGCTGGGGTAAATCTGCTCGTTTTTCTGTAAGAATTAGAGTTTCTCTTATTAGTGTCTGAAAAAACCCTCCTCTGTGCTCAGCTCTTGGTTTTCCATAGATTGTAAAAGGGGCATTAAATGAACAGATCTTGAGAAATGAAATTTGGATTCTCAAATGAGGAACAGGACCTTGCTCATTTTCACCTGTGCACATGGTGTGTGAGAAGACCCAAGACCATTTGTTCTAAGAAATATTTAAAGATACAGGAAAATTACCAGGTATTGCTGAGATTAGTCAGAAAGTACATATTAATACATTTTTTATTATGAAAAGGAAATCATACTTGAATAAAATATATGGTTTTGAAAAAGTCATATCTGCCTCAGTGATTAAACATATATGTCTTTACTCCTCTGATTTCATCAAGGTAGTTGAAGCTCACATAACTTTTGAGGCTGGTGTTAGGAAGCAGAGACAGCAAGTTTTTAATTTTGTCTTTCCTTTTTTTTCTATTTTCCTCCTTCTCCTTCCATTCTCTTAATTTCTCTTTTATTTCATGGGGGGTTTTTTTGGGAGGGTGGTTTAAGTTATTGACATATTGCATGCAAAACACACATCTGAGCAAAATATGTGTGGGCAATATTTTGAATCTTTAATGAACACATTTATGACATAGTAAATTCTGTGCTCCTAATTCTCGAATCTATATATCTATATATAGTCTTATTTATTACTGACATCAATGTGTATGAAGCTGGAAGAAAGATTATAGAAATCACGTATGTGTGTATTTGCTTCCTTCAAATATTCTGCCAAACCGACGCTCTGCCTGTGGGATTTGTGAGGAAAATCCTTCCTTACCTGTGTGGCAATCTGATTATTCCCTGAAGCTTAGGCTGTTTGTGCCTGCTTTTAGCATGAAGCATCACGGCTGATTTTGTGAGTCATTAAAATTAGCCAACCCTTTCTAAAATCTCGGGTTGGGGACTTTGTGCTGTTTTGTGGCACACAGACATTTGTTGATTAAAATGATTCTGTCAGTGTAGAGGATTTGGGTGAAGAAGAACCATGTGGTCTGGGATTTCTGGACGGGGTCTCAGGAGAGTCCCGTGCTCAGGCACAGATTTCTCGGGCATTTTTGGAGAAGCCATTTTGCATCTCTCAGTTCTGACTCCTGATGCCCCACACGCAGGTTGTGTCTCTCTCCATCCTCCACCCTGACTATCTCTGTTAAGTCCTCTTAGGCAGGAGTTGTCTGTATTTGTGGTTTTTGCACAACACTGAGATTTTACTGTTGCAGTGACTGTAGGTTCTCCTGTATCACCCTTAGCAGGAGCAGCCCCACCTGAGGCACAACTCCTTGGCTGTTGTTGCCTTGGTGCCACAGAGCAGGTGACACATTAGAGGGCACAACTTTTTGGGTATGTTTAAGTGTTCAGTGTCATGTATGACAAGAAGCATCATGTTTCACTCTGTCGTTTGGTTTGCTGCTACTGATGAGTTTTCTTTCCTAATGTGGCATAATATTAATGTTTCTGCCTGACAACTTCCAAGCCTGGGGGTCAGAGCTCATGTTTCAGCACACGAGACACTCAGCTATAAATCTTTTTAAATAATACAGAAGGCAAGATGGGGTCACTGCAGAAAAAGCCAGCCAGTCTGAACGAAGTGGCATTGATGCATGAAAGAAAGTGTGTGGATTTGGTTGGCATTGCATAGGCACTGTTCTGAAGTTTTTCTTGTGGAAAAATGTTTTTCTGCTGAAACATTTCTAATCTTAATTTCAGTCTGTTACAAAGTTTATTAAGTCATCTTGACCGTGCCTTTGTTATTTTTTTGTGTGTTCAGAATCCTGCAACTGTGGTACAGGGTATGCACGTATAATGCCCACTGTAGGTAATTGCTGACAGCAAGCAATTGGTTAATGGCAGCTGAAAATAAATTCATGGAGTAACTGCATGTTGTGTTTCTAATAGGAAAATCCAAAGGGGAAAATCAGCATCTATTGCATTAGTAAATATGGCAGAAGCTAATCCCATACAGTGTCTGAAGATGCAAAACTGTCACAGATTGGATCTTCTGTTTGTGCAGCAGTTTCAGGATTTGCAGCATGGAATGACATTAGATCTCTATTTTTCTCACTTCCCTCTACTTGTATTTATGCTGCTTCTTATCTTTGCAGGATGGATGTAATATGTACCTGTCCTTAACATCATCTGAGCAGCACATGGCAGATTTTGCCACTTTAGATATTTGCTTTTAGGATCCTCACAAGATTCTGTAGACCAAGCCAGGCATAAAACCACCAATGCACTTTTAAATTTTTATTTGTCAGACAGTAGCGTTATGATTGTATATTCTCTAAGTTAAATGGAAATTGTTGATTCCTCTTGTATTGTAATAACAATAAAAATAACCATATTTTCATGGCATTATTGCCATTATTCATGGCATATTCCACATGTATGGAACAGGATGAAAAAACAGAACCACTGTCTTGAAGAGAAGCCACTGCATTGGATGCTGAGGATGTCATGGAGGTTCTGCCTTTTGTCCTCTCTTAAGGAAAGCTGTAATACTTAGAACTAATGACTGAGTTATGGGAGTTTTCCAGGCAAACGGCAATTAAAACTTACAGGGTGAAACTGCCTGTTCCGCTCCTATATGCCCACACATCATTGAATTTAATTCCCCTTCTTTGTGTGTGCTTTTTGTCCTCTGCAATTTTCTGCAAGTGACTGGGTGCAGGAGTCAATCTTTTAGGTTTGGCTGACAGTGCTCCATGGGAAACACCCTGCAGTGTGTGTTGTTTTGTTGTCTGCATGACCATCAGCCAACCTGTGCCTTTTTCCTGATGGGTGCAGCAAACACCAGGTAACTGCCCCCTGTAAAAAGTCTTTAATGAAGAGAAATTCGTTGACAGAAGGAAACAGCTTATGAGGCAGCATGGTGGAAAGAACATGGTGGCTTAAAGGACAACATTTGTTTTATAGAAGGGGAGCTAGGATGAAGCACCAAGATAAATCTATTTAGAGTGATAGCCAGCAGCTTTAGTTAATTGTTACTGTAATCAGTTTTATGTTGTGGGTGAGGAGAGGTGCTGCTCTGTCATCTTCAACTGTGGCTAAGGAAAGTGTGACATCCTAATTTTGAGACAAATCAAGCAAGGAAAAAAGGGCTGTCAAGCTGAGGTACAGCAGGGGAGAATGGTGGAGAGCACTTGGTAATTCTTGCTCTGTTCGCCTGGGATCTGAAAGCACGATTGCTCAGGCAGCTACATAAAGTAGGTGCTGAGGATAAAAGGGAATCCAAACCATATCTTTGTTCAAAAACTCAAAAGCACTTAGATTTATTTTAATGTCTCTTTTCCCATCATTTCTTGCCTCTTTTCTCTGTTTTTTTTGGGAGGTGACTGTCTCTTCAGGAGCAGGCCCTCAGCTTCGTTGCTGGTAGTTTGGGTCTTGACCCTGTAATCTTCCCCTGCACAGAATGCTGTGTGTCCCTGCAGCATTCCAGAGCAAAACCAGATGGGGAGTTCCGTGTTGGTACATGGATGCAGTTTGGATAATGAGAGGACGCAGAGCTCTGGCCTTTGCTTTGGATTTTTGGTCTCTTTCTGGTTAATATCTCACTTAGAACATAAATCACAATAGTTCTCTATGTAAAGTAAGTATTTGCATAACCCTTCCCATGGAAAACAACCCTTAAAACCTAGGTATTTATTATTATGATCAGCTCTTGGTCTGACATATTTCTGAAGATGAAATGAGAAACTTTCATAAAAGCAGCTTCTTTCCCCCTTACCCCATTTGTTCAAATTAATTAACATTATGACAATGCTGTTTTCTGCCTACGCACTTAATAACCTCTGGAGAATAGATTAGTCTAATATTATTTGCTTACAAAGATCAGTTTTGATAAGATTTTAAGTGCAAACACTCTTGCTTGTAATCAACAATTCCTGCTACTCCGAATTTTTGCATCTTCAACTAAAACATCTATTACACAGGCCACCTGTGGTGATAAGTGAATCTTGTCTGTGAAATTATTTTAAACACTCTCAATTCACTAAAAATGTGTATTTATTCTCTGCATTTGTAAGCTGCACACATCATTCCTCCTTCTCCCATACTTGGTTGCTCTGTAATATGAAATTACTCTTAAACCACTTGTGTATAAAATGTCTGCTTTAGAAAAAGAGGTTCATACTTGGCACTTGCCTTTTTGTGTTTTCCTCTTCTTCATCTCTTTTTTTTCCCGTTCCTGTACAGCACTTTTATGTATTTCATAGTGCAGGTGGTGGTAAACACCAGGCAGGTGTACAGCTCCTAGGATATGTTGTAGCTGGGGTAGCGAAGATCTCACTTATGGTCTGAAATAAAGCACAAAAAAGCTCTTGGTGGGGAAAGTGGTGTTTAGAGATGTGGCTACTGAAAAGTAAAACGTAATCTGCAGTGACGTGGCAAATCTGGATGCCGTGGGTATTAAACTGTGCCTTTCTGCTGGTGTGGGAGGGTTTTTTTGCCAGGAGGTGCAGTCGGTGATGCTCCTGCGTGTTGCTGTGTTGGGGAGTGTGGGTGTGGTAAATCATCCTGAAATGTGCAGGCTGTGTGCTCAGCCTGTGCTGTGCCCTTCTGGAGCCAGATCTTGTTGGCTGGGCTGGCAAGACAAACCCGTTGCAGTGAGAGGTGTTACCTGAGCTAAGAATTCAGTGTGGGAAAACCTGATTGTTGTGGGAACGTAGAGGAGAGCTGAGCAGGGAGTTTCTGTTTGCTTGTTTCTGAGGGCTTGTCTCCCTGTTATCCCGACTGTGCTGGAAAGGTTTGGTCCAGACATCCCCTGTGGTGGTGCAGTCTTGTCTGTGTTCACGTGGTGGTGGTGGGTGCTGAAAGATGACACTTGCTCCAGAAGGCCAATGTGTGTGTGGCAGTGGCCTGGCCTCTTTCAGTACCAAGTGAAAAAAAATGGGTTTATAGTTGTTTAATAAAGCAGGAGACAAATGTTGCCCCTGTGCAGAGAGGCTGAATTACGTACTTCATGAACCAAATTAGTATCACAATGCTTTGCTTTGTTCAAGAGGTGATATGCATTTACGGGCCCATTTTTCAGCAAGATAAATATGACACACGCCAAGACTTCCCTGAAGTAAATAGTGTAAATAATAAAAGACTCTGCCAAGGAAAGCTGAGAAATGACTTAATCCTCACCCATTTATACTGTAATGCCAAAATGCCACTGACCAAATTGTAGAACAAACTGCCCATTTAATCAGCTCTCTCTAATGTTACAGAGCACGTTGTCTTCCCTTCTAATGATTCTCAGTATTCTTTCGTTTGGTTATTAAGCCTTTGAATTTAAGCATTTATTCAGACTGGACTATTTGATATCATTGGAGTGCTGCTTTATTTCTAGCTGTTTTTTGACTATTGGCTTTCTTTGGGGGGTTAAAAATGTGAATTATTTTACCCTTTAATTTATTAAAGGAGGTGTTTTACCTTAGATACTATTTTTCCTTATTTTTATTTCTGCTTTGTTAAATCCTTTTCTTCTTTCTCTGGCACCCAGGGCCTGCCAGCCTGGACAGAAATGATTAAAAGACTGTGTAAACATGTAGGATGGGATTTTCAAAAGTGTTCAATATTGCCCTAGCTGGGGAGCATTGCCATTGAACAGTTGTGTGAATGCTGAGTGCTTTTGAAAATCCCACTCTTAAAGTATCAGTGTTTTAACAGAGAACCTCTTTTGACACGGTTGCTCATCACAGGGCACACTCTGCATGTGTGACATCTTTAGTTACTGACAGTCAAGCCTATAACAATGAGACGTGGTCTTTGTTGGAACCCCACTGTGGTTTGCTTTTAAAATAGTCTAATAAGGGGATTGGAAAGCTGAATGTGGGGAACTTTAGATGGCAATTTGGGATTTAATCGGGAGAAGGGTGATTGCCTTTGGTTTCCAGACACTAACTTTTGTGGCTTGAGTTAAGCCTTCAGAGGTTGGGGAAAGACAGCCAAGAGAAGGCAGCCAGCTCTTTTTAGGATTGGAGCATGAGCTCTGACCAGAATAGGAATAATTTGCTTCCCAGGAAGAGTTGTAATTTAAACTACGTCCAGAAAATCAGAAATACCTCACAAAACTGTTTGCTCATATGCAGTGGAAATGTTCTTATTGATAGGAATTTACCTGATTGAAGAGTTGGGGAATTGAATTTATAATCATATCGAAGTGTTAATATAACCCATACTTCTCAACTAATGGATTATTTTCTTGGAAACATCTCATCATGCACTCACAGAGCTCTGGAGAGGCCCAGTGCCAGCTGACAGAGACAGCTCAGTTCACGGGGGTGATTTAGTCACAATAAAACAGCCTCAGTCTCTGTGTGTGCCACTGAGGACCACACACAGGAGCAAGAAGAAGATGTGCTTGCTCCTGATGTCTTGTGGTGTCAGTGGACAGAAGTGATAGGGAGGTCAGGGGTGGTATAAATCTGCATGAGAACAGAAATGGGCTTAGTTGTGGATCAGATGAAGAAAAAAACAAACCAGTCTTTCAGTACCCATAAGTGTAAAAAGTCCCCAAACCTGAATTTGGGGATGGGTTCTGTTTCTGGCTTTGGAAAGGAAGGAAAGGCCATTTGCACTATCAGGGTGTGCTGAACTGAGGGCTCAATGCTGCTGTGAGGAGGATGGTGTTCTCAGCTCAGCATCTGGTTGCTGAGATCTTCTCCTGTGAAGAGTGGTTAATTTATTTATTTTTCCCCCTAAATTGATTTTTTTTTTCTGCAGACTGAAGTAAATGGAAATAAGAACTTATGATATACCAGCAGAACAAGCAATCTTAATAGATGCTTATGGTATGGAAATTTCTCTCTGAATCCTCTTATCTTCTGTTTGTAAACAGGGATGAACGTGGTTCTGTGCAAACATTCACAGTAGGTGCCCTCTGACAGCTTCACAATTTTCCTAACCTGATGAATAAATCACTGTTCCACCTGGTATAATTCAAGGATGTAAATTTTGTTTGTTATTGTAGATAACAGGTTTGTGCTGGGGAAAACACGATTAACTGCAGTCCTTTCCCTGGAAAGCTTTTACCTTAGTTCCATGTTCCTATGTTGGGATCCTTTTACTGATGCTGAAGAATTCCAGTTTGAATGGAATTCAAATTCTGACAGTATCACTCTGCCAGATCGAGGCTCAGGACCTACAAGGCAAAACCAGGTGTGGGGAAAAAAAAATTCTTTTGTTGCTTCACCTTTGTGTTCACACCTTTCCTTATAAATTTGGTCTGCAGTCTGGAGGATCCAGGAAAAGTGGAGCAACACACTATTCCCCCTCTCCCAGTCCAGAAGCCCTGCTTTGTGTCACAGTAATATGGATGAGGGATGCTCCATGCTGTATTGTGTCTGGAAAAAGGGCAGAGTGCTTGTGATTAATTTGTACCTTCAGTGTTCTGTCTAACAACACTCTGACAATCAGTGCTGATAGTTGCAATTGGATTTTCATCAGTGATGAAACATCTGTAGCACTGAGGGTGATAAGTTCTGTGTTGTCTGTGGGTTGAAAAGTAGGAGAAATCCTAAAAATTCTACCGGGATGCAGATACTTTCATCTGCACGGCAGGGATTAGGAACTCATGGTAACGAAATTCTGGTGAATTCTGTGTTGGTAGTATTTGCACAAAATATTTGTTGGCTGTGGGGTACTTGTTGTTAAAATAGTTGAGTGATGCAGAGTGCCTGCCTGTGCTCCTGGAAGCAAACCCTGCTCGCCCCATTGCCAGCCAAATTCATAGATTTGACCTGAGATCTCTGCAGAGGGCTGGGTTTGGGGAGAGCTGTTCTAGACCGTAAAGTTGAGGTGCAGAACGTGTGCTGTGCCTAAAGGAGCTTTGTCCTGTGAATACAGAAATTACCACGATTTCAGTGGCCTTGGATTTGCCTGAATTTTAGTTGGAATCAGCTAGAACCCAGGGAATGTATAGATTTTTCTGAGATCTTTCTTTGACAAACAAAACTCTTTCATTTGATAAAAGGGAATTTTTTTTTTTTTTTTGCACACAGAGATGTACAGACATGCTCATTCATACGCAGATTTTTAGGAATGCAGGCTAAGATAACTTTTCTGCCTCATTTTTCTGCTTTCTTTCTCACTGTACCTCTGAGGGAATTTGTAGCACTGTTTTGTTCCACCACAAAACCCAATAAATTAAACAAACCCCCCTGAAAAGAAAGAGACAACATAAAACATCTGTACATTGGTTTTCTGGAAATCCAAACGTGACCATCAACATAAAATGTTAATAAGTTCCATAGCAATATTTTGGTCATTTTCCTAATTTTACATCCAGATATCCTTGAGTCTATTTATAATGAACATATTTTCTTGGTTTTTTGTTGGTTTTTTTGTGTTGGGGTTTTTTTTTTTTGTTTTTTTTTTTTTTTT
>VZDJ01000219.1:11625172-11665430 GCA_008694505.1 Cyanoderma ruficeps | reverse complement strand
AAAAAAAAAAAAAAAAAAGAAGAAAAAAAAAAGGAAAAAAAGTATCAAGACAAGCATTTCCTCCCTGTAATGATAAGGAGCTGTTGCCTGCAGCATTCAGACTACATGGTTTCACAGATGTTTTAAAAAAACCCCAGCCAACAGTCTCACTCTACCTTAACTAGAGCAGCAGCACAATTGTCTGTCAGTCTTTGTACAAAGCAGAGTGGAAATATTGCCCTCCTGTTTCTTTAAGTCCCAGGGACTTAGTAAAATTAACACTAAATGTTTTAAAAGAAACCCTATCAAAAATCACTGATGATTTCAAGTTATTATTGAGCATGGGTGTCTGAGTAGCTTGGGGCAGTGCACATAAACTTGACAAACAGGGTACTTTAGTGCTGCCTGCCCAGATCCACATAATAGGGCAATGAAGCTTTTATTCATTCAAAGAAAGGTTGAGTTTGATTGGCAGGTCAGCCTGCCTGAACACCACAGTCTCTTTTCCCTAACACTTCACTGCTATCAATTACAGTTTTGAATGTGAATTGTTTCTAATGTAAAATAATGCCAACCTCTGCCTCTAACCTCAGGCCAGAAAGCTCTCCTGTGTTATTTTTTTTATTCATATTCACTGACTGCCTGAGGAATCTGTATCTGCTTTTTGTTTTCTCAGTCTCTCACCAAAGTGCTGCCATCAGATTCCAGATTCGTACACAGCACATTATTTTCATTGTGTTAATGATATCATTGGTGGGCAAAATTAAATAGAGTGATTTGTCCCCCCCTTCCCCCTTCGATGCCACAGTAGAAATGCTTGTTTTTTTAAACATTCAGGTTCAGAGACATAATTAATAATAAAGTTATAATCCATTACAAGCAAGCATGACTCTGAAATTGCTTGATTTTTATCTGGCAGTTGACTTAAATCTGTTTGCAAAACTTGCCGGATTGAAGCAAATGCAGATCTTATTTAAATCAGGTGATTTGGTTTAGCTGCCATCTGTTGGCCGGTTCATTATTATGATTTTGTGGTTACAGCAGTTACCTATCTTCATTTATTTCAGTGAAACAGAAATTACATTTAGTAAATAGTGGGGTGTTATGTAACGTCCCTTTACCCCAGGGAACTGGTTTTACGTGTACACACGTGTAACTTTGACACAAAATCTCCTTTCTGTGCTGGATGACCATTTATGGTGCAAGATGCATTTCCTGTTCTTTGTGACAGACCTCAAAAATGAGTTCCTCTGCTGACTTATAAAAATGCCACGTGTGTTGTGTTGTGGAAGGTTAGAAAGGCCCTACAGGATGGCATTTTTAATGGGCTCCCAGAGTGGGAAATTCAGGGTTAGGACCCTCTGAATGGTGGAGTCAGTTGTGGGTACTTCTTTTGTAGACTCAGATACTGTTGGCTTTTTTCTGCTCCTTCATATGATTCATGTTCCCTTACTGAGGACTCAACTGTGCCTGTTTATCCAGTTTAACAAAAGCTTCTATTCCAGCTGAATTTCCATTTCACTGCTGTTTACCTGATTTTCATCAGGATTTTGCCTCTCTCGTGTTCATGGCTTGTCTCTCCTGCTCCATTATGGAGCCCCTGTAGCACCGTGTGCACTCTGCCTCCAGTGACATCACTTCAGGCTTTCTCCCATCACATCCATTATTATCTTGATGGGGATATACAGGAAAGACCTACCTTTGCTCTTTCATCTCTCTTGAGACAGCCACTCTGCAGAATAACCCAGAAACAAGCCATCCCTTCTGGGTGTAATTGCTTACAAAAATACCAGTTTCGGGATGCAGCAGTGCTTGTGATAACAGCTTTTTTATCAAATACATCCTTACATGGGTTTAAGCATATATTTAATTTTATGGTGTGATATTTTACTCACAGTTTGTGGTGGGAAAGGATCTCTTGCTTTAGAAAAATGAGTGGATAAAAATGTTATATATGATACTTTGTATGACATAGCTGGAGACACCTCCTGCTCCTGGAGGTTTTATGTTTTCCTTGTGGGCTCCTTCCTGCTATCGGAGATTTCTCCATTAGCTCTGAGGGCAGGGTGGGCTGAGAATTTGAAACAGGAAAACGTGAAGTCTGGGGTTTTTTTCCCATTATCAAGTTTCACTTGGCCATGGTATATATCACAGGGTCCAGCAGACTGTCTGAGGAAATTAGAGACTTTTCACCATACTGTGTATTTCTGTCATGCCATACATTACATGATTCCAGGTATGATTTCTAGTTTTTCACAGTGTGTTGTTGTTCTTCTGTTTTGATTTCAGATGAAAATAACCGTCAACATTTCAGAGTTGTAATTCAGACAAAAATTCCAAAATTTGACCCATCTGACATTAAGCAAAACTCAGAACATGGTCTGGTAGCCCAGTCTTGGTCAAATGACAATTTTTATAGCCACTTTGCCTTTTGGGCAGTGGAGGTAAAGTGGCACATGGTCTGATTTCTGTGTCACGCCAGTTTTAGAGCAGAGTAACTCCACGTTTTGCATATGGAATTCCTGATTTACAAGCTCAGGCTAACAGAGCACTTTCACAGCAAGCACGTTATGTATTTTTGGTGCAAATAAATGCGTGCTCCTCAGTAACTGCCTTGTGAGGCTCAGACCTTTGGAGTCTGAATGCAGCGTGTGTGGAGAGGAAGCTATGAGTGATGCCACCTACTCCAACTCGTCCTCCACTTTCCAAACAAACATGGCACAAACACATTGTAAATAAAGATGACTTCAGACACAGCTCTTTTCATGGGTGAATGAGTTACACTGGGCGTTTTACTGGCAAGCGAAAATGTTCCCTGGATTCCACGTTTGAATACTTGATCTGTTAGCATTGCTGGATTCTTTCGTTCCTGTGTATTGATTTAAAGTCTCTCCTGCAAACAAGCCCTGGGCTCGCTGGAAGGCAGCGTTTGGGGGAGATGCTGCTGCCCAGGGGAGAGGCTGGGTGTGCTGCAGTCAGGGTTGTGTTCTCCAAGGCTCCAGGACAGTGTTTGTGGACCATCTCACTCTGCCAACAGTCCCCAGAAACCATCATTTCTGGCAGTTTGGCAGTGCCCCTGCTCTCGGGGCTGTGGTAATACGCTGGCATCACCCAGCCTGATGAGGAGGATCATGTTCACCTTCACTGGAGTATGAAGTGGTTAAGGCTGTAATTCAAGAAAGCAATTGAGCATTTAATGTAAATCCACTCTTGTTCTGCACATGCTGAAGCATTTGTTAAACTTTGACTTTAATGAGACTTGGCCCAGTGTTTGAAGCTCTATATGTACTTAAGATCAGCTGATACCATGAAGACTTTTTAGCTGGACTTCATGCACAATATGGATGTTGTGGTTTAATATCAGATGAAACAAGTCTTAATAAGAACGTTTTTTGGCAAATCAGTCTTTTGACTTTTTTTTTTCGAGAAATCTGTTGCAATTCATAATGCATCCTCTTTTTCCTTTTTGAAAGAACACATAAGGGATTGAATAATGTAGCTTATAATTTTATGAGGCACAAAAATTTTTGAACAGTCAGCAGAATCCTTCCTCAGTTGTTTGGAAGCTTAAGGGGTTTAGAAAGTTCTTCCTTAGAGATAAATAAGCTGTCAATTCATGATGAAGAAAATCAAACTTGTGCTGTTGATTTTGGCTGTGGTATTTGCAAAAGTATGAGAGAAATTTTTGCACTCGTAGAGCGCTCCATGTGTTAGCATTTAGCTTTCCAATGCCACATTGTGCCTCTGATAGCATTTCTAAAAGGTAAACAGAAATGTCAAAATAATGAAAATAAAAGATTAACCATTCCAGTTTTTGAGAGTTAGAAATCAAATCTGTATTGCAAATTAATAGAAAGCCAGATCAAGTTTCAAAAGCTGCTTATTGCACCATTGCCTGGCTTTTTTTTCCCCCTCCCCTTCTTCTGAAGGCCTTTTTCAGACTTCACCAGATTTAGATTGTGAAATGTCTAAACAGAGGTTCTAAACAGAAACCTGGGAGGTATAGAAAGTATGCCAAGAGCAAATTAGTTTACTTAGTTCATGACTTTAATACACCCTTGCAATTAGCAGAGTATTTCCTTTGGACTGTGGTCTCAAGGTATGTGTTTCTGCTCATGATAGTTGGCTGGTTTTTTTTTTTAATTTGCTGCCTTTAAATGAGAAAAACCAAACTCCACAGTTCTGCCTTGCTGGGTCCATGTGTACCAGGAGTTTGACAATGTTTGTGTCACAGTTTAACTCACAATTCAGCATCTCCAAAGGCATGGGCAGGTGGGAGAAAAAAAGGCTGAGTTAGGACGTGGTTACAAACAAATCAGAATTAGGTTGTGAAACCCCCTTGCCAAACCTCTCCTTGCTACACCAGTTTCTCATGGGTGTATGCCCTGAGGGATGTGTTGTTTTCCATGTGTTGTCTTCTGCTGGAGAAAATGCACCTTTTTGGCTGAGTCAAATATTAAACTCACGGCAGCAAACATTGCTGAAGGCACCAATCCTTTTGGAGCTGCATCTTCCCCTACAGATATCCTAGACCATAACAGCTCCTGGATGCTTTGTCTCTCTGCTGTCTCCCCATTTCCATCAAATAAATTCACTTTCAAACTGCCAAACCTCCTAGAAACAGCTCTACCTGAATCTTCCCGAGTCGCCAGCGTGGTCATCTCTTCCCTCCCTGGAAAACAACTGCAACCCACCTCAGGCTGCCAAATTGGCACCCACAATTGCAGAGTCCTGACCCAGTGTGACACAAGCCCTCTCCCTCAGATACTGATCCTGCCCACAAACCCCCCCACAATGGCAGCTTGACCCTGGCTGACACAATTGCCCCTTGTGTTTGCCAAACCCACAAAATTATAGGGGTCATGCAGGAGAGGGCCGTGAGGTGGGTGAGTTTGTGCTCCCTGTGCTGTCTGTGACACTGTGACCCTATTCATGGGCACATCCTTGCAGGAGGACCCGGCAGCCTGTCTGCAAGGCATTGCTTTAAATTGTAGCCTTAAATGAGCCTTTTTTAGATGCAAATGAAAGACCCAATAAGAGCTTAAAAATAAAAATAAAAAAAGCCCAAAAATGTATTAAGATTACTGAGAAATGTCTGATCCCGCTTCTGTAGTCCTATAATTTTTCTGTTTTCGGTCTTAATCTTCATTTCTCATGCATGCATGTAGACTGCCATGCACCCAAAACCAGTCTCATCATTTATATTTGTACATGAGAAATCTTCAAGCTATCAAAGATATGTTTATATTTGGCATAGAAGAGCTATCTAATGGTCACTCAGGTTCCAGCCCAGTTTCTTTTAATAGCTGGTGGTGTTTTAATTTTGTATTCCAGTTCTACCAGTGGGAGAATGGGAGAAATTATACATCCTCATTTCCAGGAGGTGATCTGTGGACTAATCAGACAGTGTTTATAACACATGCTCAAAAATGTAAATTCATATAAATAAAAGTATGTATATTTATGTATGCTGTATTTATGTATAGTATAGTTATATGTGAAGCGTGTATGAGTGTACATGCATGTGACTGTGTACATGATAGACATGCAAAAGATTTTATTATTTTATTGGGGTTTTTTTTCCCAGTGTCTTATTGATTTACTCTCGTGCCACTGAGTGCCCTGTCTTGGGAGCAGGGTTTGGGGATCTCTGCTCCTGGACGTGTTTCTCTGCAGGCCCCTGGCTGTGTGCTGGGGCAGGCTGCAGCAGTGCCCTGCTCCTCACAGGGAGGTTTTCTCTGGGCTTGCTAATACAGGGAAATTTACTGGCATAATTATACCCATATAATTATGCTGGAGTAGTTATACTGCTGTAACTCTCCTGTGAATGCTCTTGTGCTGCAATAATAGTGCCCATATGGGGAGTTACACCAGTGTATCTCTACTGGAAAATATCTCCATGCAGGCAAGTCCTTTTTTAGGGGCAGATTTTGCAGACCAAGGTGCTGCACAGCCCTTGTAGACCCTTGATTTGTACATCGTGGTTGGCTTTTGGCAGCCACACTTTGTGCACAGGAAAAACTTGTTTAGAATTCCTACCAGAATCTTTGAAAGGAAACAAACATTTTCTTTCACCAATACATTTTTTTTTTCTTCTGCAGTCGTTTTATTTATTTTTTTAATATCTCTTAATATCTAAAAATACAGATATAACTTCTGACTTTTGGGTTCAGGAATTTTCTTTTTAGATGTACTGAGGATCAGATATAAGCCATGTCTGGAAGCAATACTTGGCCAACAGCTGAGTGTGTGTGTATGTGTGTGTGTTCATCTATCCATGATTCATTCTGAGGGCTGTTTTAGCCTTCATAAAATATTCATGCTGGTTGTGCATGGTTCTATAATTGCCATCTCAGGCCTTGAATTATTTATAGGTTGTACTGTTCACATAGTCTCATTTACTGATAGAACAGATAACACTATACAAGAGGATCCCAAACACTCTAATGCCTGTTACTTTGCATTAAGTAGTGGAATTATATTACTGTAGGTGTAAAATGCTGGCCTTTTTCTCCTCTCACTTTAATATATCATTTTTGTATTTATAATATGCTAATTGTTGAGATGCTGTTAAGCCTCATAATTCCTGCCGAGTTTTGCAGAAATCAAGATGTGGTTGAAATGATTTAGCTCTTGATCCCAAAATGATTGTTCTAAATCCACCCCCCTCCCTTCCCCCGGTGTTAACACCCAGGGTAATTTATTGAAGTGATGCATGAGTACACATGCATACCTGAGCTCCTTTGTTTTGCACTATTGATCAGTTTGTGTATCTTAACTGCTACAAACATTCAGAAGTCCAGCTAATGCAGACATTCACCAAGTGTATTTTCAAGTTCATTGTACTCAATTAAGCACTGAGTATGAATTCATCATGAAAAATGATCTTATTTCCATCAAATTTCCTATTCATCTCTTCTGTGATTAATTCTGTCAGCTTTTCTGACCTACTTTTGACTTTATTTTTTTTACTGAATATGTGGAATCGCATCAGTTTAGCTTGGACATACAATGCACTTGGAGTGTTCTTTACCTGCTCAGTTTTTGGCTTATTTGCTTTCTGAACCAAGTGCTAGTTCTAGTTGGAAAATGCAGCTGAGGTAGGTTTTGTTTTCATTTTTTCAATTGTTCTGCTTTCCTAATTGAAAGAAATAATTCTTGGAGTAGAAATTCAGTCCCTAGCAGGGGCATGCACTGGAATACTTTCCCTTCTTTTACCAAATACTCTTGCATGGTTTTGTGAAGTCACTTATTTCCCTCCCCTCTGAATGGAGAATATTGGCATTTCCTTAACTGGTTTGATGACAGTAGGGACTAAGTACGTCGAGAGGATAAATTGTGTCCTTGCTGTGGTAAGGAAGTGCAGTAGGAACACGTGGGAAGGGAAGGCTGCTGAGGTTCTGTGGTGGCACTGGAATATCCCAGGATCACACGGAACACCCAGCCAGGGTCTCTCTGGAGCTGCTGCTGGATGGGAAGGAGAGCTGGTTCGTTTCAGTGCAGCTCATCCCGCTGCTCACACAGGGATTAGGAAGGATGTTCTTCCAGCTGGATTTCCCAATCTCCAGCACCATCCTCTGCTCCAGCTGACAGGCTGGGGATGCTCCTGTCCTCTTGGGCCACCACTGTGTTCCCAGCAGGGATCAGAGGAGATCCTCACCCTGGAATTCAGGCTTGATTCTGCCTCTGCTGCCAGAGGATTGAGTCTGGTGTTGGTGGTGCTTTCCCGCCTTGTCTCTCCAGAGGGATTCCTGATGTTTTGGGAGGCAGGAGGCAGACAGGTGTGGTGCAAGAGGAAAGAGGTGGTTGGTGGCTTAGCAGTGATTCAGATGCAGCATCAGCTGCTCAGGGGACATCTAGGGGCTGCAGGTGACAGAAGAGGTGACCATGGAAAGTTTGCCTCTCTCAAAGCAAAGTGTGGATGAAGGCAGCTCTAGAACGAAGCTAGAAAAAAAATGGAGCAAAAAGAAATGTTTCAGCAAAACAAACCATTTTTGTGAACAATAAATTCTTGAGGAAAATATGTCTCTGCCCGAGCCCTTATTTTTCTTTGTATTAAATCATTATAAAATAAAACTTGTGACATTCACTCTTCTGTACAATAGGCTGAACTGAAAAGAGCTGTGTTCTTTTCTGTATGATTTTGTGAGCCTTAAGGGTCCCTCAGAAAAGGAAACAATGTTATTGTCATGCAGATTTCTCTCCTTTTCAGGATTTCAGAGTTTCCATGAATCCCTTGCAACAGGGTAGTTCTACTTCATGTTTTTAAATCTTTCTCCAGCAGTGTCTGTGTGGTGGCTTCTTTGCAATCTCCACTCATCTCGTGGAGTTTTAGAAGTTTTTAGAGCTAAGTGTGGTTGTTGTGGCATGCAGACAGCACCAAGCTTTCATGTTGGCACTCAGCTTACTTTCTGCTTTTCCTGCCCATTTAAAGCTTAACGTGTATGTAAGGAAAAAAAACCCCAAAACAAAAGATTATGAAGTTTGTTCTGATCTGTGGTATGTTTTGTGGTAGTACCTGGAGACCTCTGGTAGGTCAGATTTCTATACAAATCGTTTCATGCTGCCCCAGAAAATTTTTGACTGGAAGGAGTAAAGATGGTAAATGAATGACAGGGAGGAGAATGGGATTAAAAGAACCCAGATGCTGGGGGTGCTGTACAGCTGACATTATTTGATTATGGTGATGCTGTTTATTTGGGCTGCACTGCTCTAATAATTTGGTTTTGGTCAGGAATAGTGGTCCCAACTTCTGTTTGCACAGGTGTCGTCACGGAGTTACTTGGAGGAGGGGTTTGCACCATATCATTTTCTATGTTGGGTGATGTACAATAGACAATATTGCTTTTAGATAAAATGACACTTTTTATTAGGCAATTACTGAATGAATTTTCTGCAGTGAAATTGTTAAAATATGTGGTCCTGGGTTTTTAGGGTCTTTGTGACCTCTAGCATTTTGCAGATGATGGGCTGCAGGGACACCGGGGTGTCACTGAGCCTTAACTGGTGAACTGCTCTTTGCTGTCATGGCTGATCTCAGGCTGTACTCCCAAATGGTTTCCTTCAGCAAGAAGTAGTGTGTAGAGTGCAGGAGCAGCAATGCTCAAGCCTTTCAACAGAATTTTACCATCTCTATTGCTCTAAAGCTATGAAGTGCCAAAAAAATCCCATACACGACCTAGAAAAACAAATTGGTAAGTGTGGTTCTTTCACTGATCCAGCCTATACAGAATAATTTTCTTAGAGGCATTTAAAGTCTATGAAATCCTACATCGTTTCCCCTTTATATATCAGAAGTCTTTAAAAATATCTAAGATTTTTTTTTATGCCAACAATACATGAGAGAATCCTAGATGTGTGTGACACCTTTTAGAAAGTGTCTTTGTCTTTATCTATCCATACGGTACCTGTGTGCTAGAGAAGTGTCATGATCCCTATTTTAAAGATGGGAAAAGAAGACAGAGAGATTTAAAGGTAGATTTTTAAAGGTGTTTTGACTTCTAAAGATGCAGTAAAATGTGCAGTAGGACTTTTAAGAGGGCTTAATTGCATCTTTAGCAGCTTGAAAGCGACTCGGTGGCTTCCAAAGTATACCAAGCACAGAAAGGAATGTAGGTCTTCTGTGTCCTGCTCTAGTACTGTAACCATTGGATGGCCCTTCCAAGGTGGATTGATTTTGGAAAATGAGTGTGACTTTCTGCTGCACTGCTCTTCAGGATTGCTGCTTCAGTAGGACATGGAAGCATTGAGTCATGGCTGCCGAGATTAAGTGAAGAGCTTTCACTTACGAATTTTCTCAAGATGATGTTTTGTCACTGGAGAGGATTTTCTCTAAGAATTTTTTTTGTGCTGGCAGACCTTCAAACATGATCCTTTCCCACAAATCTTCCTTTTTTACAGACTGTCGTTTCCCAACAGAGGCAAAAAAAGCATCCAGAGAATTCAGTCAAATCTGTCTCTCCCAGGCTGGCTGTAAGCTCATCACCAATCCATTATTGTGTGTATTCCAGGATGTTTTGTTTCATAAGGAATCTGTTGCTGGAATGGAATATAACACTGTAAAAGGGACCATATGGGCAAAACTGGTGTTGCTATTAGGAAAGCTTTGTTATCAAACCAAAACGCGGGTCCTGGTTTGTGCTTTGGTAAGAGTCAGCTTTCCAAGGGGCGAGGAGCTCAGCTGTCAGGGGTCCTTTCCTTATCTGTCTTCTTCCTCTGCTGCTGCCAAACCTGTTGAGCTCCATAAAAGCTGATTCTAGTGACAACTTCGCTCCTGGCCCCAGTGTGCATTTGCAACATGCAGTTTTATTACTGCACACAGTACTTAATGCAGTCATGGGTAGATCCAGATGTCTTTCCTCAATCCCGAACCTGCCACAGCTGTAACCAAAGTAACCAAAAGATGCCAAAATTTTCCCTGTTGCTTTCCAGTGCTTACAGTTCTTTTTCAGGAAAATTGGAAGAAGGGTTTTAAAAAGTACATGTGTGTCACATGTACATTTTTAATATACTGTTACTTTAAGTTGTGCTTTATTCATATTTTTAAAAGAAGTCAATTTTGCTCAAGAAGTAGTAAAGAAAGTATTGGTGCTGTGCCAGTCATCTGCAGTTTAGCATCACATTCTGCAATACAACTCTGTGGTGTTTCATTTCTGTTTCAAGCTGTGATTGGCTGTGGAAGCACTAAGACTGGAAATATTACAGGTGTTCAGACTAACTGTAAATCAAACCCAAGATTTGGCCCCACCTGTGTGTTGTGTTGTTATAAATGATAGTAACTATAAACTGGGTTGGCTTAAAGTGGTGCGAGTGAAATTGCAACGTGATACACTCAGGAGATGTGTTTTTGATAAACTTGCTGAAGAGTTGTTTATACGCCCCTATAATCCTGTGTGGCAACTTGTGTTCATCTCTATACCTGTCTAACTAGTTACGATGCCTGCCCATAAAATTCAATGACCGGACTGAAAAATATTTAATACATTAAAATATATGAAACACACCTGTGACAGGTACCTAATTCTGTACGTTCTGTGCCATTCCCAGGCCCAGCCTGGGTGTGCACACGTGTGCCCACGTGTGGCTGTGGTCCCCAGTGTGCAGTTTATAGTTTGGAGAGAAATCATCCTCCATCATTCGTCACTGCTGAGCTGCAGCAGACCAGGCCAGCACATCATTTGTTAACAGCGACAAAGCCGCGCTCATAAACGCCGACATGTTACATTAATTTATAGGCACTGAGTGACTTATTAAATGTGACGTGTGAAATATAACAGGGCCCGGTATGGATGATTAGGTTTTGGGCTTTGAATTGTTGACAAGGCAGGGGTAATGAATTGCGGGACACAAGCTAGTGTGTTTCCCCCTCATTAGTCAGTATTAGCTGCATTAATAGTAATAATTGGATATATTCATCATTTAAAATGTTTTAATAAATGTTTGGACAGCACCTGATCTAGGCTGTCAAATATTAGACTGGAAGGTTTGTGATGGGAGAAAAATTATGCCATTCCTTCTGCAGAGATTTATACAGCCTAAGGGGTGCCATTTGCCAATGTCCTTTAAGAGGTAATGGGTGGGAGGGAGTTTGGGAACAGACACTGCAACAAGAGAGAAACCAGCCTCTCTTGCACTTCAGGAAGGCATTTGCAGTTTATTCTAAAGATTTCTTGGTCCTGAGCTCGGGCCTCCGAGATGGGGTCTGAACTGGTTATTTCTGCTCAGATGCCAACCTCAGGTGAGAACTTCACAAAAGATCTGCGTGTTCCCATCTGAATTTGTTTCACTCTTTCACTACTGCAGACTGAATGTTGCTTGGGGCTCAGGAACCTTCCAATTTGAGGTTTTGGCTTGGAGTCATCATTACTTTGAGCTATTAACATATTTAAAATTCCAGAAAATTTTCTGCCTGGACACCTTGAAAGGATAAGTCTCTGTGGGATGAAGGCAAGTAGGTGTTCTGTGGGTGTTCTGCCAGCTCCACTTCCATTCTTGGTTTCTGTATCTCAAGTGCATTATTGCCTTCAATTTGATACAAAGCTTCCTTAGAAAAAGGAAAAAAAATGCTCCTTTTTTTCATTATTTTGTGAGCTTTAGAAGTGGAATTTAAAGAATAACCTAAAAGTTTTACCAAGGAATACAGAACGTATCTGTCTCTTGCTTTAAAAGTGACATGTAGGTGAACATTAGAACATGCTTTCTAAATGACTGGATGGAGATTAGGAAAACCATGTCCAGTTGTGAAAAAAAAAAAAAAAAACAAACCCAAAACGAAACAACCCAAAAAAAACCACCTCAATTTAAAACTCGTGAGACATCACTTTGCTGTAACCTGTTATGTAATGAAACCCATTTTTTAGAAGCAACCTTCAGGATATACAAAAGCAACAGCACTTGGGGAGTTATTGGCACTGCATCACTAGACTGACAATTTTCTTATTTCAAAGAGGAGTCCTCTAAGGAAAAGCCTCACTAGTGTGAGAAGCAGCGTTTGGTGGCTCAGTGGGAGGTTGGCTTTCCATTTCAGACGCTACTGAGGAGGTGTCACACCGGGGAGTGCCGCGTTGCTGGAGGTGCCCTTCTTTCGGGAGAGACGCAAAGTCAAGTGTCTGACCACCTGTAGTCATAACAAGTCCCAAGACGCTTTCTGCAAGGATGAAAGTGTTCTCCTCAGTGTCCTTGCTACTTCCAGGTAGCTGCTTCTGCTGAGCGTCGGGAATCTTTAAGGTGCAAGAGAGAACTTTGCAGCTGCAGCCTACAATGCCTTTCCCACATCTCCCTGACACAGAAGAGGCCATCAGCAAAAGTCTTTTTCCTACATATTCAAGGCTCATTGCTTTAACAAAAGCTCTGAAGCACTTAATCAAAAACTTGTGATATAGGCAGATATGATTGGATTCTACATGCCTGCTGCAGTGGTCATTATTTCTGAGGTTAATTAAGCTCTTTTGATGTCATGTTAAAGGTAGCAGACATATGCAATATTTATTGATGACAACTCCAGCATTACAAATAGGGTGATCCTCTTCACCAGCACATCACAAATTTTCCCCATTTGTGATAAATCCCAATGAATTTTACAGTGTCTGGGTTGCTTGCCCCACACACACACACGCACACAAATCTGCAGTATTTTATCCTTAGAGGCAGTTCATGATCCCCTTCAAGTACCCCTGGCACGTCTTCTCTTGTTGAACCGCTGCACACACGGCTCCAAGTGCCTCCGCCTTTCCACTGAACAGCCTCTCGCTTCCTTCCAGCTCTCAAAATAGCCACTACACTCGGCATCCTGTGCTCACTGCCAGAGCTCCCTGCTGCAAAGGAAACGAAGGCTTTATTCTCTGAAATATCATGAAACAATGGGAACCCCTGGATGGAATGTGCAGGTTGTGGGCAGGAGCTGAAGGCAGCAATTGACTTTCTTCCACGACGTTTTTGCACTTGATCTTGTCTTGTATAAGACGATGTTGGCTGTGAGAAAAGCAGCTTCAGAGGGCTGGATTAGCCCTGCTCTCCAACGTCCCCTGACTGTGATACCTCTGCTGCTTTTTGGTGCCCATGCTAAAGTTACAGGAGTTTACCTTGAGGAAGCGGGGAAGCGAATGCTGGTATCATATTGCAATAACAGCACTGCTGTTATCTGTCAGCACTTACACTGAACAGAGGCTCTTTTTGCTAAAGTATGACTCTGGCAGGGCTGCTAATTCACTGGCATTGTGTGAACTATGACAGACCACAGGGCTGGTTTGTAGTTTTTTCCAGTGACTGAAGTGTAATGTCTTCAGTAAAAATTAAAAATAGTTAACTCACTTTTATGCCTTAGTATTTGAGGGGTGAAACGGGAGCGAAATGGAGAAATACTGAAGGGAAAAGTGATTAAATGGAAGCAAAGTGAGTTTTATTAATTCTGTTTTACTATTTACAACAGTTGTTATCAACCACTACCAACAAATACCCCTGCACACAGATGGCATAAACTCCTTCCAACTGTTTTTTTTGTTTGTTTGTGATAGAAAGGTAGCTGCAGTTCAAGTGTAATAAAAATGTTTAGATACTGGAGCTGGGAACAAGTAAGGAGATACAGAAAAATTCAGGTTTTCACTATTTTAGGGAAAAAAAAATTAAGAAGTCAGACCTGGGGGCAAAATTAAATTACAGAAGACCGAGCATTCAAACCTGCCTCTGGACTAATCTTAATTCTGTTTTGTGATGTTGTTTTTCAGTGGTGTTATCTCCTTCTTTTCTTGTTAAAAGTCTGGGAAAAGAAACCAAAACAGTCTGCATGTGATTTTAACTCACTCATAGGAGAAAATGCCAAACACACTTTCCCAAACTACTCTAAATTTCTGTGATGCATTATAATTCAGTATCAGGGATCTAGAGAGGAGTCCAGAAGATGCAAGATGAAAAATTGATATGCTGTGCTTCGCTGTGCAGAACACACATACCTGAGGAAAAGTGACTGGGAGCACTTGCTGAAGCGAGCAATGAGTAATTTAAGGCTGGTTTGGGCAGTCCTGCCTTCTGATTTGGTGATTATCTGGGTGCCTCCTCAGCTATTTGCTGTGCTGAACTGAATATTTACTGTATTGATAACAGCAAACCCTGGCAGTGCTGGAGCTCCCACAGTGCTGTGGCTCTCAGCCTCAGCAAGTTCACAGAAATAACATTATTATTACTATTATTGCTGTTATTATTATTATTACTATTATTATTATTATGTTTCTGTTATTATGGCACTGCTTGAAGAATTTCAGTACAGGCTCTGACTTACTGAGGTTTATTCTCTGCATCACATTGCTTTCCTTGGACCTTTTCTGCAGTTCAGGAGGAAGATACATATTTTCTAGTAAAGTAAATAATTTTCCATGCTTTTAGATTTGGCGTTTGTTTGTTGGTTTTGTAACCCACTGAATAGCTTAGCATCCCATAAATGCAAAATGCCTGTCTAATTTGGCTTCCATTTGGAATCAGTAAGAACACTGAATCCAGAGAGAACAGATTTGGGATTTTTTTTTTTTTCTTAATTAGGAGGTTTGATAACTCAAGAGGTTATGTTTAGAAGAGAGTTAGATGGCTGTAGCTGGGGTTTAATTTCTCTTCTGCAGAATAAATTTCCTGTTGTAAAGATGCCACGAAAGGTAGCTACTGCTGTTTATTGACTAAAGAGCCAAGTAAAATCCAGCTGTGAACATGTGGGTAATAGGAGGTTTATACCTGTGTATGTCTCCGTGCTTATATTTGATTTCCATGCTCAGCCTCATGTTGGTAAATATCAGTGTAATTCTCAATTATTCTTTTGTGAATAAGGTACCTGACATGATCAGGGATCTGTATGAGAGAAGACCTCCAGGGGAAAAAAAACCCAAAAAACCCCCCAAAATAATCTTCAAGTAAAGTTTTAAAATGCTGGAAAATTAAAGGAATTATTGTTCAAGAATAAAAAAAGCTTTATTTTAGCCTAAGTTTTTCAATGCTTGGAATTTTAAAATTCCAAGAGTTTTTAAAATAGGAGTTTTCATAGGAAGAGACAACTTGAAAAGGGAAAAGAATTAACTTTGTCACACTGAAGTTTCTAAAGGGACATTTCATAGATCATAGAATGGTTTGGGTTGGACGGAATCTTAAAGCTCATCACATTCCAAACTCCTGCCATGGGCAGGGACACCTTCCACTATCCCAGGTGGCTCCAAGCCCTGTCCAACCTGGCCTTGGACACTTCCAGGGATCCAGGGGCAGCCACAGCTTCTCTGGGCACCCTGTGCCAGGGCCTGCCCACCCTCACAGAGAACAAGTTTTTTGCTACTATCTAATCTAAACCTACTCTCTCTACCTTTTGATTATTTGCTTTTCCAAATAAACTTGCATTTTCCCTGTATTTTTATTTTAGTGACAAATTACTGAGTAGATAAAAGTTACCGGGAGTTGCAGGAGAAGTTATAGATTGACAAATTGTGTGAAAAGTGCAGAGGAGGCCCTGCAGAACCAATGCAGAGAAAGCCCTGCAGAACCAAACAGAGCAGTGGCAGTGAGTCTGTCAGCCTTGGTGACCTCTGGGCTCATCCTTGTACTGGCTTTGGTACCTCTTGATCTGCCAAGTTTTCACCAGAGCTAAAATACCCTTCAGAGGTTGTTGGAGACAACTGTTTTTGCAGCATCACCCGGCTGACAGCAGAGCTGGGCCTGTATGTGAGTAGTACCTTTGTCTCCTTCAGTACTGCTTGTGTATTTAAATTTATGCACATATTTATTGCTCTGCTGAATTGGTGTGCCGTACAGAATGGGCATGCAATCCTTTTATCTGATGGAAAGTTGCTAATTATTGCCATGGCCCGTGTATTTTGGTTTTACTAATTTTACAAACCCACATATACTTGCTGCTGTGTTTCGTACAGGAGTCTGAGGTCGCCCTTTTTCTATCAAATGTGTTTATGCCACAGAAAAGGTGTGTTTTGTCAGTTTTGTTTGCCCTAGCCAGGTCTGAGCTGTATAACCAGCACTCACTCTCTGGATAGCCACTGGTCTGGCTGACCTTGGCACCATGACAGCTGTCGTATTTTCACATGGAGGAACCGTTCTTGAACAACTTCTCCAATGTGTCAGGAACAAACAAGCTTTTCTTCAGCATCAGGAATGCAGCAGGTCTTCTTTCCAACTATTTTTTTCTCCTCCCACAGACGTATTTATTGTGGCAATGGCAAGAAAATCCTACTGCTAAGCCTTCGTGTTTGAGTTCCTTTAAATTTCCTTCAGGGGAGTGACAGAAGAGCCAACGTAGATCATGTCAGAGCTTGCTTTCTTTAATTTAACTCTTGAGTTATTTTTAATAAACATGAGTATTAATTTGTAGTGGCAAGAAAAGCAGGAAGGTAAAATCCTCTTACGTCTTCATTACTTGGATTTCCATCTCTGCCGTGTGTCTAATTTAAATCCCTGTGGTAGTGTCAAAGAGTGGGATGCTGCTGGGGAGAGTGTTGCACAAACCCGAAGGGTTTGGGGTGGGATGGACAATGAGGCCAGCAGGGAGTGGCAGGGAGCATTTTGAACAAGTGGAGTGACCTTCAGCTGGTCTTGTGCTCACCAGATCCATCAGTAGAACAAGGGGAATCGGAGGATGGATGGGGCAGGAGTGAGGACAGAGCTGGTTTCAGGAGCTGGAAGCAGCAGTAGGAACCAGGCCTGGGGTAGAGTTCCTCCCTAGCAGAGGGTGAGAGCACAGTCCTACTGGCACCAACATCTTTTTGGAAATGCAGCAATTTTGTTAGAAAAAAAACATTTCATCATCTCCAAAAAAGGAATTTCTATTGAATTGTGACAAAAGGAGAGAGCATTCCCAGAACAGCCAATAGCACATTTTTTAGGGCTTTTGCCTGGCAGACAGAAGTTCACGTTAATTTGGGGTCTGATTCAGCCCAGGGGTTTGTATTTAACCAGAGGATGTATTTCTACACTGGACCTTGCAGTTACTCAAGGATTTGTAGTCCGCGCATGGCACAGATTAACTGCTCAGCAACTTCACTCCCTCAGCAGTTTTTGCAGCCTGCCCTGAGCAGCATCGCAGGACACCTAAACATAATCTAAAATTAATTGGTTTTCCCCCAAACTTCCCTTCCTTACAGTCCAGCCATGTCTCTGTGGGATAAAGGTGATGCATGGAATTCTCTGGTTTAACACCAATGCGAGTCGGTAAATCCAAGTGCTCTGTAAAGTTTTTGTTCCTGGGCCTGAGCTGACTTGCATGGAGCTGGATTCTTTTTCTCTGCTCCACATGCAGAAATGCTCTTCACACCAGGGATGGTAGTAGTCAGGAAGGGAGTCAGAAAATATGTTTTGGTTGATTCATGAAAAAAACCCAAACCTTCAATGGTAGCAATAAGTGTAATTGATGACTGACTCCTGTGTGGCAGAAGAGCGGGTGTTCAGCAGTCACACAAGTTTGGAGAGAGAGTTGAAGATTTTATTGATGCTCCTGTGTTTTGCACATTTTTTTTCATCTTGGAAATGAATTTCAGACCCCAGTAGTGAGTATTAATGCTATATATCCTCTGTGGTTAGCATTAATGGTACACAGTCTTGCCAAATGCGGGGAAAGTTAGAATTGAAAAAAAAAACCCACTGTGAAGAAGCTCAGTGTGAGCAAATGGGGATGGAGGTTTATGCTTACAAAGAGCTCAGCTCTGTTGGCACTTCTCCTGGACCAAGGCTGTCAATCCAAATCTGAAATATTTGCAGAGTGAAGTGTTGCTAATGAGCAACGCTGGCAGGACCAGGCTTGAGGTGATGGAGGCACCTGAACAAGTGGTTTAAAGCAGGAACCAAGAGCCTGGGCTGAGCCCCATGGACAAAACTGCTCTGTCCCACTCTTGCCCTGATCTGTTCTCGTCCTCCTTCCTGCCAAGGTGGGGGGTTTCCATCAGCCGGGTGTGCAGTGCCAGCCCAGGAGCTGCTCAGCTCTTGCCTGGATGAGTATGGGATGTTTTGTGTGGCCGGGGGGACTCCAGCCCTGGTGTGTTCCAAAACAAAGTGCAGCCCTATAGTTTGTTTTGTCTTTCAGTGGAATTAAAATACGGCTCTTGGCAGAATGTGTTCTGTAAACTGGTGACTTTTTTTTTTTTTGCTTAACACGCAGTGAGTGAACTTGGCTGTGCGAGCTTCGCGTTCCTCCGAAAATGCTGTTATTTTTGCAAGTTAATTTTTTTCTGGTGTTGGTTTAATTCAAAGGAAGTTTTGTTTGCTTGGTTGCTTGCCTGAGGTTTTTGGGTAGGTTTAAACAGATGAGCTTCATTTCTTTTGCAGTTTATTTTGGTGAAACTTCTGTAGCCTTTGGGGGTTATAGCACAGTGCAAATGGATTTAGACTGCAAAACTTTGGGCTAGAGTTTTGCAGACCCCAGAAGTCAACTCTTGTATTCCAGAGTGATTTAGTGATTTTCCAAGCCTTTGACTTGACATCAACTCAGGCTTTGTAAGGGGAGGAAAGGCCTAGTGTTTCTCCAGAGAGCTCCACAAAGCGTTTTCCATCTTTTTTTGGGGAACCCTTAAATCAACCCACCAACCCTCACTGCCCATTATTCGTGTGCTATGCAAAGCCATGACAGGAATTTTTAGCTGTTTTAAACTGCTCCATGGCCCAGCTCTCCCTGGGGTCAGTGTGTTGCTCAGGAGCTGTGGCAGACTGGGTGGGCAGCTGCTGCACTCAGCCCTCGGCAAAACCACCAAAATCCCACGGTAAGCCCAGGGCAGCACCAGCTTCTCCCCAAAGAGTGAGTGGCTCTGAGAGGTTTTGCCACATAAGGGCCTGTTCGAGGCTGTAGGCACCAGCTGACAGGGATGTCTTTGCCTCCGAACAGATGGCCAGGCTTTTTATTTCAGCAAGCAATCTCGTGTGGAGGGGTGGCCTCCGGATCCTGCCAGCGTTTGGCGAGGCAGGGCCGGTTTAGGGCAAGAGGGATCTGATGTCTGTGTCCTTCATAGCTCGTGAGCTAAATGACGAGCTGCTGACAGGACAGCCATCATCTGAAGTGTAAGATCCCCAGCTCTCCCCACTTTTCCCTTCTCTTTGGCGGAATTAATGCCCTATTTGCTTGTCTCTCAAAATCCGTTCTGGCACAAGTACAAACCCTCGCCTGGTGGCAAGCGGTTGTCTGGATCCGAGATGCCAAGATTTGTGCTGACAGCTCCTTCTACACAATCTGAGTTAGGCTGTCACAGCTGGCCATTAGCGGCTTAAAAAGACTCACATGTACAGCAAATAGCAGCACCTTTCCATTATTGAATATCAGAACCTGCTTGATTGAGAAATGCAATGACTTGCACTGCTCTTTCCTTTAACCAAACACTGTCTCCAAGCCCCTGTTCTAGTGTGGTGGATGTTTATTTTATTGCTTGCTCTTATTTAGAAGCTCAGGTCTAGAAGAGACTTCCTGGGCCAGGAGATCTAGCCCTTGATAATCCCAAGCATCACACTTGCTAATCCTCTTCATTACATTGCATTTCTTTAATGAAAACAGTCCCTTGTAGTTTTGATTTATCGTTGCAGCCTTTTGCTTTGTACGATTTTCTTGACGTGGAGGAACAAGCAGCGAAACTTGTCTTGTTGAGGGGCAGCATCACAACTGGAGCAGGGCAAAGAATGCTGCTCATCAAAAAGGGATTTTCTGAAGCTGTTTACCCTGCAGTGTTGTCTTTCTTGGTGACAGTCTGTGCAAATTGTGCTGACCTAGCATTCAGTTTGGGTGCTAAAAGAGGGCTGCTTGCAAAAGTTAACATTCAGATTTAAAGTAAAACAGGATCACACTGTTCCCCACCCCACTCCTGTATGTGGGAACAGGGCAGAGGAACTTCTGCTTAGTCACTGCTGGTTATTGCATGTGTAATGCTGCCCTGTCTGGTTACACTGGGCTTTTAACTTGCTGTAGGATTAAACTTTGCACGGCTGAGCTTTAGTAGACCTTAGCCTGTAGTTTATTTTGGACAAAAGGCTGATAAACTTTGGCTTTCAGGGAGGAAGCCTGGAATCTGAAACCCACTATTATTCACTGACTTGTCTTTATGAGTTTACAGTCCACTGATGCATAACACTGAAGGAAATATTTTCAGTGAAATGTTTGCTTTTTTCTTTGGCTTTGTAAAAGGCAATGTCTTTTCGTAGAGATATATGTCAGGGTCATATAGCTACTTCAGTGAACTGTGTATGGTCAGGAAATAGACTGCATCAAAAATATTTCATTTTTCCATGAAGTCATTCTTTTCACCAAGACTTCCCCCTTCTCCTCTCAGGGATTTGGGCTCCACTAACCACTATTTGAGCATTGATTTTATGCACACACTTGGTTTAATCCTGGGAGGGAGATTTTAACTGTATGGAACATTTTCAGTATTTTTGTATTAAATCAAAACTTGTGGGTGACAGCAAACTTGTAAAACAAAACCCCATTCATACCCCAGGGGCTTTTCATGTCTAGCATTTTTCTGTCCCGTTTTTGCTGTGCTGAAAAACGTGTCCTTTCCTCATTGCTCTGGATGGCACAGCGAGCCTGGCGTGACAGAGGGACTGACTCTGCAAACTTTAATGGCTCTGACACAACACAGCTATGAAATTAGTGTTTAAATTTTCAGGATGTGCTCACATGTTTTACTAGACTGGGGCCTATGCAAGCTCCACTCCTTCTTTGGACGGGCAAGGGGGTGATTTGTGTGAGCTGGGAATGCTGATGCTGATGAGTCTTTGTTGGACCAAATGTGCAGATGTCGTATTTATACACACTACACCCTATTTATAAGACATTAATGTTCGTTTCTCTTTCTCCACAGGTTCTTCTTGAAATTTTTCCTCAAATGTAACCAAAATTGCCTAAAAAATGCAGGAAACCCTCGAGATATGCGTCGATTCCAGGTCAGTCGGACACGCTTCCTCCTTTAAAAATCAGCAGCTGTTAGGGACAGAAGTACTTTGACCCAAACTAACCTAGCAATTCACTGGAAGATGCTATAAACATAAGGTCACAAAATATTGCCTGAGGACTTCTTATCACAGCAGAATTGGCAGGAAGTAGTTGGGTTTTCTTGCTCTGGAAGAGAGCACTCTTGAAGATAATGTCATCTCCACCGGAAGGGAAAGCATGGAAAGGAAAAATCAGAATGACCTTGTTGTTGTTTTCAGCTGTGGGGCTCCCCTGCTCTGAGATATCCCTCTCTCCATGGGGAGCTGTTTGTTTTCATGCAGACACAGTGTAAGCACCTTGTTTATTGGCTGGGGCAGAGGAAGGTATAAGAGCAATGAATAAAATCAGGCTCATGACTACACTTGTCACTCCTGGGCAGTGGTAAAGAGTCATAAAGGTGCATTGATGGGCTGAAGGTCCATCCCTGTAGTCAGCACTTGGAAAAAGCTGCCATGGGGTGTCTCTTTCTTGCAATGCTTTGGGCTAGTATTTCCCCACTTTGCATCTTATGGCACTGAGGCTTGGGACCTGAAATATCAACATGGCTTCAGATGGCCCAGGACATCTTTTTATGCTCCACCTATGTCAGAACTCGTTTTGGGATGAAGAACATCTCTGTCCCTTGGGAAGGAGGTCTGTACATGCACTTCCCTAGTGCTGGCTGCAGAGTTCAGTGGTGGCAACGCTGAGAAATATTTGCTCCAACCCTTTTATTGAGACACGGTCTTTGACTGTGGCAATAATGCTTTGCCTGGGTATGTGCTGAATAAAAATATGGGATAAAGAGTCAAAGGACCTTCTCTTTTGGTGGGAGGAGTGAAAATAGCCCATGGAGGAAATATTGTAGAATCTGTCCATGGGGCTTTGCCTCAGGATTCTGAGGAAGAAACAAGAGCTTTGTCCCACAGACCACATGGAGAAAGACAACTCCAAAATATATCTGCTTTCTGTAGTTACTCAGGACCTTATTTGCTTCTTTTCCAGCATTGTTGCACTTCAAAAAAAGTGTTGAATGTTACGTAAGTGGCAATATTATTTATATGTAGAATGTCTTTTGTTGAAGTGCTTAATTGCAGCAATGCTGGAAGGCCAGAAGGGTGCTATTTGCCTCTGTGCAGGGAAGTGCAGAAGTGAGGGGATGTGGCCAGAGGGATTAAATTAATCAGTGTAAAAGCCAGCATTAGCATGGCAGAGCCCTCAGCTTCTCACCCCACACTCCTCCCTCTGTCACGTTTCTCCTGTGATTCCAGAGGGCATTACCACGGAAAGAGAATGTGGGAAAAGGACTCTCACCAGCACGGGGGTTTAGTCCGAGCAGTCACCCCTGGGGCCTGTCAGAGCTTGCTTCACAACATGTACACTCTGCTGGGGCTCTGCTGGCCCAGGCTCCAGGCTGATTTTCATATGGAAATGCCTGTGCGTGTTCCCTCAGAACAGCAATCAGGAGCTGTGTTGGCGGGGAGGTAGGACATAGGAAAGGTTGTTGATCTCTTGACTTGTAAAGACATTCTGTCATGCAAACCCAGCTTCACAGCAGTTGAGCTTTCCGTGTGTAAACAGAGACTGCTTAATTACACAGGTCATGTCAATTAGCGTGACCTCAGCATTTTCAAGAAATTAATCACTTTCAGCCGAGTGAACCACTCCTACTCTCATACAGGGTGGCATTGAAGCTCACAGCATTCTCTTCAGTGCCCAGGCTTATTGTTTTACAATAGCTGCTTTTGTTTCTTCCCTCTTCTTTTTATTATTTTTTTTTTTAATTTTGAACTTGTTGGTCTTTTAGCAATAGACTTCTTAAAATAAAACAGCTGGGCTCTACAAAGTCCAAGCTTCATTTATCATTTCTTAGAGTGAAAAGGACCAAGTGTACTTGTAGTATCTCAATGCTATGGTGCTCCTGGGTCTTTGGGTCAGTGTTGTGCAGGAACCAAATGAAATCTGTGCTGCTGTGTTTGCTGTCAGTTGCCTTTGAATTGTTGCCAGTGACTTACAAGGTCTCCAGTGGTGAATGCCAAAGTTCTGGTTACAACCCATAAGGATAAGATATTTCCAGATACATTTAAATGGTACCGTACTCATTTTATGCACACGAAAATGGAGACATTCCCTTCTTTCATTCCCCTACTTGTGCTGGACTTTGAAGCTGCCAACAGATATGCCCAACTTGTGGTCTGTCATTCATCAGTCCCCGAAAGTTGTTGGAAGTTCTTAGAACACAGATTATGGTTTTGATGGGAGAATCAGTGAAGGGTCAAGGCCATGAGTCTTGCACTATTTAAGGAGCAGTCCTGTGGAAAATTTCCTTTCTTACTAGATTTTTGAGTTGGTTTGGGTTGTTTTTTTTCCCCTGCAGCATGGGATTGTCTGATTATCGTCTGATACATGTTAGGACAGTACAGGGAGGAGGCAGAGTGTGTATTGATTCAGGCAACCTGTGTGTGACTCTTCATTCAGGCTCACAACCAGAAATGAATTAGGAGGTTTTATCCTGAACTTAGCTTGCAAATGCAGGAGTGTGATAAGTCTTAACATAAAAGCTGTTGTTGGCCTGGAAGGAAATAAATTTCTCTGCATGTCTGAGATGTCCAGGCACGTGACAAGTGGAGTGGCAGCAGGGTGTGTGTGCTGGAGCAGTGCTGGCCCTGGCTGTGTTGGTTGTGTCTCTGTTAGCACAAGGAGACAGTCGGGGAGGAGAAGTCAAGTACTGCACAGCACTTCAGCTGCGCTTCACACTCCCTGCTTGTCCTTGAGAAAATCATTTCATCTCGGTGTTTCATCAGCCCAATTGCACACAGCATTTGGTGCTGTTGTGAATTATCACCTTTGCCCAACCTTGCCTTTTTATTCCAGAAGCCCCATGGAGCAGATTCTCAGTCTGGTTGTGAATTCTTCATCAAAATAAGTCATCATTTCTGGTGGGATAGGCTGCAGTGCCCCAGTTACTGATAATAATAATAATACTACTACTAAGTAGATGGTGTCATGAGTGAACTCTGCCCAGATTTGATTTTTCAGAACTAAAAACTCACTCATGCAACCTAAACAGTTTTGCATGTTATTGTAATTAATGAAACCCAGGTGCCCTAGCTGTCTTGTTGTTCTTGTTTAAGCACAACTGCTTGTGAACTGACACATGTCAAGTTTTAATTTAGAGGAAACTTTTCAGGCTGTGTCACTGAATAAAACCCCAAACATTCACTTATTATGAAAACCTTGAAAGTCACTTAGAGATTGCCATGCTGTTTGATTCTGTTACCACAGCCTCTCCTGCAGCAGAGGCTGCTCGTTTGCCTCCATGGGATGCTGCCACTCATGTTTGAATTGAAGCCACTTGTGTCTTATTGCAAATTTGCATAAGAGACAGAGATGATGCTTCATGAATCCCAGATAATGGAAATTGGGCATGCAAGGCTCCATCCCCAGAGAAGGGAAAGGAAAAAAAAAAAAAAAAAAGGAAAAGAGACTGAAAAATAGCAGTGAGAGCTGTGGCCCAATTCAACAAGGTAATTAAGTGCCTGGCCTGTCCTTGAGCACGTGAGCAAAATTACTGAATGTATTGTACTTATGTGCTCTTAGTTAGGTACATTTTGAAGTGTCTTGTTAAATGGAGAGTGATTTTTAGTTATTGGAATAAAGAAGTCAACACATTGTAGGAAGAGGTCACCAAGTGGTGATGAAAATAAAGATGTGCCCAAGCCATTTATAGCTTTCAGAAGAGTGGCAAGCACTGGAGTTACACATTTAACACTTAGGACACACTTCAAACCTGGAAATCATCCTAGCCAGATTTTCTCTGCCTTTGCCACTGGGTATTGGGGACATTGCAAAATTATCAGATCCCTCACCATACACTGGAGAAAATTGAAAGCACAAGGAAAATTCTATGTCTTAATCAGTGAGCAAAGCTTAACGGGCTGTGGTTAAAAATCAGGACTTGTGCGATGCTTAATTTTGATATATTAGGTGAGGTACTATACCAAATAAACAGGCCGAGTGCTAAACGTGGATAAATAGCTTGATCTCCAGGCTCCTGGTCTCTGACTATTTAAAAAAAAAAAAAAAAAAAAAAATCTGAGCTCCAAAGTATTCACAAACTGAGCTATTTAATAGCAGGCAGAATAATCCACAGAGCTGGGATACGTTGCTGCATTCGATAGTGCCAGCTTCATTGAAGAAAGTTGTAAACCCACGTGTTTTTTTCATACCTCTGTCTCTCCTGGTGTTGATACAGGATTTAAATTCAAAATCTATGAAGGGCTAAAGCTAAAGCTCAAAATCATTTTCCGTGTTTGCCTGTCTCAAATTAAAACTGTGTTTTGTTGACAAAATTTGGAAAGGTTTGAGATTTGGCAGACCTGGTTGTCCCTGTGCTTACATTAATGTGTCAGCACCTCATTAATCATTTATTAAACTGTAGTGTGCCTTTCCCTCTTGCTACAGTCTGTGTTTTAGGATTTCTTGGTGCCCATTCCACATATACGCTGGCTGTCCCCTCCCCCTAATTTTATGATTTCTCCACAAATTAGTTTTAGCATGTGTTTTAACTTGAACATATCCCAGTCGTTTCAAAATCAAAATGAGGAGAGTGTAGTATTTTTTTAGATTAAAAAATATGAGTAGAACTTGTAAGTAGGTAAGTGCTCTGTAGCAATCCAAGTAGGTAACTGTGGCACACAATATTCAAAGTGCATTTTTTTCACTCTTAATAATTAGAGGCATTAATATTTCCTTAGTGCAGCGTGCATTCAGTGTTCCTCTATTAATGAGAATTTTCATTTAAAGAACTGAGCAGCTAAAGCGTGTTGCTTCTTACAGGTGTGCTATGAATAATCTTTTTTTTTTTTTTCAAACAGACACATAAGAGGGTTTTTTTTCTGCATTTCCTGAGACTGGAAACAGTTTCTCTTGGGGATTCCATTTATAGTTTCTGCTGCTAACGACACCAAAGAACCACACCAATGCGGTCTCTTCATAGTAAATCAAACTGTTCAGGAGGGGGGTAGGAAGACATTGTTAAGTAATTCAAAATATGTTGCATCAACAGTTTGGAAAACCTGAGGAGGGGGAAATGTAGCTTTACTCACATAAAACCTCAACAGGATTGTTTTCCTCAAGCTCTTACCCAGAAAGTTGCATGTGTAGCAACAGCTACTTAGATACAGGATAGGTTTGAGAACTCACTTACTGCTACTCCTCTTGACTCATTATTTTTCTGGAATCCAATTTCTAAAAATGTTAAAAGTTTTGGTTTCAGCCCAGGATTGATCAGCTTCAGTGGGAAGTCTGTGTGTACCTATAGGGTTTTGGAATCGGGGAAAGTATTTTATCTTGTAGCCATTGTTATTAATTGTAATTTTGTTAATTTTCATATGCATCTAATCAGACCCGTAGAAGAAGATAAGGAGCTGGCATAAATCATGGAGCTGTGACAGGCAATGCCAAGGCTCAAAATCCCACTTGCAAAGAATTTACAATGGTTGCAAGTGCACAAATAAGATTGCAAACCCCGAGCCACTTACTATAAGATCATATTTTATTGAAAATATCATAAACTTTATTCTACCCCTCAGGAATTCAATGGATAAATTACTTTTGAAATCCCTTTTGGAATTTTATATATAGGGCTTGGGTTTTTTTCTCTCCTTAGTTTGATTTCAGAAAAACTTATCTGTAGTATTTGGTGCTTTCTTTTTCCCAAATTTCCATCTGTAGGAGCTCTTGAATCATTTATTCTGTATTTTAATATCTTTCACTTAAAACATGCACAAAAATCTATTGCTTGGAATGCCATTCCAAGGGAGGGGGTTAGGATCTTTTAGATGTAAAATATTCTCTTTTGTGTTTCTCTTTTTAAAGAGAAAGACTTCAGGATCAGCTCTGGGCAGTTTAGTGGCTTTGCTTACTTTTTTGAGTATTTTAATTGGGGCCAGAAATAAGTAGAAAATTTTTCCTTTCACTCTTTTTTTTTTTTTCAGCTCCAATTCAAGTGATGAAATTGAATAGTTGTAAGCGATCCTTTAAGTGTCCCCATTTGACCAACTTTGAGAGGCAGCAGCTTCCTGAGAGAGTTGAAGCAATGTTTGCCAATCCTTGTAAAGCATTTCACCTCTTCAGAGGCTAAAGCCTCTCAAAACCAAGAACAATTAAAGCGAGAGCCTTTCAGAGCGACTGGGGAATTCAGCAAAATAAATCAGAAATCCTCTGCCGTGGCTCTGGAGGCTTGCCTCATTATAAGAGCAGATCTATTAGCCCCCTTGCCATTGTCTCTCATTTCTCAAGTGAGGTGATTCTAATTAAATTAATCTGCATGTCAATCTATCGGTGATCAATCAAAAGGGCTGAGGTCCCCCTTTGCGGCACTGTGCTTGCGGCTGACAGGGGCTGATAATGGAGGAAGAAATAAACTGTCGAGCAAAGTTAATTAGTCAACATAATAGGTGGATTAAACAGGAGCTGCTGATTGCTGTTTCACATGTCGAAGCATGAGGTGGGAGCTGAAACTGCAATTAACAGACAATTATTATATTTGGTTGTAAGAGGTCGCATGAATAAACATATCTCTGTGGGTTTCAGTCTTTAATCCCTTTCCCTGTTTAATGTAAGGAGAAGTGTAGGTCATTTCTTCTTATTGTTTTAGTCAAAGTTCTCGAAGGCAACGCGTGCTCCTGGCAAGCCAGCAGGCAGCTGAAGGCCAAATCTTTGGCTGGGGTAAAACCCTGGGAATGCCATACTTTTGCAGGGAAAAGTGGGAGGGGTGGCTGAATGAAAAAGCCAGGGAGGCTGTGAGACTGCTTGGTCTGAATGGGGTAGGAGGAGATGCAGTGTGATGAGCTCGCAGCTCTGCAAGGGACTGGTTTCTCCATGATATTTCATGGCTCACGTGCCCTCTGCCTGGACAGGGATTTCCTTTAGGTGCCTCAGGGTTGAGGAGTCCCTCTGGACACCTTGGAGCACCTGGGTCTTCTACTCTGGAGCCATCATTTACCTGTTTGCTCCTGCTGGGTTGGCTGCTCTCCTGCCCCGACCAGCTCTGGGGAGCAGAAGTTTCTGATCCTTCCTCCAGTGCAGTCCTGCTGTGTCTCCCTCACCTCGCCTCAAATGAAATCCCAGGTGTTGACATTGAGATAAGTTGAGAAATACAAATAATTCTAACACTGGATGAATAGGCTTGTGTTCTCCAGACCAAGACCCCACTGTCAAGCGTGTGTGTGTGTACACAAACATGCCTATACGTGCTCCTTAAGATAGAGCTCAGGAGAAATTTGGGCAAGTCCAACAACCTGCAGTGACTGTGCTGAGGGGAGAGCAGCAGAGAAGGGTGGGGGCGAGGCAGGCAACAACTCTCGTTACAACTTCACAAAATACACTTTTGTTTTCTTTTATTCTGAATCGATTCTCATTTGCAATGTCAACATCTCTATCTACTTCAGCGTGGAAACTGAAGGATAATTTAGGGTGAAACACAGCTGCCCTTGTATATAGGGGAAAAAATACTTAATAAAGATCCTCTTGTTGAAATGATGGTTAACAGCGCGCTGTCTGCCACGCAGCTACAAACTCTGCAATTTGACTTAAAACTGCATCAAAAGCTTTCGATGCCAAAGACCCACTCATCAATAGCGTCTCTTGTTAGATTTGTGCAGCATAAGCACCAGTTATTATGCGAAATAGCTTCGCAATTTTCTACAGCTCCCAGCTGTTATTTATTTAACTGAGTTTATTACGCTCCGCGCTTTTTAAAAAACACACGGATTTACCCAAATTTTCCCCCCATCTTGCTCTTGTGCTTGCAGGTCGTGGTGTCTACGACAGTCAATGTTGATGGCCACGTGTTGGCAGTGTCAGACAATATGTTTGTGCACAACAATTCCAAGCACGGGCGGAGAGCTCGAAGACTCGATCCCTCGGAAGGTACGCCTTCTTATCTGGAACATGGTAGGCAAATCATTTTCATTGGTTGGCATTGCTACTTTAAATGTGGGGTTTTTTTTTGGTTTGTGTCTCTGGCTGCTGGTTTCAAACTTGTCCTTGTAAGTGTTTATTATCTCTGGGGCCAGACGTGTGAAAGGGACTGGCCTCCAGACCAAAGGGGGAATTTTTCAAGTAGGTCAGCTCTAAATGTAGTGAAATGACAGACAAGTAAGCAAACATGGGTGCAGAGGTTGTCCTGTGTGTCAGCGAAGTGGGGTGATTTTTTTTTTAATGTTGGTTGCTTTTATTCAGCACCCAAAATTGGAGTCTGATTTTTTTCCAGACTTTTCCCTGATTTTTGACTGTGCATCTAAAGGATGTTGCGTATTTTCTGAAGTGCTCAGCACCCAAATTTTGGATTGCATTTTTTCTATCTATAGGGTTCTGAGCTCTCTAGGAGATTCATCTGTTCCTTTGAATTGCCCTAAATGAAAGCAGAGCCCTTTTGGAAATCCATCTGCTTACTCAAGCCATGGATGAATGTTCTTTTCTGGCTCCAGCTGTGCCAGCTGAGGACGTTGCTTTTCCCACAGCTGTTTGTCTCCCCTCCCTGCTCCAGGCTATTCTTCACCATGGACATGCCAGCTAGGATGGTTGTGTGCTTGCTCCCTGGTCTCCTCCAGGCCAATGAAGTTCATTTGAATGAAACCATTTAAATAATCACTCTTTGCCAATCTAGCTTGCTGCTGAAATGATTGAAGGAGAAATGGTGCAAGGCAATTTGGCTTTTCTGAAAGCGCAGTAAACTTCAGCAAGCGTGGGATGGGGGGCACGTGGCTGGAAGCAGCCTGGGGACAGTAATCTCTTCTGTAAGGTCAGCTGGTCCTGGAAGGGAACATCTGCTGGTGACTGTAGGTGCTTAAAATGGGAGTTGTTGAGTGCAAATGTACTTTGAAAAATCTGGATTTGATTAATGTTTTGTTTTGCTCTTTGTCCTCAAAGTTGATGACTACTGCTGAAAAACAAAACAAAAACAGAGGGCATTTCACTCCCCTCTCCCTGTTCCAGCTTGGTAGAATAGCTCTTTGTCTTCAAAGCTGTTTGTAATCCTAAATTCAATAGGTGCTTGCTCCCTCTAAGAGATGTGTGCCCTCATCTCCCATTGAAGTAGCTGAGTGCAGAAGGCACCAGTCCTTTATGCTGGTTTGTTTCACAAATATTTGCCAAGGATCTGATGAATAATTAAATAGATTTTTTCCAAAGAGTTTGAAGAAACCAGATAAAATTTTCTCTGGGAAAGCAAATGCCACTCAGAAAAATGTTAACTAGATATGTTAAAAGAAATTATTAATGCTGAGAAATGGGAAAATGTGTGGGTTTATACTGCTCAGTGGATTCCTGTGGAAATACTTTTCTATTCTGTTTATGCTTTCAGGCATCAGTCCTGCAAGCACTTATGCATGTATTTAAGATTATTCTCACATATGGTCCTGTTGGGATCAATGAGGCTTCTTGTGTCAGAGAAGCTGAGGGTATTGATAAGTGTTTGCAGAATCGGGTCTGTAGTTCACACTTACTAACCTAAAATTCTTAGCTCAGCAGCATTTCTCATTATATAAACATAACTTACATCTGTATTTATTTAGCTCTAACTTTTTATGTAGGCTACGAGCCATTTTCAGCCATAATTCATGTTATAGAATTTTTTTTTTCATCCTGCCAACAACCTAATTTAATAAACAAACCACTGTCGTAATTTTTACTGAAATTCGTAAGGAATGTATGAACTCTGTCTTTATTAATTAGCAGAAGGCATTACAAAGGGAAACTTCTTTCTGTTCAACTTTGTAATCTTTCCATTAAGTCTAGTCTTAAAAACACATCCCTATTTTTCTTTCTTATATTCCTACTAAAGTAGTTGCCATATTTTCTTTCCTTTTTTCCCCACTGCAGTCTTTTCAATGCATGTTTTTGGTCGAGGCAGTAATTAATTTCTCTTACATAAATGCCCTCATTCTCCTGCATGGTGGTGTCTCATTTTACCACAGCTGTCGTTCCCACTCCTACAACCTGAGGGATTCCGTTGGCAAAAAGCAACAACAAAAGAGATAATTCTCTGCTTGCATAGCTGCACACACCTGAGTTACTGTGCTGATATTAAAAGTCAACATCTGCAAAATATCTCCATGTGTACATTTTGTGGGAAAGGTGATTTTTTCTAATCAGCTTTCTCAGGCACCTCTCAAGCAACCTCATAAAGCAACTGCTAGTAAATTCTTACTTTTGAATAGCAACCTTCACACTACAAAATTGCTCTCTTCCCAAAGCCTTGGTGGAGCCTTTCTTTTTAACCTAAACCCTTCAGTCCAGCTCTCCAGGAATTCTCTGAGCATGTGAGTCCAAGAAACAGGAAATAAAAGAATTAAACCCCAGTAACTTGTTATGATGTTATTAGGTATCTAAAACACTGAACTAAAGAAATAAAAAAGAAAGGAAAAGGCTTAATGCTATTGAATTTTGGACAAGACCCATTGGAAGAGATGACAGTTTCCTCCACTGAAATTATTTTTTGCACTCAGTTCGAGTAATACAAAATGTATTATTTTTGCCCAGTTTCTGGAATTTTTATTTTGAATAATATGAGAGGCTGTTTGTTTCCTCTCCTCTTCCCAGCTTTTCTGCCTCCCTCAGGGGAAGGACAGATCGACCAGAGCTGTGTCCATAGGCAGGGAGATGGGAAGTGAACGTAGTCATGGTTTGTCTCTGGTTCATTGCTCTGGTGAGCAATCACCACAGGTTTGTAAAATCTGGGATCTGACTATAGTATGCCCTTGACTAAATGTATTCCTGTGGACTTTTCCAGATGTTTAACTTCTTCACACAAATATCTGATGGCAATAGAGATGAATTCCTGACTGTGAGGGCTGGGCAAAGGGGAGGCCGAATGTAGCAAGGTGTGCTGGTCGTTGAGTTTACTCAGACAATATCCAGCTTATTTTTCCTTACAAACTTGTGTTTGCTGCTCTGAAACACGGAGTTACAGTTTATTTGACACCTCAAAGACACGTTGGGGGGCCAGAAAGCTGAAAGGAAAGCTGCACTTCCCAAGCCACTCAGGGGCCTGGTGTCTCCACAGTTGGGTTTCACCATCTCATTAGCAGGTAGCCTGGATTATTTTTGGGACATCCAGCACATCTTTATTTATATCTTGCTTCTCAGACTTTTCACTCAGGAAAATGAAGGTTCTTTTTTGTAGCTCCTTTCTCTGAATTAACCAGGTCCCCAGATCCTGGTTTTGTATCCACATGCTGCCCCCTTGAAGCCAGTGGGTTAAGCAGCTCATCTTTCAAATAAATATATTAAAAGTAATAGCTGGCAGATGCCAATTATTATTTCATCCATCTCTGTGTGGTATAAATAGGGTAAGCCACAGTAATCTGTGGTTTTCAATAATTACCACTTTTTCATTCACAAATAGTTGGATCCTCACTGGTTTTATATTTATGGTAAACCAGAAAGCTGGTGTGGTTGACCTTTCCAAATTATATATATATAGTAAGATGTATAGTCAAGAGCCAACAGGCCTCAGCCAGTAGGATATATTTGAGCTTGTACTTCATCCCAGGGTGTCAATTTTAAAAGCAAAATCTTCCCAATGAAATTTAAGTGATGAACTTATGGGAGGGGAGAGTTCTGGCAGGGCTTGCAACAACTCTTTTCAAGTTTACCAGCAATAAATCCACTGCAAAGTTTCCAGTTAAAACTCCCGTATCATTGCAAAGTAAAAATTCTTTTTTTCTCCCCAAATCTTTTGAATGTCTTTACAAGAATGTAAAGCCAATTGCAGCATCAGTTTCTCTATTATTTTTCCTCACTGGCAGAATGCAATGCCCTCGAAAAATGATAGTCCCTGAGACCCTGTCAGTTTGCATGCTCTAACACTTTATTATCTAATGATCTAATATGCAACAAGGCAAAGAGGGGGTGCTTATCACCCTGACAGGATGCCTAAGAGAAGTGACTAAATTACTTTATGTACCATTAGCACTAGCTGCCACGGTGAACTCACTGCGAGCATTTATGCAAATATTCCTGAATACATTCAAGTGGCCTTGTCAGGAAGACGACTGACAAGCAGCTTAAATGCTTGGGTTTTTAAAGGGACAGTTTGATTTCTTTTTTTCTTTTCCTTCCTCTTCCATGGGAGAGCACTAAAGAATTAGGCGATTGGTGAGGTTTGCTGATGATTTGGTTCTGAGTCAGCTCAACGGCGGCAGCAGATGAAAAGATGCAGGGTAGAAACAGAGAAAAATGAAAAGCTGTGATGTCAGAGTTGGCAAGTGGAAGTGGAGATAACCATGATTTCCAAAGCAACGTCCTGCTGTTATTTTAATACGAAATATACATAAATCTCTGTGTGTTTATATCTAAAAGAAGTCATTATATAGCAAAACCACCACTAGTGGTTGCCTTAAACTGGAAAGGGTAGTGCGTGGCTGGGTTATTTGATCACTGTTGTGGTACCTGAGACAGCCAAGCTTTTACAGGGTTGTTTTAGCTCGTGACAGCAATGAGTGACTCCAACCGTTTGTCTGCAGGTGCAAAACCTCCTACAAGAAATAAAAAGCAGTAGTGGCTGTGCCTCAGCTGGACATGACAGGTAGATCCTCTTGTCAGCTGTGAGGCATTTAAAGAGATTTTCTTGCCAATCCTGCCCATCTTGGGCCATCGAAGAGATCACAGTTACTGCACAATCACAGATTTTCCACTGAGTCATCAGATTTGAAAGCAGAAATGATTGCTAGGCTGTGCCTTAGTGAATTTGGTATTTTCTGTTTGGATTATTAAAAAAAGGAAAATTTCCCCCCGCCTTATAAACTGTTTTGAGAGGATATTCTTTAAAATAAAGCCTTGAGATTGACTGCCCTTAGGTCTCATTTCTAGTCTGCCTGTGACAGAATTGTTGAGGACAGACATTGAATACCGTGAATTCAGTTGCATGTGGTGGATGATTCCTGAAAGATGCTCAGAAATCTGATTTAGTGACCTTCTTCTTGTGCCCTAAGGGGCTCTGGCACAACTTTACCACTAAATTTTGGGCAGTGTTTAGAGTGGAGAGGATGACCCTATCAGCTCCATTTTATCCCTTTTATCCCTCAGTTCCTTGGTGGTGCCTCTCTCTGTGCTACTTGATGAAAGTGTCACTCCAAGACAGAATACTGACGGAAGCAAAAATTTTAGCAAGTTGAGACGAGTGAATCTTCAAACCTTGACGCATTTTACCCTTAGTTGGTGTAGGTTCAGGTTGTTCATCAAAGTTAGGGACTATTGCATTAAAAAACGGGCCAGGTTTGAACAAAGAAATGTTAAAGTTTGACTTGTTTCATCCATGGGTGGAAGCACCTGTTATAGTTTAGTGCTGAGCTTAAGAATGTTTTTGTGATTATATGAAAAATATAAACACACAAGCTTTTTCTGCATCATATCCTTCCATATAGAGAAATGCAGTGGGCTTGATTTATTATTTAGAAGGGAAATATTGAAAAAAAAATTAGGATTCTACCACTCTACTTGAGGGGATCTTGTATGTTATTCTGAGTTATGTCTGCTTTCTAATTTATTTTCTATGAGGGAAGAATACCTTGGGTTGTTGGACATCTCCATGCATACACAGGGGAAAAAAATGTGACTTTCAGAACATTGCACAACATGGATAGTAATAACAGTAAGTGAGCCTTGATATACTGAAGAATTGCAAAACTTCAAGCTGGAAATAATTTTCTTTATTTTTGCCAAGTTGTCTTTTTCATATCGGTTCCTTCATAAATGCAGTGACTCATAAATTCAGGCAATTTTTAACATAATGGCTTGTTATGTGTTCTTGGAGCCTGACCTCACTGAGTGTATGATATTAACCTTTTCACCACCCCGTGGACTTATTCTGTTTCACAAAATGAGGGACTGATTGGGGCTGGAAGGGACTTCTGGAGATCATCCAGTCCAACCCCCTGCTAAAACAGGTTTGCCTGGAGCAGGTTGTACAGGATCACATCCAGCCACGTTTTGAATATCTCCAAACAAGGAGGCTCCACAACCTCTCTGGGCAGCCTGGTCCAGTGCTCTGTTACCCTCAAAACAAAGTTTTTTTCTAATAATCAGATTAAACTTCTAATACAAGTGAGAACACCAGGGCCGGATTAGTTCAGAATGTGAACTTGGGTGGAGTTGGAGCATCTGTCCCCTCCAAAGAGACAAACATGACCAGAGAGTCAAGATGCTTTACTTGAGAGAATTGGTAGCTAAAGGCTCATGATGATCTCAACAAGATTTTAACTGTGGGAAGCACTGAGGTAAGCTTCCAGTACTGCGGCAGGTTCTCTGTTCCAAATGTTGAGTAAGGAGGTGGTGTTTTCCCAACAAATGTATGGCAGGTCAGGGAGAGTTTAAGGTTTGAGTAATTCCTCACGTGGAATTGCTGGATGAGGTTCTCTGATGGGTGCTGTGCAGGATGACAGGCTGGGTGATCAAAATGCTCTCTTCAGCAGTGAAATCTTGGGATCCCTCAGATCAGCAAAACATGGCAGCGCTAGGATTTGTACAGCTCCAATTTAGGCAACCAAAACTGAGTTAACTAAATTTTGCCCCACCGAATTTTGCCAATGTTTATTTTTTTTTTAAATCTTCACCAGAGCATAGTCGCTGTTTGCAGGCCCAGATCCCTTATTTCTCCTTGGATATTACTGAGAATTGCACAAGAGCTGGGTGGGTGGGTAGGTGGAGCTGCCCTTCTCACAGCCAGTCACGCCAAACGAAAAGCAGAAAATCTTTTGTTTCTATTTGTCTGGGTCATTAATCATCCTTTATGGAGAGGTACTCAAAAGGTTGGAATATCTGACCGCAGCAATTCTGATCTTTCAAAATTTATTTTTAGTCTGAGGCTAAATGAAAACAAGATTTAAACAATGAAAATGGATTTTTAATGGCTGGTTTAGGTGAGGAGATTCCAGAATTTCAGTTCTGCCATTAGAGTGTGGCTATTGCATGAAGGTGGAGGTTTGAGTTTGTGAGCTTTTTTAGGTTTTTAAACATTATTGTGTAACATATTTGTGTTAACACTTCTGCAGAAGACTTAGGAGATAACATTTGAGGTATTCCAGTCATTGATGAAAGGGTTGCTGTTATGTAATGTCCATGGAAATATCCTCAAAAGTCAGATTTGAATACTCCAATTAGCACAATTAGAAAGGATTTCCACTTGACAGTCACTTATCGGATTTAGAGTCACATTTAATTGAGAAAAGAAAATTGGGAATGGGAAACACCTTGATTTTACTAAGACGTGTCAGTTTCTAGCCATGAGCAGCTGCCTTTTATACTTTTCAAATAAATAAATAAATANATATGTTGTTACCCTTGATTGTTAGGGGGATGTCATGAATTCATGGAAAAATAGTACCTGGATGAAGATAGAGAGCATTTTGTGAATTTCCCTGAGGAGCTTTCAGAACTGTGCTCCCAAAATTGCAAAAAGAAGAAAACACAAGGAAAACTGCCATTGAATTTTGATACAGATTTCCACGGAAAAAACTGTTTTGTTACAGCAGACCCATAAGGGAGGAAAGTTCAGATGGAAACTCTCCAACCACCACAAGTGTTGACCAACCATTTGCTGAAGGTTTGAGATTTCTCTCCCGACCCCAGAGGAACTGGAATACAGACATGCAAGTAGAAAAAGCTTAACTCCCCTGTTTGGAAGAAACTTCACAAGTACCAGAACAAGGGAACATTCAGCAGCACTCAAATAGGAAATGAATATTCACAGATGATGAGTATTCATTACATTTTAATTTGCTTTGCTGGCCACCATGTCACAAATACAATGGCATCATAGGGGAGAAGAATGACTTTAGAACTGGAGAAACTTTTGAGAGATGCTCCACTGTGGCAGTGAAGTGCTGCCAGGAGTTGTTTTTCCAACCTTCCAAAATGGGCACACCAGGAAATGACAAAACATCGTGTTATTGTAGTATGATTAATATTATTTCTGAACAAATTCCTTTAATTTACCTTTTTCATTATGGTATTCATTATTAGTGTTATGGTGGGAAAAGATACTTTTTTCACCGTGTTCCCCTGCTGGTTTGGGCAGGTTTTGAAGGAAAATATTTTGTGAATTGTGGTTTGGAAGTTGAAGGCCAAGAATTAGTGATTTTTTGAGAATTCCTCTGGATGTTATCAAATGTCATGATTTTCAAAGAATGGTGTTCACAGCAGTTTGCAGGTATCTGGACACTTCCAAATGTTTCATGTTGAGCACCCCACTATTCAAATACCTCAATGCAATCAGTGGCTATAAAAGGTCTTTGGTCCCATGAAACTTATGTCCAAAGCTGTGAATCAACTCAGTGATAACAATCTCAGGATTAAATGTTTGGTTAGGTGAAAATTTTCCACAAAACTGTCATTTAGTATATTCAGTTTAGAAAACTTCACAAATAATGAACGCATCTTGTCACTGAACTGAGAGAGGGTTGGAGTGAGCATTCAAGTCTCTGTCTGCCAAGTGTTTCCCAGGAAAAATGAGTGTTTGACAAGGCTCCTCCACATCCAAGGAAATGAGTTAATAGCATAAACCAGGATACTGATGCAGAAAATGGAGCTCACCAGGGTGGGATGTTTGGAGTGGTTATTCTAATCTGGTTTGCTGTTTGAAAGTTATTAATGTTTAGCAGTAAAGAATAAAAATAAGCTACTAATAATTAATACTGGAATGAAGAAAGGCTTTGTGTTTGGCCCAAATCCAGAGTACAGGATTTTTGGGAGTGTATGGCATTGCGAAAAGTGCGCTTTCATTAATGCCGGTAGAATAACTTCATAAAGTGGTTTTTAAAATCTTAGCCCAAACTGTTTGCTGAGCATAACCAGAAAGCTTTGTGTGTCACAATTAGTTCTTTCTGCTTTCCACCTTCATTCCATGAATTTATAGTTCTCTTTGTGACAAAACAAATCCTTGGCGTGAAAGTGACTGTAATATAAGCACTGCTGGTTTATGACCTCACCGAGCAAAGCAAATGGGCTTAGGAAGCTTATTAAAAAGATCAAGAATAAAGTTTCGTGAAATTTTTTTCTGAAATTTAGAAGTTTAAGGTTATTTCTCAAAAGCAATTTGAACATTTAGATGTGCAAATTAAGATACAATGGCCACAGTGAAACGCTTAATGAGATACCACCCCTCATGATGTGAATGTTTAATGTTTTCTGAACTTCTCATCCATTTTTTGTGAGACAAGTGGTCATCCAAGAGTGTAGGTATCCCAAAGCAATTTTTTGAGGAAATTCTTGGACCTAAAGCCAAACTGGTAAAACACCAAGGTTCCTAAAGCTGCCGCTAGGTGTTTAGTGGGATTCTTAAAACTCTGGCTACGGAATTTCCATCTGTCTGTGAGGTACTTTGAAAATTCCATTAGTTGCTTACTGGAACCACTGGATTGGTGGATGCTTCCAAAATTCTGGTCTCAGGTGCTGCAGGAACCTGTGTGCTGTTTGCTGTACTACCCTTGTAGCGTCTGTTAGCACTGGGAACTTAAGTAAGTTGAGAATTAATTATGTTTGGTTAATATCATATCATTATGGTTTTGTAGCAGCTTTCTCAGAGGTTCTGTATCTATCCCATGAAAAAGCAAAGTGCTTTTCCCACAGAGGTCCCTCCTGAGTTGTGAAATGGCAGCTGGATCTCCTCCCTGCTGCTGGAGGCTGAACAGACAGCTCGTGTTGCTGTTCCCTGAAAACCTGGGCTTGCATATGGGATTCATAGGTTTGGTGTTACCTGATCCATGCCCACAGGGAAGGCCAGAACTCAGAGCAAATTCTGCCTGACCACAGCACTGCTCATCTTTCCAGCCACAGCATTAGTTCATGGGTTGGGGTTTGAGGTCACAGCACTTTCCTGCAGGACGTTCATGTGAGAGCAGCGCTCAACTCCCTGTGCTCTTTGAGGAGAAGAGGAGGGCATGAAAGAAATATTTCTGACCATGTTTGGCTCTCTGAGACACTGAAAGTTAAAGCTACTGTGATTAGGGGCCCTTTGGGGAAAATTACTCTTTTCCTGGGATTGCAACCCTGAAGGTGACGGTGAGTGCTGCCCCGTCCTTCAGCCCTGAGCCTGAGCAGAGGTACCCGCAGGAAAACCCAGAGTCAGGTGCCTGCTCAATATCAGCTGCCAAATATTTTTTTATGAGGTTGCTTCTGGCTGCTCCCTACCTATGATATCGTCTTGCTGACATCCCTTGGTACTTTCCCGAGCCAGCACGGAACTCCCTGGGTCTCCAGGCTTGCAGAGGTGTCTTCCCATTTCTGCTCATTGTATAGCGGAAAGAGGATCCTAATTTAGGCAGGCTGACTCACCCAGCCAGAGCTGCAGTCTGACGTTTGACAGGCTGCAATGCCTGAGGTAGGTGGTCTGAATGCGGCCCTAAATAAATAAATAAAACCCTAGCATGGCTTTATCAGAGACATTGAAAGAACAACTTCTCTAAGCATTCGTAGGCTCCAGTCCAAAGTATTCACTCAGATTTTCAGCGTGCTGGTTTTATGTGGTGTCATTGCTGGACAGATACTATGAACTATAAATATAATTTTATGCTTATGTTTTTGCAAGTAAAGCCTAAATGGCTGGGAGGAGGTGCCTGACCCTGCACTTGGAGCAGCACAAAGAACAGAGGAAGGAGCAGTCTGAGAGACGCAGCACAGCAGAGACAAGGGGGTCTCAGTCTGTGCAACACAGCCCTGGCTGCTGCTTGAAATGCAGTGCAGGTTGTGTTGCCTCCATCTCTGTCCCACTGCCATCACAAACAGGGACTGGGGATTATATTGCACTGCTGAATCTAATAACAATAATAAAAATATTATTATTATTACTATTAT
>VZDJ01000219.1:11603660-11625151 GCA_008694505.1 Cyanoderma ruficeps | reverse complement strand
TTATTATTACTATTATTATTACTATTATTAATAATAATGGTATAATAATAATGCAGAAATAATAGTAATTAGTTTGCATAGACACCCTTTCCATCCCACATATTCATTAATTTTTAGGGTATTTCTGGTCAGAAGAGAAATCTAGTTAAACCCTCTGATGGCTGGGATGCTTTTCCTGCAGAAGATCCAGATTCCCTGCCTTTCCCCTTGGCCCAGGGCCTGGAAACCCGAGGCCATGCATTGGACCTTGGTCCTTCCATTGGCAGCTCTACCTAACCTGTCAGAGACAGCCCCAGCACAATTTTTGAACATGATGAATATGGATCTTTGCTGCATCTGGCAGGCTGCAACAATGAATGCAGGAGACTGTCATTAATAGATAATAAAAGCAGAAAGAAGCATTAATGGGAATGAGCTTTTCTTTTACTGGGACTGATTATTACTTTTTTGTTCTTAGGCTGTGACTAGATGAAGCTGCAAAGAGCAGCTACCAGTGCTGTGTGCACACATGTGTTTTGTTGCTGGCTGTTTTTTAATCTGAAATATTTAACCATGACATCTTCAAAGTGCGACTGTGTCAGACATCCTCATACACTAATAGATTTCAAAGATGAAGAGACTTGCTGCTTTATGTTTAGTCATGCCTTCATCTACAAATTTATGGCAGTATTATGGTTTAATGAATCGAACAAGTCCCAGAACAACAACAAAAATGCTCTTTTGTTTGAATTTGGATATAGCGCGCTTTGTTCTTCAAATGAGTAATAAAACCAATATGTTTCTTTGGTGGTAAACTTCGGGGTAACTTCATCTCACATTACTAACCGAGCACTCGGGGAGCTGTGTGTGCACATGTACACGTGTGTGTGTGTGTGTGTGTGTGTGTGTGGTAAATGGGTGCTCTCAGTCGTGGTGTTGGACGTAGGCTGAGCATTCGTATTCCGATAGCGACAGGCAAACCTCCCAGAACAGATGGAGCAGAGTTCAGCACAAAGGTTTAATCCTATCAGGATGATTCCTGTATGGCCATCTGGATAATCCGGTGCACAAATTCAGCGCCTGTTAAAAGTACAACGTAGGCCAAGATTAGCGTCACAGATTTTCCACTAGACTTGTTCGTATTTGACTTTATGATTCTCAGACTCCAGAAAATTGCATTAGAGAGCCTGTGATTTGTGAGAGAAATCAGATGAGGAATAAGAACTCTTAGGATACTTGAATTTCCCTTGAAGAAACTGGATTACAGGCACTCCCTGTCCCTGGCAGGGCTGCTTTGTGTTTCTGCACGGGTTGGTTGTTCTTGTTTCTGAAAGATGATTGCTGTGAGCTCTCTGTTGTGGGCAGACTTTCTCAATTCTACTCAACAAAGAGACCCCAGCTAAAAATGAATATTAGTTGGATCTTGTTTTTATCAGGAAAATAAATTCTTTGTCTCCTGTAGAATCCATCTCAGGTGAATTTCTGATTGTTGCACTGTGTAATATAGCGGGTGAGTTAATTTGAGGGATGTGGGGTTCTGGTTTTTTCTCTGTGATAGTGGAAGATGTCATAAAAATGTAATTGATACTAATATTTAGTTTGGTTGTGAGCATTTAAATTGAGATTGAACTCTATGTTTCATCTAGAATAGTTTCTGTATATCACCAACTAAACTTTTCCAGCATGGCCATAATGTACCAGTGGATGTTGGAGCATCAAGGCTCAGTCCTGTTGTGCACTGGATGCTCTTACACCTTACAGGATTTTGTCTGATCCTGTGTTCTGACTCTAGGGAGATTTACTAATTTTTTTTGTGAGGGATTTACTGTTTCGTTAAGGCACTGATGGAAAATGAAAATGAGGAAACAGGACCAGGGCTGGTGGTAAAGCAAACCAGGAATTTGGAAATTGCACCCACCTGCCCCTCTGTTAGGTTGGGGTTCAGCAAATCAGTAAAGCACACGGTTAACATTTAGCAAATATAAAATTCTTTGTTGATCATGGAGGACCAGTCAATTAAATTAAGGATATTTTGAAGCATGCAAACTATGCAGCGACGCTTGTTTTGACAAACTTTTGGGGCTGATTTATAGTACACATTTTGGGCTTCCATTTGCAAGGCTGCCTCCATCCTCACCCAGAAATTGCATCAGTACAACTATTTTTAAACTTCAGTCCACTTAACCAGATGCAGTCTCCTGTCTGGACGTGCCTATTCTTTTTAAAATAGTCATAGTGACTTAGTTGGTCTACATAACTCCATAAGGGAAGTTGATGGTGGAAAGCCATTGAAATTGAAATGGGAAGGGCAGATACCATTTTTTTTTCACTGTTTTATTAACAATGTTTTAGAGCCCATACTCAGATACAACAGTCCCATCCATGTGTCACACCTCAGTCCCCTACACGGTGTTTATTGCCTTTGACTTTCACACACTGTTCCTGTGCCTCTGCAAGTGACACCGTGGGGTGGAGGAAGGGGTGAAGGAATAAAGGTGCAATAATTTGGGGGCTCATGGTAAAACATTTATCTCACTGGGGGGGTCAAAATATGTTTGTGCATCCCTGGGGGAGCAGAGCAGTGCCTGCTTTGGTGTTGAGGTCTGAGCAAATGCGTCCCCAGTTGTGGAGCTGGAGGTGTTGCCAAGGTTTGAAAGGCCCTGTGGAATATTCTCGGATGTCTGGTTTTCCTCCTGATCCAGCCTGTGCATCCCTGTGCACCTGAGCTGCTCAAGAGCACAGGGAGTGCTGAAGCTGAGGGGCTGCACTAGTTTAGGCAGGGACCAACATTTGGCCAAAGCCACCCGCAGCAGTTTCTTCGTGACCGACTCAAAATGAAAGTCCTGCAATTCTGGTACAAAAATAATGAATGCAAAAACTTGAGCTTAAAGTCAGCCCAAAATTTCCTAGGAATAAAAAATTCAGGGTAGCACATCAAAAAAAATTGACAATAAAGTTGTTGTGCTTCTTGAAATATATATATTTAGAGAGAGTGCAGATATCTTTTTCAAGAAGATTAATACATGTATTGTTTATTAATGTTTGGGCTGAACCTTCATATTTAATTTAAGATAATTTTAAGTGTGTTTGTAACATTGCATTTTTCTTGGGGAATTTATTATTTGCCGAACAAACATGACAGACCTCTCTCTGGAGGTTGAATTTTACTGGCTTGCAGGGAGGTACTAAGGACTCTGACTGTTTTATTAATTTTTGGAAAGTAGGAGGTAGCTCCTAAAGTCAAACAAAAAAAACAACCCAAATAAGCAAAGAAACTCCCAGAACTTCCTCTGTGATTTGAAAGGGTTTAAGAGAATGAATGAAAATACATTTCTTGCAATCATACAGAGATAACTAAATCATTATTTTATGGAAATGTTGTAAGTAAAATACAGAGCAGATTTTTTTTGTAACAGGTCTCTCATTATTCTGGATTGCCTCCTTTTTCCATGCAGTCATTTTTTCAGGCACTGATCAACAACTGAGAGCTTTGGAAATCATTAAGGAAACAGAAACACAGAGGACTCCATGAAATGTAACTTTGCTAGCTGAGGCATCAGCTAGGATAAAAGAGAAACACTGGCTTAAGTATTGATTGTAGGTGGAATATTATCCCAGGTAATTTACATTTTCATTTCCCATTAATGGGAACCGTGCATCCAAAACGTTCGGCGGAAAATCACAGCCAAGACCTTTAATTTCACTACTGGAAAACAGAAACAAATGCAACCTTCCTTCCCTTCCCTTCCCCCAACCTGGAGGGATTGCACGGCTCGTGTATTTTTGGTTGAGTGATTTCACCCAGTGCAGATGTCATGGAGGACCGGGAGGAGGTTGCCATTTTTGGCAGGGTGCTGTAATCTTTAAGGCTCGCACACGCTAAACCCCCCAAATATCAAGGAGAGGGGCTGGGAAGGGGGAGCAGGGCACCACATCCTCGTGCCTGTGTCGCACAAAGCTGCCTGAGTTATCTGCTCGAGAGGGAAACCTCTGCTGCCCTGTTTCCTGCACAGCAGCTGCTCATTGTCAGCAGAGAATGGGAGACGGGGCCGGCTCGATACTCAAAAGGAAGGCAGGAAGATCATCACCTCGCCGAGATAAGCAGCAAACGCATTGTTTAGCTTAGGGGTGAAGATTTAATGCTCCAGTAAAATACATAAAAGCTCTGCCACATTCTCTTTCCTTGAAGCGTCCATGACTGACCCTTTGGGCTGGTCCTGAGGACTTTTCCCCATCCAGGCTGGTTTATAAACTTCAGTTGCTTTCAGCTGCCTGCGCTGGATGCAGCCCCAGCAATGCCCCACAGACCAGGATGGAATGCCACCACTGCCTGGGCAGACAGAATTTTTAGGATTCACCCTTTCAGCATGCTCAGAGTAGAGAGCAACCTGACAATTCTCAGGAATGAGGATATTATCTGGGGGAAAACAAAACCACCCCAAACCCAAACAATCCCCTCAATTCAACAAAACAGCCCAGCTCAACCCCTCAAAAATATTTGGCTTTTTCTTTTAAATTGGAAAAAAATCCCAGAATCCGTGCTGAGTCCTGAGGCCAAGGTGCTGGCATTGCTGTGCTGGCTGTGCTGCTGTTGGTCCTCGTGTGAGGCTGGATGAGCCCTGCCCTGCACAGGGGGATCCACACATGACCCAAGGCTGGTGTGAAATGGGAAACCCCAGTTCTGTATCCATTGCCCAGCTCTTGGGAGCTTTTCACAGGGCACTGCCCAACTACCTTAAAAAGTCGAGTTCCTTATCCTGAAACTTCTTCAGCAGGGTTTTTAAGCACTTACTTGAGTGGTTTGTTGAATCACGACTTCCATAAGTTATGGTTTTGAGTGCTTAAAACTGATTTGTGTTGATATTCTGAAAAATCAGTCGTTTGGCGAAAGCTTTTAACGGGTTGCAGGATCAGACCCATAAACTGTGGGTTAATCTGTGGCTCATTTATTTATTTAGCCTGGAATTAGGTTTTACCCAAGGAAAAAAAAAGGAAAATTAAATTAAATTCCAGATATTTTCAGTACTTCCTCTAAGATGAGACATAAATTCCCTGTTCCTCTTAATTCCCAGTTTTAACTGCCTTTATGCAACTCTCCTTGCGTGTCACAATACTCTTAGAGAGAAGAAAAATAAAACCATGTGCCCTATCATTTAAACTCCTGTTGTGATGCAGCAACTGTTGTCAGAGCCTCATCTATGGAATAATAGAGGATGAAACCACACTTCATGATAAAAACTGCAGGCGAGGTCATTCTTACAGTCACCAGCACAAACTGGATATTAATCATAGAGCAAATACATTTCAGGAGCTAAATAGGAGCAGTCCCAGAGCCCTGCTGATAGCTGTGCGTCCCACTAATTCACCTCAGTGAACATTTACCTCTAAGCTCAATTAACCCTTATTCCAAGGCCACCCATAAACTTTGTGGTAAATACGGTTTTTTCCCTCCGGCCTCTGTTTTCTATCAGTGGAACAGATCATTTCTGTTGGAGGATAAAAAGCTATCTCTGTGTAGAAATTCAGGTCCCTAATTAAGTGTATGAAACGTCCAGTGTGTGTTTGTGAGGGGCTGGAGTTGGTAGATTATTGATTCTGTAAATTCAGATGCTCCTGAGGGCATCTGTTATTTCTTCTGTCATCAGGTGCTGTTTGAGGCAGGTAGAAATGCTCAGGAGGCAGGTGGGTGGTGGTGTGGGGGACAGGAATTTCCTACTGGAATTGCCTGCACACAAAGTTAGTTGTTAAACGTGTACAAGAAGCTCAGAGGAGACGTTAATGCCGTTGTTTTGTTGTTGTTATTATTATTGTTATTAGTATTATTAGCACTGTTATTATTCTCCCTGCCAAGCATTGTTCAGAGGCAAATTGGAAATGTGGTAATTAGGCCCTGACTGGTAGTGTAGTACTTGTGTCCTGAGCCAAAGTTCAACGCCCTGAAATGAAATTTAAACCAATTAATCTGTTAGATTTTTATCGCTTGTCCGTGTTTTCTCAGCAATTCCCTCAGCACGTGGCCTTTGATCAACTCTCATACAAAAGCTAAAATGTGTGCCTGCTGCTAGCAAGATGGGGCTGACATTAACATGGCACTCATAAAACAATCAGAGCAGTGAAGCCCTCAAACAGACAGGGCAGAGTAATATTTAATAAAAGCGCACACATAATCTTCAGAATTAGCATTTTGTGCCTTGCAGTACCTTTGGGAGAAGAGCTTTTATTTGTGGAGTGATCATTATTATAACAAAGAAGAGCTACCTAATAATTTCCACTTTAACTCTGCAATATGCCATGAGCATTTCTGAACCATTATGCTAAACTGTGGCGGGGTAATCATTTTATTGTCACAGTTTGAGGGAAGAAAAATCCCTGTATATCAGTAGCTGGGAAGTGTGGGAACACAGGAACACACTGGCACACGCAGCACGAAACAGAAAACTTCTCCTTTTTTCTGCTCCCCATGTGCTGGCGTTGGTACCTGCCACCCTTTGTATGGGAGGTGATGATATTTAAACAATGTGTACATTGAGAAAGATGAAGGTTTCCTAAGAACGTTGTTCTCCTTGGAGCCAGTGAAGTTTTTTCTCATAAATCCTTACCGTTTATTGATAGAACCCTCAGCTTTGAAGTCAGTGGCAGGATTCCCACTGGCCTCAATGAGTTTGGGGTTGCAGAACCTGCCTGTGACATCTCTGTGAGCTGGGCCCGCGGGGGCAGCACCATGGGACGTGTCAGAGGTGGGCACTGACTCGCCCTGATGTTATGCAAAGAAGAGCAGCTCATTAGGGCTCAAAACCATTAGGCCTTTTCAGCAGGTGAAGGATGTGGCCACATCACCTTCAGCGAGGAGCTGCAAGGTCCTGCTTTTGTTTTCCCTCAGCCCAGCTGGTCTGAAAAAACACCATGAATGTGACACGCTCACACCAGAGTCTGAAAATCCTGTCTGCTAGTTGGGCTACCAAATCTTTTGATTCTTATTGTAGTTGGCTTCCAGTTCATTCAATAACAACAACAACAGAAAAGTTCATATATGTAGGAATGAGTAATTATTCTTTTTTTGTTGTTGTAATTCTTTCCTGGACTTAAAGTCTGTTCATATTCTCAATCATGTGGGCTTCACTGCCTTGATTAGGACTGGTCTAAAGTCCTTGGCTGAATTTTGTTATCAGTGAAGCTTCAGACTTTGACTAAATCTCTTTTTTTACAGAAAAGCTATATTTTATGTAACCTTTTTTTTTCTATTTGTTTTAAAAACACCGTTTCAGAAATTATGCTTTGAGGTTACAGAAGGGCATGAGAAGTGATAATATTTTGAAACAAAACATTTTGTTTTTCTTGGAGGTATTGGAAAGCATTATAGTTAATTCCAGATAGAGATTCTGGAACTTTGCATTCTGAAAAAAAAGAAATAAGTTCTGTATTTTGGTTTGTCTTCTGACCAAAACAAAATGTAGAAAAATCAAGGCCTCCAGTGAAAAGATTATTCTGCCTAGCTCTGTTTTCTTAGGGTTGCACAGAAGTAAACACCTTCCAGACAGTGCTTTGGAAGCTGCCAAGTGATTAAGAGCAGAAGTATGAAGAGCTGAGGGCCTGAGCTGGCCAGACATTTGTACCAGGGGCATAAACAGAGCTGAAGTCATCCCTTGTCCCCCTCCCAGTGTTACCTGTGGTGATGCTGACCCAATTCCATCCTCCTCGGTGCTCCAAGCAAAGGGCCTGGGAAGGACAAAGTTTTAGACAGACCAGCATCCTGAATGACACTGATTATTGCAAATATGTCATTGTATAAACATGTTTTGTGCCCTCAAAAACAGGTAGCAGTCTGGATGTCTCCCTCAGCACGTCTTCCTTGGGATGCAGCCCTTTGGGGCCACTTCCCTGGCTGGGCAGCACCTCCTGCAGCCCTGCCAACCTTTACAGACAATTGCACTTTAAAATAAGAGAAGTTGTGTGGGGAAGGTTGGGGAGTCCCTCTGGTTTTTGTGGCATTGGAAAATAACGCCCTGAAATCTTTCGGGAATGCACAGTGCTCTTGCTCCATCTCAGGCTGTGCCTGCAAAGGGCAACATCCTGCCCTGTTTATTAAACCACCAAGTCCTGGCTTTTTATTCTCAGAGGAGATGTCCTGGGCTATTGCCAGCAGGTTTGATGAGGCACTGATTCAGCACAATTTCTACATATTTAGATAAAATGGCATGTGCTGATGGTCACAGTGGCTTTGCAGGTGAAGAACTCACAGTTCAGCACAGAGCCCTGAGTGTCTGCCTCAGTCCCCCTGGCTGCCATGGATGGGACTTGGCACATGTTTGATATAAAGCAAATACATTTATAAAATATTAGAATCATGAGGCAGCACAGACAGGGCAGCAACTTGAACCTCTGAGTGCAACGTAGGGAACCCAAAGAACATCACAACATAAATACCAAGAACTATTTTTGTGGGGTCCTGTAACTGCACAAGAGTATCTTGAGTTCATTTTAAAGATTTGTTGAATCTATAATTTTCAATTGTAGAGTCATTTATGTTGGAAAAAACCTCTGAGATTGAGTCCAAGTGTTAACCCAGCACTGCCAAGCCCACCACTAAACCATGTCCCCAAGTGCCACATCTCCGTGGCTTTTAAATACCTCCAGGGATGGTGACTCAACCACTTCCCTGGGCAGCCTCTTCCAGTGCTTGACAACCCTTTCAGCAAAGCCTGCATATGTTTTCTGTTAATGGCTTATGGTCTCAAATAGTTTTTATTCACTGGTATTTAGGAAAAAAAAGAATGTTGCTTGTAGTCTTTAAGAAAAGTAGCTCATTCTCTGACACATGGGAAACTGATTATCTCTGGGTTTTATTGTGGGGAGTATATGTCCACAATCAACTGGGAATACTGGAAAGGGCGTAATTTGGAAGTGATTTTAATTTTTATTTATGAAAATGTTCGATTCTGTGAAAGGGCTACATGGCATTTTGAAAAGCTGCTTTCACTGTAAATCTGTTGCTGTGAGCTTGGCTGAAGGGAAAGCGTTTGCTTTTGGACATCACAGTGGTTTTTATGCACAGTTTTATGCAAGGAACTTGAATCCAAATTAAACATATTGAAGTTACTTCTGTGCGCGCTACGTTTTCGTGACGGTAATGTCAGGATGTTTCTTTTGTTAGCTCATGTGAAAGTTAATGGCTGTACTCTGCCAAGTTTGGAGTGGGGTAATGATTTTTCTTTTTTTTTTTCTGCCTGTTTGTGTTTTTCCCTGGAGCTGGCATCCCCATCAGCTTAAGTAGTGGAAAAGTTTGTGCCTGACACTTGCAACCTTTTGTAGGTAGGGCCGGGGTCTGTTTGCTCCCCATCCCTGTCTGCCACCAGCAGTGGTGTGAGTCTGGGGCAGTGCTCGCAGAAACACTGCTCAGGGTGACTCAACTGCTCCCTTTCCAGCTCCCTCCTGCTTTCCAGCTCCCCACCTCCCACCCTGCCCAGGGGCTGGGGGGAAGGAGCTTCCCAGCAGCCACTCTGACTCTTGCAATTAGCTCCAACCAAGCAGAACTTCACTACGGGACTATAAAGATGCACGGGGTCTCTTTATGTCTGGAGCATTTTGAATTAGGCTTCTGTGAATGGATTAATTTTCTGTCTTTACAATTAGAAGAATTTAGGACACGGGCTGTGCCTCATTAAGTAACTCACTACACTGCCACGTTGAGTAACTCATGAGGGCAAGGGTTTTATCCTAGATGGTGCTAAAACATCCCCGTCTTCCTAGTAAATCCTTACCTGAGAAAGTGCCTCGGTGCTCTTCCTTGAGTACATTGTCAAATAAGCAAAGTTACAACCCAAATGAACAGCTCTATCAGCCTTTCCATCAGGTAGCAATTCACAGCCAAATGTCACCAACCCTAAAATTGGGCAGTGGCAGCCATTCCTGAGTTTGCGGTGCAGCTTATTCCCTCTGGGTCCATATCTACAGGAGAGAATGATTTTTTCCAACACTGAGGTTGGCTGGTGGAGTTATGCTGCTCCTTGAACCTGTTTTCCATGAGTGATGAAATTGTTGAGGTACCTGCTTTACGTAAAATGTTATCTAATGTTACCAATGCCACATTCTCACCTCATGCTGTATCAGCACGGAAAAGTTGGTGGCATCTTGGGTGAACTTGCTTCTTTCCATCAGCCTATGTGACCACGCTGAGACTCCACAGCAGAGAATTACCCAGGGCTTTCTGCCTATTTTTACAGTGATGTTATTTCTGTTGCTTCAGCTCAGTTAAATTCCAAGGCGCCCCAGTGCTGCAGAGGAGGAGAATCAATATGTGAATGTTTATACTGCCCCAGACCACCAATATTTGAGCTGCTACTGCTTACAAAATCTTAAACCAGAAGCTCTTAGTCCAAGATTTGAGCAGAACTTGAGTCTTCGACGTCCTCTCAGAGGCTCTGAGTGGATACAATGCCAAGAAAGTAGCTGTGAGACTCCATGGATATGGCAAAATGTGTTGCACACACATCTTGTTTACCTTGTAGATGCAATGCAACTGGAATGACTGGATGGCAGCTGTGGCTTTTGGTTGTGGGGTGTTGTTTTTTTTTTTGGTAGTAGCCAAAGCATTAATCAAGGCAGGATGTTTTAATACTGAACAACCTGGATCTGATTGCAGAATAGTTAGAGAAATGCTGAGGGTTACACCCTTTTTTATTTTGCCAATATTTTCCATAATATTTATGGGAGTCTCCTTGGTGAGTTTGGGTTCTGGTGGATAATAAAGCAAGTTTACTGGAGATTGTTTTATTAACTGAGGTCTTGTGCATTTCATATACAATAAAAAAGGGATGTGTCCTGATTTCCAACTGGTCTCTGCCCATCAAGCTGTGATGTTTTTGTTAATGTAGGATTAAAAAAAAATTATGTTTTCAATGCAGATAATAAAACCAAACAGAAATTAATTAAGGAAAAAAATGCTTCCAAAGATAGAGTTTGAGGTCATGCATATGTACTACAAAGAATGTGATTGCTGAAATCTTTGTGTTAGTAAAGGAGGGGGGGGGGAAATGAAAGCTCCTTTTATTTTATTTTTCTCACGTCTTCTATCATTAAAATCCAGTTCTAACAGCAGAATACTTCTCTTTTTCATGTGTGTTGAAAAGCAGCTACACCATGTATCAAAGCCATCAGTCCAAGTGAAGGATGGACTACAGGAGGTGCCACTGTCATCATCATAGGAGACAATTTCTTTGATGGGTTACAGGTCATATTCGGCACCATGCTGGTTTGGAGTGAGGTAGGTGTTGTCTGAACGCTAATGTCTAATCGCTTTGTCTCCTTGTAGCCAGCCTGTCCTTTCTCTGGGCCACGTGCTAAATCAGCAACAAATGTCGACACACGAATCCTTGCCTCGCTCACGTTTATGAAAATGATTAGTCGAATTTACCTGTGGCAGGAATCCATTAGGGCCAGGGGGATTTGCATCTCCTCTTGCTGGCCCGGAATTCAGCTCAGTGGGTTTTATTCCAGGGAAAGGGGAGGATAAATGCCTGTGTGAATAATCCTGCGTTAAGCACTACCATAGCTGAGGGCCCAGAGGAAACAAACGTTTAGGTGATCCCACTTTCCAGGGAAACTGGCTGCTGGTAGCTGCAGCTCAATGAGGTGGAGACTGCAGAAATTCAGCACCTCTGAATGGCATAAGTCTGGCTACTTGGTGTAAGGGTCATTTCCATAGCAGCAACCAAATGCTCCACGTTGTATCCACAGTGGACTCCTCATACCTAGCAGGGGTCCCTGTAGTTTCACAGGAATCCTTTCCTTGTTTCTTATCCTTTTTTTTTTTTTTTCTGTTGTTATTCCTCCCAGCTCCTTAAATCCTGTCTTTTTCCAGCACATAATTAATTGTGGAGCCTGGCATTCCCCAAAAAAACCTGTGGAAGGTAAAAACCCAGGCAGCATCACCCCAATGGCCATGGCCAGGGTTGTAGAAACCATGGCAGAGTTCCCTGACTGGCACAGGGAGACAGCTCCAAGGGAAGGTTTATATTTTGAGCTTTCCAAAAGCAATTTTAAGGTTTAATAAGAAATTGTCATTTTCATTGTTTTAATTCTGAAAAAAAACCCCAGCCTCCCTGAAATATCTGTCCAACACTTCCCAATGGTGAGAGGATCTTCTGATGCTTTACCTTACATCCTGTAAATCTTAAATCAACACCGTAGCTTAATTTCTATCCAGCACATTCCCCCTACTGATTCCATTGCACATATGGCAGAATTTTTTCCATATGAAGAGTATTCTCTGATGTCCTTCACTGTTCTCCCTCTCTCTCTCTCTCTCTCTCTCTCATCCTTCCACTTGAGGACAAGTGTGGATGAAAGGGCATTCCAGGAAAGGAGAGATAGTAAATGAGCCCCATTCTGAGGCCCTTATATGATCATGAAAGTGCCCCCTGGGCCCAGTGTAAGCATTTTGTGTGTTAGTGTTGGAGACATTATGGCTGCAGACGTTTAACAGGGAAAGGTGAAGGGGCTGGGAGGAAAGTGCTCCGATTTTGGTGCTGCTGAATTGGATCTTCCATTATAAATCTTGATTCTATTTATTAGTGGAAGCCATTAATTGTCAATTTCTAATCTCAGGAGACTGAGTGCTGGTCAAAACATTGTTGCTGATGGTTGCAAGGCCTTGTCATGGAATTAATAATGTTAGAGGGGGTCCAGACCGAAGCCAGGCTGTTGTCTGGGAGTGCTGCAATGGGCTGCAAGCTGGTGTTGAGGAAAACTCTTTCACTGCCTCTCCCTTACAGAATTGCTTCTCATTTCATAACCCATGAGTGCAGTCAAAAATCATGTAGGAGAAAAGAACATTCTTTCTAAAAGAAGCAGACAAACGGTAAACAAGTGCAGAAATGCATGAGCTTTCTGAGTGATCCCTAAATAATAGTGATCTATAAATAATTCAAATTACACATACAAGCCACCTATGAAGCACAAAATAAGTTCTTTCATTTGCCTTCCCATTTCTAAAAATGTCTAAGGCATTTGCAGTACCCAAGAAGAATATTTTTGTTTTACTTTAATAGAGTATAAAGCTGAGCTGTCAATCCTCTGAATGTGAGTCCATTACAAAACTGGAGCAGGCTCATCCCGAGCTGCCAGCAAGGCCCAGTTGTGAGCAAACTCGGCCAGGTTATTTTGTCACTGAACTCTGGACAAATTTTAAAGTTCATCCTGTTGTTTCGTGAATCCAAAGAAAACGTAATTTTAACTGGGCTTCAGAAAATCCCAAACAAAACCAGATAGGCAGAGACTAAAGAAAAAGAATGAGTCTTGCAGAGCATTTTCATGTCGATTTTTCCAGCTTCAGTTTCAGCTGTAATTGCAGGTGGTTTGGGGGATGAAGTCTAATATTGAAATTAAGCATCATTTTGCTACAGACTTTGCATGGGACCTTGGGCAAATCGTATAATCTACTTAAAGTTCAATTCCCTTTCTCTAAAACAGTAATAAGATTAGTCACCTTCTTTGGAGAGGTGCTGTGAAGATAATTATCGTAAAGGTCCTATATTACTCAGACTTCATTATAGCAAAATCCATGTAAATACCTGAGCTGCATGGATGTTTAAAATATAAATCCTACCCTAATTCAGAAGTAAAGTTAAGAGCCAAAAAAAGAAAAAGCAACTTCCTTTTAAGAGTGAATTTGTTGCTGTCGAGCAGCATGTTATAAATAATTTGAAATGTAAATAATATATTTTTAATTTATTTTACATGTATTCAAGTTTTGTAATTGAAATATTTATATGCTTGAAATGGAGTTGACGGTGTTAAAAAAGGAGGTTTAAAATGGTTTCTGAAACACATATTTATTATTTAAACATATATTTTAGCTGTAAACACTCTAACATAATTGCAACCTTTCTCAGCCAGGGAGAACTAAATAAAAACTTAATTTGTCACATTAATTTTGAGCAGAAATGCAGATACCCATGGCCAGTAGGTTCAATTAATCCTTACCTCCCATACTGCTTTATAAAAATGACTTTTAAAGCCCTTGGTATTTTTAGAATACAGCAGGATGGGCCGTCTAATGCCTTTTTTTAAATTTTTTTTTTATTTTTTTCCGAGGGCCTTTCGTAACCACCAAACAAACAGCCCTGGTCTGTCGTGTGCACATGCTGGATGTGCTCAGACCCTCCCAGCACAACATTCCGTGTGCCAGGCAGGCTCTGCTGCCTCTTTGTGCAGCGCACACACACACACGGAGCTGGAATTTGGGGGGTTTCACCCGGCTTTTGGGGCCCTGCGTGGTCACAAATATTCCAAATGGGCACTGCAGATAAAACTCCTTGTTTCTCTCTGCTGGTGGGGTGTTGAGGCTGAGAGTCGAGCTGCAGGGCAAATACGTGATTGTGAAGACAAAATTAGTTTCTTATAAATATTCCACAATATTTGCTTAGAATGAACTATTTCTTCAAACATTTTCCTGCCAAGAACATTCCTGCAGCTGTACAGAGTCAGCTGGAAACAACTTCTTTTTCTTTTATATTAAGAAAAGATGAAGCACTGAAACATCTTCTCTTTTTTTTTTTTTTTACCTTTGTACAGCACAAAAACAGAGGATGATTTTTTTTGGTTTGGTGGGTTTTTATGCTTTTTTATTTTTTTTTTTTTTTTACTGCTGCTGAATCAAATTCTGTGACACAGTTTGTTATTTTGCTTTTTATGTTTGTTATTGATTTTGGAAGTCTCTGGTTTTGAGTGCTTATTTTGGAGCTCTGACTCATTTTTAAAAAATGAGTAGGCACCCTCTTTTTGCAAACCAAGGCTTATTAAGCAGCATCTGGGTGCCCAGAATTGAGGCATGCAAAGTCATTGGTCGTTTTTTAAAATACAGGTACCTTAAGGGTTCTGTTCTCACTGAAAGCTGTCATTACCTTCAGCTGGTGGGATTTTCTTCATTCCTGTTCTAATGGTCCTCTTCACACAGAGTCAGAGTCAAATTTATGACTGATTGTCACCATTTCCCTAACCACAAACCAGAGCTCAGGCATGCAAAAATAAACTAGTGACTCAGATTAATGACATCTCCTTATAAAATGTCACTTTTAAAAAAAGAAAGTAACCTGGCACTCTGAAGAGTGTGAAATGATGCTGTATCACACAAGAATGCCTAGAATATATTAACAAACCACAGAAAGAGGCTTGTTGTACACACTCGGCCCAAACGTGTTTTGGATTTTGAAGGCCAGGCACCGCCCACCATTCAGACCATCCCTGATCCAGGTTTTAGTGCAACCCACTGCATGTCCCAGCTGACATGTAAGAATTTATACCAAACAGCAAATGCAGTTTCTGAGTATCATGCCAAATCACTTGAAAATCCCTTGGGAAAAAGCTCCAGTTGCTAATTTTATGTCCAGTTCCATTTCTCAATTTGTTAAATGCTGGAATGGAGGAGGAAGATGGATCTGGGATTTTGGCTGCTGGGTTCATTTCCAAATCACAGGTTAATGCCTTGCTCAAGATTTACATTTAAAATTATATATTCAGAAAAGGGCATAGCTCATATTTAGGGATTCTTGGTGTGTCATTGTTTTGGTGTCTGTTCATGCACTGAGAGTTCCCAGCTGAGCTGAGGATGCACAACTGGCCCTGCTGGGTCACACAGGGAGCTCATCTACCTCAGTGTCTTTTGTTTGTCACTGGGCAAGGACAGATGCCTAAAAACATCAGGGGTGAACATGTTGTGATGCTTCCCTGACTCTTTACCAGTCTTCAGCTGTTTGGGGCTCAGAGGCATCCAGAAGTGATGTTTTTACTTTTAATGTCCCTGAATGGTAATGGCTCACCTATTCCAGATGCTTTGCTTGTAAATATGAGGCAGACTGTGCCTTGAAGAAGGAACAGGCTGTGTCAGTGTGAAAGGAGAAAAAGTGGAGTAGGTTCCCAACATCAGGCTGACAGTGCAGACAGGAAAGCATCCCATAATCCTGGAGTTATGGAAGGCAGGAGCAGATCTGCTCTTGCTATGGGTGGGTTTGGACTGCCCAGAGATGTACAGCACCAGTTGGGTCAGTTGGATTGCAAACCAGAGCCAGGACTGTTTGGAGAGCTGCTCCCAGTCCATAGCAGATCCTGGCAGAGCTGTGGAACCAGAATTTGAGATCCAAGGTGGGAGGTTTCGATGTGCAAGGGAACATTTTTTTGTCCCTTAAAGCCAATCTCCTGCTATGACAGCAATCTAGGGAACTCCTGGTGTGTAACCAAGCTGGGCAGTTCCCTCTGTGTGCAGGAGACCTGGAGGCTGACCCAGAACAAAGGCCCCCTTGTCTCAGCACTGAATCCCTGCCAGTGGTCAATGACAGATGTGATGGAGAAAAAGCAAAAGGAAAAGGCACATGTATTCTCCTGGTATACCTCCCAAGCTTTAGTTGTAGGGAAGCGAGGAATAAAATACATCCTGAGTGTCCTAAACCATAGGACTTCAGACATAATGTTCACCCTTTGGGAATGTGTGGGCGACATTATTGTATATTTGTGGTTTTAAACACAGTTAAACTTATTTACTTCAGAGCACAAAGGAAAACCAAACTGTTTGTGAAGAACAAACCAGGAAACTTGCTTAACTCTCCCCAGCTCTCTGTAACAATGGACCATAAATAGGTCAGACGTTTCTTGGGAACCAGGGAAGATGAGTATTGGAAAATGCCACAAATTATGTTTTAAGAACATTAAAGTGGTGACAGACCAGTAAATGCTGGGAAATGCAAAGATACAACCAGAAGCTGCCTGTATAGCTGATGCCAGAATGGGAATGGGGGTGAGGGGTGCAAAGCTCCTGCTGATGTAGTAAGATGAGCGTGTTAACCTTTACTGCTAAAATCCTTGGCTGTTTTCACAAGTATTTTCTCCCAGAAATGTCATAAATTTTTTCTCATCTTGCCAGTTCACCCAGTTAACCAGAACCACTCGAGGATGGGATTTATCTCAGTCGTGTTTGGCTGCTTACAGTTGAGCAAAGAGTCTAAACTCGTCATGTTTGTTCAGTGGGGAGGGAGCAAAGCTTCCAGGGAGTGGCTCATCCCAGTGGGAGAGGTGTCTGAAGCACTAGAAATCAATTGCTGCTTGGCACTGCCTTCTGCCTCTGCTGGCTTTTTAGGGCATGAAGAGAATTGGCCTGGACCTTTAGGCTTTGGCCAACTCAAATGTAAGACAACTCAGTTTAAGTACAAGCATTCCTTGGAAGTTTGGGGTTTGGTTTTGGTTTTTGTTTGAATTTTTTTTTCCAAGTTGATAGAATGAGCAATTTAGAAAAAAAGGGCAGATTTCTTCTAAAAGTAAGTGAGTTTCTAAACCACATGATTCCCAAGCAGAGTCTGAAAACATACTTTTAGAGCTCCCAAACAAGAAGACATTAACCCCCACATGATAATTTCTAAAATGACATGTGTCTTCTGACTTCTGTGGATCTAAATAACGTGGGGAGCATTTGATGCTGGTCGTTTTGGTTTCAACGTTCAACTTGATTTAATATTAATTTTCTTATTTTAAATATGGAGAGCTCCCTACTGTGTGTGCCATTTCCCTCTGTAGCACAGATGGCTCTCAGACAGATATTACTCTCCTTCTGTGCTCTTTTTTAGTCCTGTGCCCTAAACAAAGAACTGGATAAAAGTCTGGGGTTTTTTGGTAGGGCCTTACTACAATGCTGAAACATTTGGTTTCTAGTAAAAATCAGACCAAAATAAGCTTTTTATTAAAAAAAAAAATCTATTGAAATTTATTCCTTAATCCAGGGCATGATTCAACCCAGAGCATGGAGCAGCTGACTGCATGGGGTGCTCATGTTTTGCTCACTGTCAAGCCAGGTTATGGGCTTGGTTTTGTTTGCCTCTCTAGAGGTGTGTTAATGTGCCACAGGCAGAGAGGGATTATCCATGTGCCAGAGCTGTATCTTGGTTTTTGGACACAATCATGAAACCTTTTGTCTGGACCTCTTTTTACTGTTTTTTCCGAGGAAGCACAATGAGTGAGAAGAGAACATTTTGGTGATGGGAAGGACAGTGCTGCAGTTTCTGAGAGCAGCAGAGATTTGAGTTAATCTGCTATGAATTAGTGAACTCCTAGATGGCTCTGCTAATAATTTCAAGGACCACATTTTAAATCTAATCCAGAATCCTGAAAAAGCAGAAATGGTTGAGAGCCTGGAAAGTGCAGCGCTGACCTGCCCCAACCTTTGTGCCAAGAGGATCAGAATCCCCTGCCACAATAAAAAGAAAGCCAAGTTTATCTACTTATTTCTGTGTAAATCCACACCTGAAGAAGCTCTCTCAGACGTGTGCCAGTCATTGCAGTGAAGGCAGAATGGAGGTGATGGTTAGATGGTTTTCTTTGGCACATGGTTTTGAGTGCTCTCACAATTTTGAAGGAAAGATCCAGCATCCTGTAGAAGCCAAGATTTGCATTTCTACAGGAGTCAGTTACACCTCCACAAAACGAACAGAAAATTAAAACAGCAGCTCAAGGTGCTTTTCCAGTGTACAGATGTCAAACAGGGACTGGAGTATTTAAAACTTTGTGCCATGCTCACACATGTAATCATGTGTCATTTATGAATCTGATTTGTTGCACACTGTCGTGACTGCAGAATTAATCTGGGCAAACTGGGTGTGCTGCTGCTGTGGGCTGGAGTTATTGCATTAAACCAGGGCTGATGCTTGTACTTGGCAGCAAGTGCCTGGCATGTATGAAAACAGGAATAATGTTGTTACGAGATGCTTGTAAATATTGTGGTCACTGGCCTTTGTGTGGGTTACGTCAAGACTGTATTCAAACACTGACAGGTTAATTACACGTCTCAAAGCTTGTTTACTGTGATCTGAAAGTGTTATTAAAGAAGTGTTCAGCATCTAACAGTGCTTTTTTTTCTCTCTCTTTCTTCTCCCTTCCCAATGTTTCCTCTAGCTGATTACTCCACATGCCATCCGTGTACAGACGCCTCCCCGACACATCCCAGGGGTTGTAGAAGTCACATTGTCCTACAAGTCTAAGCAGTTTTGCAAGGGAACGCCTGGAAGATTCATTTACACAGGTATGGATGCCTTAAATGCAAGGGGGAAGAAATAGGGCAGGCAATATATCACACTTCCTAGGGCTTCTGCTTTCATCATTAAAATCTGGGCTGTATCTCATTATTTTGGCTGAGGACGTCACTGAAGGCACCAGTTTGAGGTTGGAGTCAGAACTGGGTAGGGATGAATCTGGAAACACACCAGGGTGGGATTTTTGTTTGCTTGTTTCTCCTCGCAGTGGGAGCCAGGAGGGGAGAGGAAGGAGGGAAACAGATACTCCAGTACTTAAAAAAACAGAGGAAGAGTGCAAGCACGAGGAGCCAGACACACAAACCTGCCTTGAGAAGGATCCTGCAAAACATCTCCATCTCATATTCTTCAGCAAGTGTTGCAAGGGTTGAAAGCCTGTTTTCCAGCCCATCCCACCATAACTCACTGGTCTCTGGCTTCCAGGGAGCTCAAGTAGCTCTCAGCCCAGTCGGTGCTGCAGACACAGCAACTTGCAGTGTGTTTTGGGGTGGTCTCCCACACTGGAGACCACTAAGTTGAGTGATTTGTCCTCAAGAATTACTAACAAAGCAACCCACTCTGGGACATTGCAGGTGCTGTCAGTGTCAAACAACTCTCAGTAGTTATAAGAATGGCCTGGGAAATAAATCAAGTAGCAGTGTAACTTTGTAAAAAGGATGCGTGTCGTTGATTCCTCCCAAGGTGTGTGCTGCAGGAATTAACAGCTTTGCCCTGGTTTTGATGTGCTTTTAAGGCACTTGTTGTTCACATCTACAGACAGGACTATGCTGGAATTTTTTTCCTGAACTCAGGTTCAGCACAACCCTGTGCAACTCATTTCCTCATCCTCGATTGCCCTTGGAATTTTAGGATTTATCATAAATACTTGTGACTAAGGCATTCTGAGTTCCACTGGGCTCATACATTGCTCCAACTCTCAGAGTACACACAGGGACTCGAGGCAGAGAATTCTGTGCTCTAGCTGGGCAGGAAATTCTCATTTGAGATTTGTTAACACTAAGCAAGTTGAACAAAGGTGCCTTATAAAGCTTTCTTGTCTCTTTCAAATACCCTCTCCCCCAGATGGGATTATGCACTTATGGGTTTCTTTAAACAGGCCCTTAAAATGCTCACACATTGCCCTGCTGGCTGAGCAGCAGGCACTTGAGGAGGCTGTTTGTGTTTATTTGTGAGCATTATGATTTCAGCAATGTGTGGGAAATCCATACGTTGGACAATAACACACCGTAGCGAAACACTTGTTTAGAGTTTTGAATATGTTGAAACGAGAAAAAGCAGAGGTCAAATTGATGGCTGGTGCAAATTGGTGGTGTGAACAATCACTGGAGGCTGTTGCTCAGAGCTTTGGACTGTTTGGGATGAATCCTTTCCCTCCTCTCTTTCTTGCAGGAAGTTGTGCTGTCCTGTCAGTTGTCACCCCACTGGGCTGGCTGCCCTGAGGCTGGTGAAATGGCAGGTGTGGATATGGAAGGGGAAAAAAAAAGGGGGAAACCTGCTCCCCTTCACTTTGCAAAGAAATTATTGATGACTTCTTTAAAAATGGCTTGAATTCATTTTGGGATTGCTTTTCACATCATCGTTAATTAGCTTTTCCAGTAAAAAGGAGGGCAGCAGTTTAGCTTGTCTGCCCAGAAGCAGATGGCTGAATGTGGAACTAAAGTGTCTCAGTAGGGAGAGTGTTTCCATGTATGCATTTTCTGGTTGGTGTTTTAAATACAGTGCTTTTCATCCAGTAAATGGAACTTATGAAATACTAAACAATAATGATAAAATCAAAGGCGATTCAGTCCATGGACGATTCTCTCATGCAGTTACAGAGTTACAATAGATACAGGAAAGGTGTTGTGACTGAAATCCCACCTCACACAATTTGCATTTTCCTTTTAGACCCAGCCTGAACTTAAATGTAGCTTTTTAAAAAGGACTAAATGAAACTAAAATAAAAACAATTAATGCATCCTGACCTTCAGAAGTGCCTTCCAGCCCTTTAAACAAAATGCAGGTTCAGTACATGCCTGCCGATTAGTTTTAGTTAATTGAAAATTATAGGATTGACCCAAGAGGAAAATTTTGTTTGCACTCCAATCACTTTTACAAATTAAGGAAAATTACCACAATTTTGTTTAGCTAAGGTTTCACACTGAGTTCACGAAATTAGCTCAGCCATCCCAACAAAGTCAGCACTTTGTTAGTGAGCACTAGAAAAAAACTAATAGTCTATGGTGTGTACAAACGAAGCATAGAAAAAGCTATGATGCTTTAGAGAACTAGGCCAAGTGGTTTTAATTAGGATTATTGGTTCATTGTAAGTTTTGAAGAACAATCAAACTAGCAGATTAGCTGTTTCTTTTAAAGCTAGAATTTCTTGCCATTCATTTTTCCCATGAGAACTTGTTTTAACTCCCACATAGCACTATTTTTTTTCCTTTTTTTTTCCTTTTTTTT
>VZDJ01000219.1:11433862-11603654 GCA_008694505.1 Cyanoderma ruficeps | reverse complement strand
TTTTTTTTTTTTTACAAGGCCTGCAGGAAATGGACCAATTGGAAGTTGGGATACAGTAACATTCCCCAGCATCACTCCAGCCGATGGGAGTTTTTCACAATGTTCTTCAGTGAACTCAGTGTTCTGGAACATATTACAAAGCCACAGAGGCCAAATGTTTTCTCAGAGGAGTTTGGCCTCTGTTTTTTTGGCCGAAAAAGATTTCAGCATCACTTGCTGCTTATTTACCCTGCTATTAAGAACAAGAAAAGGGGAGAGCAGAAAAAGCAGAGGGGGGAGAAGCAAAAGAGAGAGTGTGTGTGAGAGAGAGAGAGAACAAGACCTGGGGTTTGTGGGCGGTGCAGGAGTCGATCAAGCGTAGTTTCCTTTCTGGTGAGAATGTCCCTGCTCGTTAATGGTCCCATTTTGTGGTCAGGTCTCATTTAGAAGAAATTATTTTTAATCAGTGTTCAACAAAATATCCCCTCAAGCCACCTGGCTGTAAACTGGTTTTTTTCTTACTGTTAAGTAGTTAAGTTCTCAGAAGAAAATACCCAGTGACCCATTAATTTTAGCCTTTTTTTCCTCTTTAACTGCAAATAACTTAGTAACATGATCTCTAAGTAGTCCATGTGCCATCTAGGAATCAAGGTCACATATATACAGAGAAATCCTGGGTTTTGTGATTATTTCTGAGAGAAATAAACCAGTGTCAGCCCTGTGCTTACAAGAAAACATAAGTTTTTTATTTTCCATCTGCAGAGTGAGCCATTAGCATGCACTTAGAGAGCAATTATTTCTTAGATTTTAAGCTTTGACATTCTTGAGAGAACATTATTAGAAATACAGAAGTCTGAACACCCCTTAAATATGTGTTCCTTTTGGAAAAATATTAAAAATCTGTATTACACAGAGAAATACCCTGGCATGCTGTGGCACCGTTCATCTCTAAGTCTCTTCTGGCACAGGAGAGCACAGAATGAATTCAGCTTTGTGTCACAACTTGGGAGTCGAGTGTGTGTCACGAGCATTATTTTAGGACTGGAGAAACTGAGATAAAGGAGGAGATTAGAGGTAAAAATCCATAGGTGGTTTGGCAAGGTGGTCAGGGCATATATGGTTGACTTAAATAAGACACGAGAGTTGGCACAAATTTGTGGTACCCAGACAGGCCTTTGAGATTTTGTTTTGGTTTGTTTTAATTTTTAAAAAATGGATGCACCATGGACAACGTGAATTTCACGGATGACTTTTGCAGTGGTACTAAACTGCAAGATTTGAGTGGGGCTGCAGGACTGTGAGTGAGATGAGAATTTATCTCACTGCGTATTGGGAAGGACATATGGAGGGCCCATAAAAATGCATTATGCTGTGTCTTCTGCCACCTGCTCAGTTTAAGATTTTGCGCTTTTGTTCCCAAAAACAGAGCAAAGGATTTCATAGGGGCCGGAAGTACAGAGCTGTGTCACTGAGGTTGTGTGCAACACTGCTTAATTCAAAATCTCGGCTGGGCAGTACCCCAAATACTGTTCCTCCTTTTGGAAATAGGTGACATGGTTGGATACAGGTTGGAATTTAGGGACTTTTAAAAATTTTTAATTTTCATTAGGCTTGCAGGGAGGCTGTGGGCTGAACCCTTTGTGTGCTGACAGGGCACCAGGAGGAACAACAAGTCCCCCAGGGGCCGTTTGGGGTTTGTTACGGGCTGTGGGGTGGGATGTGTCCCTACAAGTGCTGCTAATGGGAATGGCTGGATGGAGGCTGAGTGGAGACACCCAGGGCTTGTTGTGCGCTGGGAATAACCCAGATGCTGAGCTCTGATGCTGCAGGGTAACTGTGACAAAGGACAGAGTGGACACTGCCAGGACCGACCAGTGTTTGCATTACGCTCTCAGGCCACTGTGTGTGGAGGGATGTGGAAATCCTGGTGCTGTGAAGGTCAGGATATTCACAGAATTTCTGGGAAACCGTGTCTGTCTCTGAAATGTCACAGGGCTTCTCAGGGAACTTTTCCCTCCCCTATTTGCTACAAAGAAGAAATGGTCTCATGTGGAAAAATCTTCCGAAAACATTTGAGTCTGTGTACAAAGAGGAAGGGCTTTGCAGATCACAGATGATTTGGGTAACATTTCCAAAAATCTCTGGTTTAGGTGACTCCACTTTCAGATTTTTAATTTCAGATGAATTTATTTACAGAAACATAGGAGTAGTTGTCTTCTGAGAATCATTCTCTTTTCATTTCTTTGAAGTCAAATACCTTCAAAGTAAGACCAAAAACTACCTGTTACCATCTAAAACTCCAGTCCCTGGTCCTGGAAGCAGAGGCTGGAACCATGTACAGGGATCTGGTCAGAACTGGAACCACTTAAAAACCCATCTCGAGTCCCAAGTTTCCAACCTGGTAAATTTCAGTGATTTCTTTTGCTAGGAAAATTTTCTCTTTTCAAGAAAGCACCAGCAACTATGCAAAGTTCAAAAGGTACATAATCAATGAAACAATCAGTTTTCAGAATGGAGAGTTCTGGAGTTTGTAGACTAAAGAAAGNAAAAAAAAAAAAAAAGAAGAAAAAAAAGGGAGGAAAAAGTAGTGGTGATAAGAGACAGACTGGCTGTCAAGAGGTTCCTGTAGCCCCTCTGGAGCCTTTCTTGATCTCTGCAGACTGGAGTTTGACCCTTACACCAGCTAACCTTGGCCATAGCTGTGGGGCTGTTAGCTCCTGAGAAATGTTAAAACCTAGTGGCAGCTATTCTCAAAATCAGTAATCCACAACCTCATTAGTTTTACAATGCCTCATTCATGTGTGTTTATTATTAAATCATGAGCACTTAAATAACTGATTAGTATAAATCAGGAGAGACGGCCACCATCAACAGAACAATAAAAATAAAAGAAAAAAAATCCGGCATGTCTGATGCTGTCTCAGGTTTTATCCTGATGTGTTTATAAAATTCTTCACCCTCAAAGATATGAGGATCATTAAGCTGAAATGAAATATAGAGCACATCAGTTCTCCAGAAGAGTGACCAGCTATGAGATCTGGTAGCTAGCAAATGAATGCCATTTGTTTTTAACAGTAGTTTTTATGTGCCTTTCACTAGTAAATATTAATAGTGGTGGCAGAATAAAAAGTATCAGATGTCTTGAAGTTAAATAGTCAGAAAGTGCCGCAGAAGAACAGAAAAAAAAATCCTTCAATGCAAAGAAATATATAAAGTTTTAAATAAGAGCTGTCTGTTCTTAAGAGAAGGAGAGCCCTGTGCTGCAGGTTACCCTCTGCTTTGGATGCTCCATGGAAAATCTGTTCCTGATCTGACAGAAGTTCTGTGGAGGAGAGAGAACAATCAACTAAGAATGGATGAAAACAAACCTTTGTCAATGTGAACTTTTACCAGGGAATTTAATTAATGCCTCTGGAAACAAGCAAAAAAAAAAACCTTCTAACAACTATTTAAAAAATATCCTAATGCAGATTTCACTGGGTTCCCCCTTCGTCTCACTGTACCAAGTGTTCCTTCCCAAGTGGACCTTGCCATGGAGACTCCAGAGGTGTTTGCCACAGTCACTGAGGGACTTGTGGCATCACTGTGGGCCCAGGACAGGGAAAACAAGGGTGGGATTGGTGTGGCCTCTGCCTCCAAGCCCCCCATCAGTGATGTGATCTGGGTGTTTCCTGCCCTCGAGGAGAAAAGCTCTCAGGAAATCTCTGTTTGAGTTTAAGCTTGAACCCGGCCCTTTGTATGTTCCAGTCCATTAACCGAGTCAGTCACCTGCCCTGCCTGGAAACTTCGAGGGGGGCAAAAATAAAAGGCTGCAGTTGCTTTGGAACAAGATTTTCTAGATGAAATAATTTCAGTGTTTATTATTTTGGTGGTGGTTTGGGGTGTTAAGGTTATTTTCACAATAGTTGTTGTGAAGCTTGTAAGGACATGCCCAGTGGAGTGAAGTGTGGACAGTTATCAGGGTGGAATATTCGCAATATGAGGGGGGTTGGTTCAGTTTGCAGAAAGTCAGGAAAGGAAGCTGGGAGGAATCCTGACTGATTGCAGGGAGGGGATGGTGGAGGTAAACTGGAAAATCCCTATTCTGTGCTAATAGGAACAGAACTCTCATATCTTTGGGATTTCTTAAACACTGGTAGCACCACAACACACTGCAAAAAACAATCACTGGAAGTGTGCAGGGTACCTGTAGGACAGCTTCAAAATGAAAGCAATTACAGCAACCATCAGAATAAAGCTGGCTGTGAAGGAAACATATTATTTTGCATATTTTATGTATACACTTTCCAAGAAATATGACCTTTATTTTCTAGTTAGAGGGAAGTGCAATCAGACTCTATGCAGCAAAGGGTAGCCGGATCATTAAAAAGAATATTTTCTCTGATATTAGAAGTCTAAATGGGCACTAGTCCTTATTCACAACCTTGGCTGTTTCTGTCTGCCCCGAGTTAATAAGTGATAAGGCCAAAAGAGAAATAAATCACTGAAGTCCCTGTCCAAAGAAAACATATTGACTACAGCCAAGCAAATAACAGCCCATAACCAGTGGTCCCATTCATCATTCATGTAATAGGGATATAAAGTATTTTCTACCTATGAAACCATGGAGTAGGAAAAAGCCTGATAAGCCCCCAATCTAAACTATGTGATTTGATTATTAAAGGACATGAACTGTTTGTCACATACCTTTAATCTTTAAGATGTGTGGCCATTTCTAAACTATAAATTTGTGGTAAAGGATTAGAAAGCTATTAACAATAAAGGTATAAAATAGACTTTATAAAGATACCTGCAATTGTCATGCAACCCTGTAGACCCTTGGAACCTTAACCCATTGAATATGATATAACATTGTTATCTGACCTTAAGAGCCAATAAACCATTTTTTGCTTTTCAAATTCCAGACTTCATGATAAATTAACCCTCTGGATCCGCAAAATAAGCCTTGTAAATGATTTTCTTTATTCCCACCCCAATACCTTTAAATTTTCATACCCTTGCTTCAAAACTCTTATTCCAGACTGAAATTGTTAATCTTTTTTTATTCTCCTTTTAGCTCATGTCACTTGATGAGATATTATTCCCTCTTAAAAAAAGAAAAAAAGGCCAATAAAACAGGGAGCTCAGATGAATTTCTAAAAAGTCTGCCTTGCACTTTGTTTCTACAGGGGGCTTCACTGCCTTCAGTGTGTGGGTATCCAGGTTGGACAAGCACCACAGAAATGTGCAGTTTAGAGGGGCAGCAGAGGCTGAACTGATCACCTCAATGCACTTCCATGCTGTGCCCTAAGAAGAGGGACAAGGCACTGTCTCTTTGCTGGTCCAGAAAGCAGAATCCTCGACTACTTGTTGCCACTGACATGTTTAATAGACTGGGAATTCTGGCTTCCTCATGGGGAGTGCATGTACTTAACTCCTCCTTCCTGCTCTTCTCGTGGGGTGCAGCATGTTCTGGTTTCTGCTGGAATGGTGGGCAGGGTTTGCTGTGGTTGAAGAGTGGCCAGGCTCTCAGAGGTGCCCACTCTGGCTCTGGAGAGGGCGTCAGGACCTGGATTTAGTGCACAGCTGCCCTGAGGCACGTTCTCACACAGCACTGCCTGCCAAATAGTCTCCTTAAGATGTGCTTAATCCTTTGAGGTGCTCGTTAGTGAGGGCTCGTTTTGCTGAGGCTTTTGGTTTCACGAGTGCCCAGCTCTGGGATGTGCAGCATCTCACCCCGGAGGCAGGACTTGGGCAGCCTCATTCCTTCTGCTTGTCCCAGCATCCCTGCACAGCCAGCAGTGCTTATCTAGCCTGGTTAGAGCTTCTGACAGCAGTGACTACAGAGAAGATGTGCCTCAATATAGCCCATGTCTACAGATTCAGGCTTTTTTTTTTTTGTTAATATATAGATAAAAGGAAAATCTTGTACTTGTAGCCTTTCATCTCAGTGGATGCAAGAGCAATTTATTGCGTGGAGAGTGAAGTTCTTTGTACTTTTCTGCTGTCTTGCAAGAACTCACACAGACTCTTCTGCTTAGTTATGAAGATATCAAGTGCATAAGTGATGTGATCTGCCCTGGTGACTGGATAGAGATGCTGGAAACAGTTTAATCACAGTATGACAAAGCTCAGTCCTGGCAGCTTCTCAGGCTGCCCCAAAACTCTGCAGGGTTGTGTCCTGGCACAGGTGACAGTGTCCATCCTTACTTTATTTAAAGTTATTTTGAGTGTTTTTGCATGAAGCTTTGCAGTGCAGACAGGCTCTGTAGGCTGCAGAGCTGCTGCGTTGGTGACACCACAGGAGCCAACTGGGAAAGGAGTTGTAGCCACGGTGTTTTAAATTATGTGAGACACGTGGCAGTGGGACGCATTTATTTCATGATAATGGCTGGCTAATGTCTTAGAGGGAGCAGAATTTCCTTGAAGATTCAATCTGCACAAAAATTTCAGCAATCTCATGGAGCTTCCCCGGGACCTCCTGGCAGGTCACTGTCATTGCCCAGCTGCTGCTGGTGCTAAGGGACAACATTGTGCTGCTAAAACTGCCGCATTTTGGTTTTTAATTTAAAGAAAAAAAATCTCAAGCTTGATTGTTGAAGGTCTCTATATAACTGTATAACCTTCACTGAAAGGAGCTTTGCCATTGGATCTTGCCTGTGGTCTGTTGTGAGCAGTTAATTAAGAGGAATAAAACCATCATGCCTTAATCCTGCCCAGCCAGGCGTATGCAGATGTTTTATTCCACAAGGTAGGACAGAAGTTATTTGATGTATTAGAACACCAACACTTTAGCATGACGTAAATTAGGCTGTGCTTTTGCAGCTATTCTGAAGGAACTTCTTCCATTCCACACCCAGCTTAGACTGCCAAGGACCAGGGAGCTCATGGCAGTTTACACCTCGGGGAGATAAGTGTGAGCCATCCAGGCAGTATCACAATAAAGAGCCTGGATTTAGGCAGTTACTTATGAAGACCCTTGCACAGTTTGCCCTAAGGTTTTTGCATGGCCACACTTACTGTTATTTCATCTCTCAATGTCTTTAACTTCTGTCCTCTCCCTTCCCTCCCAAACGCAATTCTTCTTCTTTTTCCTGTTGCCATAAATTGTGGTTAATCTCTACGCTTGAAGAGTCATGGACTTCAACTGCTGTTGGATAGCACCAGGTGCCAGCATTGGTGGTTAAGAAAAGGAAAACCCACACCCAGCAGACAGAGAGTTAATAAAAAACCATCCAAATCACACACAAGCAACAAACTTAAAACAACCCAACCAAAAAAAAAAAAACCACCTAAAAAAACACACAGAGAAACCCCACACAAGCAACTAAATATGGCATTTTTAGGACCTCACGGGACAGAAAATGCACATGGCATTTAAAATATTGGAACAGCCATCTAGTAAAAATACATGTTTGTTAAAACAGAAATTGGTGCCAAACTCCTCATTTTAAATCTGTGAAAATTACAGAGCAAAACTGGAATACCTGTGAGCAATTGTGAAATTTGATGTCCCTTTTTAGCACTGCAGCACCTTCAGGGTTGGTTTTATCCCTTTTCAACACGATGAGACCCCCCCTTATACCTTATAAAAATGTAGTGAACCCTTTGGAGCTCTGGATCTGATACCCCCTGGACTGTCAGATGTCATTTAAGATGTGAGGGAATCATCAGGAAACTTCTCTCCGCCTGCACATGGGCTCTGAATAACTTCTCAAATAAGCACTTGTTTGGCTGGAGCTGCATGAGAAGCATTTCATCCTCAGTGCCCCACGTGCCAGGTGCTGTGTAGGAAAGTACCTGTTGCCCCAAATATTTCAATGCCTGATAGTTTCTGAAATACATCTGCTTATTGTCCCCTTTTTCTTTTGTTCTGCTTTCTTCTCTGTCTCACCCCCAAGTCCCAGCTTTCGGTGGGATAGTTTCTGTACAAGGCTACAACTCATCAAATAAAAACACGTAGTTTGTGTGCTCAGGCAGTTCCAGCAGCAAGCTTATATTTGTAAAAATGAAAGGCGAGATTGAAAGGTCACTTCTGCTAGGGAAATATTTTTTTTCCAAATGTAGATCTCTTGACTATTTTCACCACTCCAAAAGGAATTCTCCCTGAAGTTCACATGCATGTTGTGCACAGCTACCAGAAATAGTCATTACGTTGCTGCTCAAAAAAAAACAGGTCTTCAAGTGGCCATCGTACTGAAAAACAGTGATATTTTTTTCTACAGATTTTTAATTTTGAGGTACTTTTTGTTCCCTTAAATCTTGCATTGAGCTGTGCATGTCAGTTATTGGAAAGGACGAGGCTGAGCCATGCCTCACCTGTTCTCCCTGGTTGTTTCTGTCAGCTCAGAGGCTGTTAATGATAGAGGAGCTCCCGGGGCTGTGCACAGGTCAGGCTGGCCAGGGGCAGGAACAAGAACCTGCACCAGGTATCTTTTGTTCTAGGATGAAGAATTTAATTCTGATTTCCCAAAAACAAGGCCAAGCCTGCACGTCCTTTCTTCACCAAAACTGTTCATCCTCTGCAAGTTCTGTTAAAGAGACAAATGAACCCTCTTTAAATTGGGGCCTAAGGGAGAGGATGGAAATGACCCCCCCTCCCCTCTCCAATTTCCCCCATTAGACTTTTTTTTCACAGATGTTCATGCTGATTAGAGCTGGGAAATAAGGGTATTTCTGTGGACCATGAATATTCATTTGTGTTTTGGCGATGAATTTCCTTCAGTTTTCCTGTAGTGTTTAGCTCCCTGTGAATGTTTGAACAAGTGAGTTTGCTGAAACAATCCCTTGCGAGAAAAACTCAGAGTGTGCTATGGAGAGTGAATTTTCTGTGGTGTATATGGCTTTGCCTGGACAAAAGGATGTAAAACTCACTGTTAGCTGTTTAGAAATAAGAATGAAAAGCAGCAAAGACACAGGTGAGGTGAGGCCTTTGCTGAACCTATGCTATAAATGGAGAATTTAAATTAAGAATTTGTAGCAATCCACTCTGTAATTATCTATCTATAAGGAGAAGGTTAGTCAGATAAACTATTTCACAAATACTTTATTCAACAGAAAAATTGGGGAAAAAAAATCTCTTTGGAGAGTTACTGACTGGGGATAATTTGCTGTGAATTATTTGCCCCACTGTCGTGCTGATGCCCAGATCCAAAGAAACGGCTGAACTTCCTCCTTGAGGAGTCTGTGATGCCTAATTAGACCAAATGGATATGAGTAGAAATCTCTACAATTTATAGCAGAAAATCCCAGGGAATTTTTTTTATTATTTTTCCTTTTAAAATTTTTAAAGAGTTATAAAACATTGAATGGAGATTACTGTGTCTCCTACTGCTCGATCTTGTAATCCTGCAGTCAGTGTGAGGATGGAAATTGCAGCTGAAGTGTAGGGAAGAGCCAGGATCCTGCACTGCAGTCCGTGAGCAGCCAGGCCAGGCAGACTGCGTGCAGGAATTTGGCAGAATTCCTCCAGCTTCGGTGGGAATCTGCATTTTCCTTTCAAATTGTACCATTTCGGTCCTTGGGATCACCCAAAATTGTCCTTATTTTCTGTGTAGCAACTTAATACCTACCCAGCGTGTTCTGGGGAATAATGTACACAATTTTACAATAACTATGTAATTAACTCACTTTGCTGCTCCCCTCTCCAGGGAAACTCATGCTTCTATTAATGCCATTAGGAAGGTCCTATGCACAGAACAAAGAAAGTGGTGCAGCAGATGAGTTAACATGATTTGATTTGCAGATGCTTTAAACACTTAGCAGGAGACAGCTACGGAAGCTAATTAAATCACTCTAAGGTGCACGGGATTATCTGCTTTGTAAGAAACAATTTCAGTGAATTATGGTCGCCCTTTAGCTGAGGGGAAGTAAAAAGCATATTTGTTTGGAATTAAATTTCCCACGCAAAGTGCCCATCAGGCCTCTCCTTCCCCGTGTTTCTAAAATAGCTTTCTTTTGGAGCCAGGATTTTCTAGGAACCTGGATTTTCATTTTGGAAGCGTGGTGCTGCTTCCAACTTTCTTACGTAAAAATTTTCCTACTTAGGTATTGATTAGGATCTGCCTCTAAGCAGCGTCTGGAGTAAAAAATCGTGTTGGTACATTCACTACCTCTCAGATACTGCATCTTATTTAGTGTACCGGAATTCCCAGTTTAAAGTAATCACAAAATTTATGGAGAAACGGATAAAAAAGGTTGTAAAATATCGATTTGGGGAAAATAATAACACAACTCATCTATAATAAGAAGAAAAATGAAGCAATAATTCAGGTGTATTGAACGGGTGGCTGCTGGAGGTATTGATCCGGTGCTTTAGTGTGCAACATCGCACCTAACACTGCGATGAGAGAACAGCACTGCATTCCCCTGCTCATTATTTCCCAGACACTATTGCCTTGTTACACAGGTCCCACAGAGCCTGGAGTGCCAGCAAGGAAAGAGAGGAACCCCCCAAATAACCACCAACCTGTAATATCTTAATGTCACAGCAGCCCCGTGTAACAACATGCAGACATTGTGCTCCTCTTGAGGCAGCCCTGGAGTTTGGCTTTGCTTGTTTTGCTCTTTGCTGTGTCTTGTGCTGCCTGTGGTCTGTGTAAGTGGTGCCTTTCTGCTGCCTCTTGATAGCACATCATCAGCAATGGTGTCACTGAGGAAACAACGCTTCCCTTAGATATTGACTTTCAGGATCCTGGTATAAAAATTCCCGATCTCCTCGCAGTGTTTTCTTACTGTGGCAATAAGCAAAAGTTGAAAAAAGGACAGCAAAGGTCAGTGGAATTTTAAAATAAGCACCCCGACATTTCCACAGCATTAAACTCCATCATGCAACATTGCATTTCTGTTTATCTGCTGACATCTGCAAAGGTACCACACTTGATTGTTTGGCATAAATGATTTAGCAGCGAGAATTTTATAATGAGCAGAGATAAGATTTACCTAGGTGAAAAAGAAGAAATAATTAAGGAGAAATTGTGTGAGATAAGAAAACCCCAGTGAAGTCCTGTAAGAGGGCAGCATTTTAGCACTTGTGAAGGCAAAGGTGCATCCTGCTCTGTGAAGAAGCTTCTCTGGATGTGCTGCAAACTTACTGCATCCCGTGATCATTATCTAGAAATAGGAGCCAGAGCAGATGATCAAATTCTGAACAGATCAGGCCTCCTGCAAATTTCAGCCAACATTGATCTGCAGGATTTGCTCTGGATCCTCAGCGTTGTTGGGCTCGAAAGATTTGTCCTTTTTGCCCCCTTTAATCTGTACAACGAGGGGGCAGAGTGAAGCAGACACCTGCTCAAGGAACGGGGGGAAGGGAGGAAAAGAGGAAAGGAAGAAAAATAATCTATGGTTGATGCAGAGGCCGAAGGAAATTGCTTTCTGTGAAGTGCAGGGCGCTGCAGTGAGAGTTGAGCCGCGGTGGCAGTGGCGTCTGTCCCGGAGCTCTCCCTCCATCCCTGAGGGCTCTCCCTGGCCTGAGGGCTGTGCTGTGGCCGCAGCCCTGGCAGGTTTCACATCCTTTCATTTGCATGCTCGCAGCTCTACGCTGAAGCAGAAAACGTGCAATTGTTTTGGTAACCTAAATAACATTTCTAGTTTAGAAGCCCCGGGGGGAAAAATCCTCGTCAGGCTGGCAGGCTGAGCTGGCATGATGATAAATGACCGAGGTGTGTGTTCTGACTCTGCGGGGACACGTGGGGTGGAGAAAACCCTCTTCTCTTGCACCCTTTGCATCTCCACTCAGAAAGGGACAATTGCAATCTGAGCACACGCTGTTGCCTCTGGAAGGAGGTAGGGCCAGACCTTTCCATTCACTGGAAGAATTATTTACTTGTGAGTTGAGGTGTTGGGGCTGTAGCATCTTTTTAAGGCGCTGGCAATGCCTGTGGGGTTTTCCTGCCTTTGGTGATTCCAGTCTAAAATATGTGTTAGGTCTAACTCAGGAAACAAGCATGGCATGGGGTGTCAGCAGAGCAGTTCAGCTGTTTCATCAGCACAAGCGTGTGTTTTTAGAAAACAGTTTGAGGTTTACAGTTATTGGCCAATGGAAGTTTTCTTACAGAAAAAAAAAGTTTCCTAGGGATTTGTGTAATAAAGTCTAAAGCTGCATGAAATTCATCACAGATATTTTCTCAAATTTCTGCAATAATTCCCTAATAACTTCTGTCCCTTTAGATTTTGCAAATTTGATAATTTGAATTTTTATGGAAGATGGGTTTTTTCCCCCTGAAGTGCTACTTACAGTGCCAGAATGGGTTTTTGTTCTTAGGGAAATTGATTTTTTCATGTACACTTTGATAATGAAGCTTTCTTTTGCACTAAAATTCTCTTTTGTTTATTTCCCACTTCTTTGTTTCCATAAGCTCTGAATATTTTTAAACATTTTAAGGAAAACTGATAAAGGCTTTGTGTTTACATACCTTACTACATAATTTTCACTGTATTTTTTGTTTGCAAAGGTGTAAATCAATTGATATGCCTTAAGATTCAAGAGCATCCTTACACAGAAGCAGCCAAACAACTTGGAAGTCAAGGAAACTGTTTAGGTTACTTAAGTGCTCAATTAAATTAGGAATCTAATTATCCACCGCTGCACATTTTCATGGGATTATTCAAAGATTCACAATACCTACAGTCTTTACAGTAAGTTTTGTCTGCCTGACCACAAGCATTTGGTGGATTTTCCATTTTGTATTTTAATCTCCACCACCCCACTGCAGAGCTGTGCTGACCAATAGGTTTGGTTTGACTTGGGTCACCTCCCTGTTCATCCCGAGTTCAGCCCCCTCATTTCTCTGCTGGCAGGATCCTCTCTTAACATCTGCCTGATGCTGCCTTTACCTACTCCAGAGCATCTTCCACCTCAAAAACCTCTCTTGGACTGTTGCTGCTAAAGGAAATGTGGGTCACCTTTAGCATGATTTAAGATCCTAAAGTGTGTTTTGTACTTGTAGGTGCGGGTGCTGTGGGTAAAGCCACACACTGATTTGAGCCCCATGTGCCTCTTGGGCAAAGTCAATATTATCTCTGTCTGCTCTTGGTTTTCATTTCTGCTCTTGTTTCGGTAGTTCCACGTCAGTGTTTATCCAGGCCTTTTTAATATGGCCTGAGCAGGGCTGCCTTGCACAGCACTCGGGCAGTTCTGGTGCTGCTGGTTCGGGGTTTTATGTGCACAGAGTTTGTTTATTAAAGCCTTTCCTGTAACACGTGTATGCAGCCTGAGTCCTTCTGAGCTCTAGGCTGGTAAAACAGAGGGGAGAAAGGCTACAGCAGGTATTATCCTGTTCAACTGCTCACAGCTTATTTAGGTAAAGAATTGCTCCTTGCTTTTCACCGTACATTGTACAGCTGCTTTAATTTTTTTTTTCCTCAGCCATCTTTTTGGTGTTTTGTACTTTGTTATTCTGATGATGCTGGAAGACAAAGACACAAACTCCTCTCCCTAATTCACTCCAAAGAACGTACCATCTCTTTCTATTTTCTTGTTAAAACCCAATTGTGTGCAATTTGTAGGAAATTGAAACCACATTTTTCACTTAACTTTCCAAAATTAAAATTTACGAGGAAAAAGAAGCAATAAAGCAGTTACAGTCTGGTCATCTATTATTATCTCTGTGGTTGGAGTAGTTCCACATTTGAAGAAAGTGACACCAAAAGTTTATCAAGCTTGTATGTATCAGTAATTTCACTTCTCTTATTATTTCAAACCACAAGAACTGCTGAAGTTGGTATTATGCACTTGGAAGTTATCTTGGTGAAAAAGGACTTGAGTGATCTATAAAACCAAAGCTTTTCTTTTAACTGAGAAACACTGAGCTACATTCATCTTCCTTACTCTTTCATTTTAGAATATTGATGCTAAAATAAATTTAACAAATTGTGCTCCTTAAGCTGATTTAAAGAATGTGTTGTGAAAAAGCTGAATTTTCCTCTAGATCTATTTCTATGTATGTATTTCCCATTATTCTTCTGCTTTTGCTTTTGCATTTCCCCTCTACTCTGAGAACAATGGGAATGACAGTCCAACGCCAGGAATCTCGACTGCTCCAGCTCTAGAATGTTAGTGGCACTTGCTTTAGTTTTCTCATTTTGCCTTTTTTGTCTCTGAATTAAAATCAAGCCAAATGATGGATGCCCATTACAATCAATTGTTTCAGACAAGCCACCAAAAGTATTGTAGGATTCATTTACATTTAATCAAATTACACTTTATTTGCAATTCAGGGAAATGAGAACTCTGCAGTAAATCAAATATTTCCTCTCCAAGGGCCCCATTCAGCAGAAAATATCCACAATCTTCCAAGCTGGTGCCTCAATGTATGTAGCAAATCTTCCAGCGGGAGGAGAGCTTGTGCCAACAAACCATCTTTTGCTGTCTCTTTGCAACATTTTTAGGGTGGTGGACGCCTAAACATTTTCCAGTACAAATACAGACCTTTGAACAATGAATTGTGCAGTGTCTGAAAACAGACTTGCACCTCCCTTAGCTCCCTTGGGTCACCAAAAAAACAGTTGCAGGACTTCTGGGGTCCAGGAGTTTTGTACACCACAGGTTGGAAAATGCTGCTTTTCCTCTGTGCAACCTGTTATGAAATTAATGAGTCACTGAATGTCATTTTGGGGGGTGATCTTACGTGTCTCCAAAAGCTTTCGGGATCACTGGGAATAAATTAAGAATACAAATACATTGAAAAAACCTACTTCAAATAGAATAAATTCTACTTGAAGGCAATCGTACAGGGATGGGGCAGATACTAATTTTTACTCATTAGTGCCTTTTGAAGTTGAAAAGCTTTATGTGCTTGGAATGGGAGGTTATCATTGACTGACAGCTCCTTTCCTCTGCACTTTACTAGTGAAAAACTCTGCCCAACAGGTGACTCTTCTACCCTTGCCCAGCACAGCACAGAGAATGAAATTTTGAATTTTATCCCTTGTGCTCCTTTACGAATTTAGTTCACTAAAACTTGACTGATTGAAGGATCTAATGCCTCAGACAGTTCAAACTTCAGGGCCAAGCTCTGAGGAGAAGCAGCTTTTCTTCCAGTGGCAGAAAACTCTCTTTGGAGTCTTAGGCTTCCTTTGTAATTTTGACCTTGTTACTTAAAGTCAGAATTTTAATTGCATTTAGAGTCCTGAAAGTTCATTTAGGTGCCTGCTGGGATTTTTAAATAGGCATAGGTACCTAAATTTTACAGCTTTGTGGCTGTTTGTTCCCCAGCTCTGAAACGGAGAAATAATTCAGGGCTGCTATAAATTACAAGGAATGTATGATGCCAAATAATGTGGAAAGAGTTCTTCTACTGAGGAAAAAAAACCACTGCATAAGGTTCACAAAAAAGAAGGTGACTTCATTCTTGCTGGTGGGAATACATCTTCTTTGCTGGGGAAATATCCTGAAACTTTAGGTCTCCACAGCCATAATCTGATTAAAATACAGAACTGAAAAGATTCTGATCAAATCATGTAATGTATTCTTTAATCCAGCGAGATTTGAAAGCCTAAGAAATAATAAATAATGATTTGCATGCTTATTAGTTGAACGTCATAAAAGTCAACCCTGAGTACTTTTTCAAGAGTACTTGAAACTAAATTCTGCCATCTGACACTTACACCAGGGTTCAGTGGGTCAGTTTAGCTGTTGGGGAATGCTGCCTGCAGAATAATATGTGATTTCAGAGTATAGGAAGGTTTAAAACAGAATTGCATTAGTCCCAGCTCTCCCAATTGCTTAATTTCAGAATATTTGAATGTTAAGAAAAAGGGTTTTTTTTCTAGTTTTGTTCTAGGTGCCCAGGAGATGGTGTATTTAGTTTCCTTTTATTTGTGTTTCAGTATTTCATGTTTTACTTTATGCTTGTGATAAACTACTGAAAGAGTAGTTTTTGAAGGGGGCTCTGTTATGTTGCTGGTGTGGGGGGAATTGCAGAAGGAAAGGGAACAAAAGGAAATGACAGGTAGAGCGGGCAAATCCCGTGGGAATTCTTTGCTTTTGTTTTGCTCATTCACTTTTGTTTTGTGCGACAAGCAAAGTTTGGATGAAAAAGGTGACATTGCACTTCCCTTTGCTCTTTAGAGAAAGCATCAACCAGTTGGCATGTGCTAGAGTTAAATATCATTGTTATTATCCTCCAGCTTCAGCTTGGGTGGGTGAGGATCCATTTCCTCCAGCAGGATGCACAGAGCCTTGTCAGAGTCCATTTCACAGAATCACAGAATGTGTAGGTTGGAAGAGACCTTCAAGACCATCGTGTCCATTTGTTACTCAATCAGCTGAAACTTATTTATCAGCTGAAACAGATCTATTTTCAATATCTGCTTTTGCCACTGAGTGTGCGTCATGCTCAGATGGGGAAGAGACCACACGGAATGTAGAATTCAAAGTCAACACAGTGAGAAAACCCCACTGGTGGGAATCTCCTCTCCTCAGAGACCTCTAAGGTGTGGCCAGCCCCCCTGGCTGTGCCCAGGCTCTGCAGGGATGGACACAACTGCCTGTGGACAAACACGGGCTGTCCAGCGTCAGCACAGGCCCTTCAGGGCAAAACCAAAGTGATTTTCTCTGAAGCTCAAGATACTGGACATTTTTGCAGTCCCATCCCTTTCCTTGTGTCCTCTTTGGTGAGGGAAGGTGTCCTGACAGAGAGGATGGGCTTGGCATGCACGGGGGTCATGTGGGAGGAGGGAAAATCTTCCCTGGGGTTGGGATACACCGCCCAGGAGAGCAGGAAGCAGAGATACCCCGGGGCAGTTGTGATGGAGCTGGTTTGGAGCAGGAGCATCAGTGCATCCTCCGTGCACACTAATTAACTCTGGCAGCCAGGTGCTTAATCCTTCACACACCCAGGGCCTCCATGAGCTGTTTAAGCTCACTCTTGCATAGTGCTGATGGACCCAGAAGTGTATTTATATCATTGCTTACTGCCTGGAAAGCTGCAAATCAGTTCCTGATAAATATGCCACTTCCAGCAAGATTAATGCTAAATTCCTCCTTTTAGAGCAGCAATTTGCAAATTGCTGGATTAGATTTTAACATTGGAATACTCTTTTTTCATGTCACACTTGCAGCATCTTTGTTTTTATCACCTGATGATACTGTTTGTGTCGGTATTGAACTTTGAGGTGTGCTAATACAATACACATAGATTTTGGTGGCAATTTTTTATGACAACAGTTCTTAGGAATCCTACTAGGAAAAAAAAAACTGTGCAGAAAAATGTAATCCATTACAGGGGGGTTGCTCTTGTTTTGAACTCGATGGAAAGCAGGTATTTGATTTATACAAGAGAAAATAGCAATACTATGCTATTGGAAGGTACTTTATTGATGACTTCAGAGCTGAGATCTGGATTTTCCTATAGGCTACCAATAATATCTAGAAAATTAGGAAATAAGTACATGATTATAATCTTATGCGATGGTATCTGGTTATCCATCATAACTTTACATCTTTCATTCTATTTACTGATCATTTCACAATCACAATCTGTGTATTCCACATCTGTGCAAATTAGGGAAATTTTAATATTTCCTATTTAGGAGAAAACAACCTAATCAAGCACAGGGATGTGGTTACTGCTCTGGGGTGCCATCAACCAGCTCGGATGTTTTGCTGTGCATCCCAAACTCAGCAGAGACCACTGAAGAACCAAAGTTCATTCCTGCTGTAAATGAAATATTGGGAGAGTTTCATGACAGGACAGTGTGTTTCAGGCTGGTTCTTCACTTCCATGCCTTTTACAGCTTCTTTTTTGAGAGATCAGCTTTGTAGTCAAATGGTTGCACCTCGGATATTTCAATTTCCATAATCACTTTCACCGGTTTACCCAGTGTATTGTAGAAGGTAAATTGTGAGGATGAAAGAGAGACAAGATGAGAAGGGAGGGATACAAGCAATTATTTTTGCTTCCCCTTCCCTCCTGCCTGTGAGGCTCCGGATTCCAGACCAGTGATCTCTCTCCAGGCGTGTTTGAGGGTACTGAGCTCGTGTTCGGGGGCAGAGCTGCAGGAATTGTTGATCCCTCTGTAACTGACTGGCAAGGTGATCTAATGCTGATAATTTAGCCAAATCCAGTTCAGCCCCAGAGCCCTCATTTTGTCAGGAGCACCAGCCCTTGACGGTGTTTGCTCCTCACCTCCATCCCATCCCCTCCTCTGCTGAGCCTCAGGCAGGGAGGGCGGGGCAGAGCCGCCCATGGGGCACTAATGGTTTGTGGGTGTGAAGATGGTTAACTGAGCTGTGCATCCAATTAAGACGAGTTTCTCAGTTAGCAGGCACCCTGGGAAGAAACCAGTTACTTTCATTCCTGGGATTATGAGCACTTAATGGAGTGGACATATCAGAATTCTGCCTATGCTGCATGAGATCACCCTAAAATGCAGCACGGATTTTTAACTTACTCCTCTAGCAAAAAAACACCCAAAAATCTTGCCAAGTGAGGAGAAATCGATGCTCATTTGAGTTCTCTTGTAGTCAGAGCTAAATGTGAGGTGGCATTACATACAAAGTTGGATTTTACTTTATGCTTTTCTTGAGTTCTATCCCTTTGCTTCTGACTTGCTTATTTAAAATTATAATTCAAAAATGAAACTTAAATAATATTTATGAATTTTTTTTTTCTGTGAGACTTACAATGTGAGTGGAATATCTGAAAGATGGATGGTTCTGACTGGAGCTGGAGGCTTGGCTGTTTGATGTGTATGTGCAGCAGCCTAACTAAACTTCAGCCACTGTCAGCATAGTTTCAGAAATTTTGCCAGAATGGTTCTGCCTTAAACTGGTTCGGGATCTTGGACAAAGGGATTCTAGGATGAGTTTGTGCTGGACGTAAATGAGTAAAAAGCACATTCAGGAGAAGCAAGGAAAACATAAATATTTCACACTGATTTTGCATTGACATTGCTGAGAAATGGGGAGGGGGTTTGTGGGGATGCTGCTTTGGTTTTGGGGCTTCCTTTTGTATTGCATCTTCCATGAAGAATAGGTGGTATCTTTTCTTGGGTATAATCAGTGCAGTAAAAAATAACTTGGAAATTTTCTTTGCCCCTTCTGATAGGAAAAATTGAGGATATTTTACTTCCAGTCCTGTATTGGTCAGGGTCACTGCAATCACTTCAGAGGGGGAGGAAAATGAATTACAATTATTCTTCTGAGCCTACTGTACCTTGGTCTTTGGTAGATGGTTCATGCCATATTACTCCTTGCTTGTTTACTGACCTCCTCAGTGACTCACCTTGGTTAATGAATTAGTTTCAGTTAAATTACTTTCACATTTGGATAATTTTATTTTTACCGGCGCCCAGTGCTCCATTTGATTAAATTAAATCAAGCATGTAGTCGATCACCTTTCTGCCAAAAAAACAAAAGACAAAAGAGTAAGAAAAACCATTGCTGTGGTTTTCCCATCATTTATAAGCCACCTAGGACAGGAATTGAGGGGATGTTAGTTTGGTCCTGGGGTAGGGCTGGTTGGTGCATGTAAGGCAAAAGCGATGGTGCATCTTTAAACAAGCTTTAATAAGGTTTCTTTAACTACTGAGCCTAACTCTGAGATCTCCCCTGCTGTGAGCCAGAAGTTGCTTGTAGGCTTGTTCTAGAGAGTAATAAGTATTGTTGTTTAGCAATTGTGTTGTTGAAATTCAGCTCCACTATGTCTGACAGTATTTATCTAAAATACTTTCCCTGGTGCGTGCTCAAGTTCCAGTAAACCGTGTCTTATTGTGCGACCTTTTCATTTTCCAGTGAAAAGGGATCAGCTCGTCAGATAAAAGCTACAAGCTGAAGTACAGGAAAAATGCGTGCTCAGAAAATCCGAGCATGATTGAAAACAAGATGTGTTAAATCAATGCAGTTTATCGCCTGCCTATTCCTGGCAATTGCTGTTCTAAGCTCATTCTGAGCACACGCTAGATGATAAAAGTATAGTGTCACAGTGCTCACTGGGGTGTGAGGGCAGGGAAACATGTTTATCAGACAGGCTGGGATGATTTTTTTTAATTTTTTTTTTTACCCTTGAAAACATTTATTGCCAAAATTTTTGCAGAAAAGAAACCCCAAACCCTGAACAATTATGGAAGCAGGTGATACGTCTGCTGCTGAAATCAGAGGCTACTGAAAGCTCTCAAATTACACATTTCTATTTAAATGTTACAAACTAGAAAACAACAAACTCAAGTGTTTCAATGTTAAATAGTTTACTGCATCGTCCAGGGTGTAGCCAAAATGGTCCTTTTGTTTTTGGGTGAGTAGCCTTACTGCAATTTCATGTAGACTAGTCAAAGCTAATATTTAGAAATAAAGGTGCTTGGAAACTATTGTTTTCTCAAGGGATTTAAAATTAGTTATGGAGAGGGATTAAAGGCCTGAATTAAACCTCACAGCAGGTCAGCCCCTTCCAAGAGCACCACACCTATAATATTCATTACAGCTAGGCACAATTCATCTCATTTTTATGATTCAGCTCCGCTTGTATTTCCCTGTGAATCTCATTTTCAGAGATTTTGGATGTGATCGCTGGTGTTTTTCCAGTTTTCTCTCTTGAAGATTCGTTTTTGCTCTGACCATAATGCACTTGCATGTCAGAAGTCTACAATTCTGAGAAACAGCCAAATTTAGGCTGAGAAGCTTCTGATAGGAATTCACACAGGACACTGAGTTTTTCATTTATGCATCCCCTGGTAACAATTATTTTTTTTTAATAATCTGAAGAGATGATGAGAAATAACAAGGTTAAAATTGAGAGAGGCAATATTCAAAAGGAGATATTTCTGCAGACAGGCAAGTTTCAACGATGGTTTTCAATACTGTCTACCCCAAAGGAGTTTGTGAAGGGTGAAAAAAAACCAAAACCTTCCTGTATGTTATCCAAAATTATGCCTAGGAAGATTTTAAAGGTGTCTGCACCTACATTGTGGAATTTGAGAACTGCATGCAAAGGAGAAAAAGTTGAAAATATGCAGAATACAAAATGAAAGCAAAGGTTACATGAGGTGACAGTTTAGCATCTCCCACACTCTGTATGGTACATCTCTGCATCTGTTTCTGAGCCAAGAGTTTAAAAATAAATGCAGTGTCTTCATTTTTTAAATGTTTTAAAATAGGTATAAATATAGATCTTATAACTAACCTTATGCACCCATTACTTTAAATCTTGGCTTGGATGCATTTATGAGCTCGTGTTTATGTGTGCACATACATTTATTTATTTAAATGTGGGGACGAGCCATTGAGAACCAACCCTTCTCAGTAAATTTTTTGCTGCATGCTCACATGCACCTCCAGAATGTGTCTGAAAAACTGGAAAATATTCACACGTAAATGCTGTTTATTCCCTTTTTATAATGACTGCCCAAAGTTGCATCAATTAACCTGGACGGGCAGACGAAGAAACCAACATGCATTAATTTCCTTCTGGCCCTCTGTATGCTCATCCCCAGTGAATTCCACCAGCCTGTTGTGAAATTGGGATGTTTAAATTCCAGTGCCTGAAACTGGATTCAGTTTCAGACTCCCTTAAGGCCAAATCTTCCCCATTAGACAAGAGGTCAGCACAGTCAGAGGAAGGAGAAACTGTGAAGCTCACAAATTGACTTCTTTTTTTCCCCCAAGCCAGATTGCAGGTTGCTTTGAGTGAACTTTCAGAGTTAATGTGTTTGGAGAAACCAACACATAATTCCTGCTAGACAGATCTCATAATTGCCTTCTGTAACTTCCATAAAAATATGGGGCTCAAGACATGCATTCCTTGCATCTTCAGCCCCTCCACTGGCTGCAGAGAGTGGGCTGGGTGAGAAGGGAATTGCTCCTCTGGTTCTAAGTTGCTGGGAAAAAAAATTGTTTTCGGGAAGAAAATATCACGCTGTCCATCATGTCTGTAATAACACTGATGGAGCTGCCTCCAACACTGACCTATTGCATCTTTAGTTCGAGTAAGGAGCAGGAACTGGGGAAGCCTGGGAGAGCTCTGGGTTGGGTTTATCACTGGACTCAGCTCTGCATTTTCCTCGTTGTTTGACACAAGCCCGGGGTGTCTGCTGGGGCATTACGTGGCAATAAAACGTAGGAATTACATTTCGGATAGCTCTATTGCTAATTTTAGAGAAATGACATGATGTCACAGTTTGATTTTAGCAACGGAGATTCAATGCACAGGAACATGTTTAAGTACCAAGAGCAGAAAAACAAGGAAATTCTGGGTTAAGACTGGAAGGGCCTTTCTAGCCCAAACCTTTCTGTGCAGGCTCTCGCTGTCCCACCCACTTCCTTTTTCCACTGCTTGTGGGAATAAACACTCCAGGGAAAGTCAGTGGAAAGAAAACTTTAGAAAAAGCAAGACAACTTCACAACAACAACAACAACAACCAATAGCTCAGATGCTCGCATGTTTTCATTTAGGGAGCTTTAATTAGCAAAGGAAAAGTCTTTGCAGGGAGATTTGCAGCACAGACTTTTTCTCATTTGATGACGGGGTTTTGAAGTGGGTTTTGTCGCTGTCTTTGTAGAGCAGGCAGAAAGGGACCACTGTGCATAAGAGTTGTTGGGTTTGGTGTCAAAATGTAGCTTTTTGACACCATCCACTAGCACTGCTGTACTGCAGGGCCTTAGTGAGGCTTTTTATTACCTGGAGTTTGACGTTATTATGGTCTGTCCTGTCCTATTCCCATATTCTGCAGTCAGTGTTTTATTTTGTTAGGGTCAGGGGCCTTCAGCAGAAGCCTTTTGTGGTTGTGAGGTGTTAAGACACAAAACTTTGTGTGGCTTGGCCACAGAGTCACCTTCTATTTATATTCTGATGAAGTTTCTCTCATTGGACAGAAAAAAAAAAACAAAACAACTGCCTAGACCCCAAAGCCCCACCCTTTGACAATGCAATTCAGGACCTGTCATCAGCTGTCTGATTTTGTTGTAGAGCCAAATTTACAAAATAAATTTGTGAAGAGACAGAGGAAGAGTCTAAAGAATCTTCTTCCATTCCACTGTTCAGCGACTCCCTGGTGCTCCACAGGAGCAAACACTGTGGGATATTTCATTCCCACAACACTCAGCCTTTCCCTGAGTGTTTCACTTCAAAAAAATCAAGACCAGATTTCTCCTCTGAGATAGGGACGGTGAGACCTGTGGGCCTGAGGCAAATTTTTTTGTAGCCTTCAGCCTTTTTTTTTTTTTTTTGGGTTATTTGAGCCCTCAGAGTCCCTTCCCTCTCCTTGCAGCCTTTTCCACTGGAAAAGCAGATGGGGAGTTCATAGGTCTAAGTGCTGCTTTCTCATTGGTTTTGGGTCAAACAGAATGAAAAAGAAACAAGGGCTGCAAAATAAAAGGAGTAAATGAAACCATGAATGCATGGGAAACAAATTAACTGGATATGTTTTACATTCTGAAATATTTCCATAATGCTTCTATGTAGTGTGTGTTTATTTTTCTTTGAATAATAATGTTAAAATGTGTCTAATTCAATTACTCCCTGCATTTGCTGAATGAGTTTTCCTTGGTGAAGGGCTGTCCTGCACTACCCCAAGCTACGAATTCCATGTGATATTTGAACAGGTCCTTTTAATTGCTGATATTAAGTGTCGATCATTCTGCTGTGAGTTGGCAGCATGGCCAGAGAAACAAATTCCTCTCTCAGATACATCAGACAGTCATTCAATTAACAACCAAAGCTTTATTGACACAGTAGGAATTCATTATGTGAAATATTAAAAAAAGCCCTCCTCTGACTAGTTTAAAAAAAAAAAAAACACAGAGACTTTTAAAGATGGTGGATTATCTGCATGTGGTTATTAAAATCATTTGTGCAGAATTTGAAATTATGATTATGATGGAAACATTTTTTTCTCAGAGGCATAAGCAGCATTTTTGTTGAAAACATAAGCTGGACTTTGAAAAGATGACTATAACCTACACATCCCTATTTCCATAGACATTGTGCATTTTCTTGATTAAAAGCCTTAGATTTTATGAGTTATGGCTTTAGACTTGCTGCATAAAGAGCTTCATGGCTTATTCTGTTAGAGTCTAATTTGAAAGAAAGTTCTTCCTCAAGGGTTTAAGAAGTAATTCATAAAATGGTAAGAATAATAAATATTGTGCCTTGACTCATACACTAGGATAGAGAGACAGATTTTGTACACCTGGGTGTAATTTTAGTTAATTCACACAAGAGACAGGCTGAAAGTTTATTGTTTGGAAGGAGAAAAATGGCTTAAATCTTGTATTTGCAAAAATGATTATATTAGCTTAAATGAAAATGCTACTCTATTAATGGCTTCAATAAGCTTTGCATTTGGAAAAGTATTTTAATAAAAAGTTACCTGAAGTTTACCGCAACTTAAAATATGTAAGTGAGGGAAAAGTACTTACCTTGATTTATATGTCTTTTGGAGGTGTAATTATTGGCTTTTTACTCACCTATGTAAAACAATGTACTTTTGTAAATGGATTTCTGGCCACTTTACTCCTTTTTTTTTTTTTTCCACATAAAAAATAAGCACTGTCAATCAAAGAATTTTAAGGTTTATTTCCTCTTTAGAAATGATTGATAGCCTTTTAGATTTACAAGTTGACAAGTTAAAGGGTTCTATTGGTATAATTATGTACTAAATTCACAGTCTTTCAATTTAAATGTCCTTTTAAAACCACAAGATTATCATACCTGTATTTTGAAAAGTGGGCCAGTCAGTTTGGGTTGGTATACAAATTGCTTCCATTAGCCTTGGGACCTATTTGAATTTAGCACAGTTTTTTAAAGTTAGTAGTACTTTCAATGGTACTTTTAAAATATAAGGTAATGGGAACGCATTTTAAGTACCATATGTGTTAGCTTGTTTTTAATGTAGGGATGTCAAGAACACAAATAGAGAGTTTGTATTTCTGATTGATTCTTTTTTTTCCCCAGTCATGGAAAAAAAAACTGTTATTTGAATTAAAGGGCTGGGAAATGCCTTTTTGTGGATGGACTCGAGGAGCAGAGACCAGTCATGTACTGGGGCAGAGGAAACCCTTGCAGGGAGGTGCTGTCTGACCTTGCAGCAGCTCTTCTGCAGCGCTTGGAGATGAGAATATTCCCTTTTCTTTGCAGTTTTTCCACCTCCTGACACACAACTGGTGTGCTTTAATACAGAGGGTGGGGTTAAATACGTGAACAGATCTCTTTCACTGAGAGATGATAAATTGCATTTGGGTTGTAAATGAACAAGGAATGGAGGCCTGAAGTGGTCCAGCCTGTGGTCAGATGTCCAGGCAGATAAAGATCTTTTTTTTTTTTTTTTCAATTTTATCTAAGATTGAAAGGTTGAAGGGTTACAGACTAATGAGTGGTATTTAACAGCAGTTTAGGACCCAATCCTGCAGATTGCTGTGTGCAGCCTCTCCCCGCCACTAAAGTAAAGCTGAAGCTGTTTGAGGCAGAAAGTTTTCACTCTCTCTCACAGTATGCCTGATGCCTTCTGAGATTGGACCATAAAATTAACTTTTTTTTTTTTTTTGGCCATTTAGTTCAGAAAATACTCAGAGGAAATACTCTGTGGATTTCAAATGTGTTGAACGTGTAGGAAGATATAAGAAAATGACTGCTAACTCTGGGGGGATTTCAGAACTGGCCTCCATTTATAATACTGCAGAATTTAGTAACTACTTCCCCAAAGGATCTAAAGGGAAAATGGCCATAAACTAGACTGAATTAGAGGAGAAACACATTTCACAGAACCACGCTAAAATCTTTGAACATATTTGCAAAAGAAATGTAAATTTGGACTATAGGGTTTTGTTGGGTTTTTTTTAAATCTTCTCAGAGAACAGCTATTTTTGATAATAAATATAAATAGCAATAAATTAATTTATTTTAAAAAGGTTTAAACAAAGCAGCCTTGTAAGAAAAACTCAGAGGTAAGGAAACCAGGGGGTTCCAAACCAAGGTAGTGTGATATTTTCTGCAAAACTGTACAACAGAGAGGTCAGCGTGAGCCAGGGTGTGAAAGGAAATGCAGGAGAAAAAGGCTCAACCATCCCAAAATCAAAAAGTGCCTAAGAAAGAGAAAAGTCTTATGCTCACTCCTTCCTGCATATAAATAAAAGATCACATTCAGATTTTCCTGATGGAAGGAAATGCCTGAAAAAAGCCCAAACAAACAAGGAGACTGGAGACGTGTCATGACCTCCGAGGTAGTAAAAAATCTCAGAAAGTAAAACTCCGAAGCATTTCTAGTCTGGTGTTACCATAACACTGTAAGACTAATTTCAGGATGTGGTCAGGAGGTTCCTTTCTGATCTCAGAGGAATGTTGAGGTCCTGCTGGACCGTGTGCCTCTCCAGCCAGTCCCCCTCAGCCTCACATTTGTGTTTGACCGTGTTGGGTGTGTCTGCATCCCTCAGCATCACCTTCCCCTGCCTCATGTTGCAGCAGCACTGCTGGCTTTGCCTGTGGAGATGGGATGTGCCAAAGTTCCAGGAGGAGATAAAAAACTTGCCTCTTTGCTCGCCAGGTGGACAATCTGCTGTAGAAATGTGGTTTGAAAAGAACAGTGATTTAAAGGGGTCGTTTAGTGGGTTTGGTGTGGAGTGCCAATTAATTACAAACAAGCCATGGATTAGATGCTGGTTTCATGATACCATGAAGACTTTTAGGAGTATGGAAAAATGTTCTCTTCACTTAAAACAGGGAAATATGGACAGGTTATGCCATGTTGAGGGGGAGATGGAGTTTAATCCTAAATCTTTTTGCAGTGTTCAAATATAGTCGTTCTAGCCACATAATAAAGTTTGTAATGAGATCCTCATAGAGGTACATGATATATTCATAAATTAGTAAGACTTTGTGTGAGAAATATTTTTTTTTTGCTATTAATAAGCTATGACAAGAAGAAAAACTTTAAAGTGACTCAAAAATGAAAAAAGATAGATTTTTTTCCCTCCACAAAAGAGAAAAAAGGCTGAAAGTATAAAAAATCCGCTTTCAAATTGATTTTTTTTCCCATTTAACTCAAAAAGTTCTAACAAATTGCTGTGGAATATTTCCACATCTCTATTGGCATGGGAGAGTCAAGATGTGCTGTTGTTTAGAGATGCTCGAGAATACTTGACTGTTCCAGTTCACCAAAGCACTTAGGAAATTCTGAGCACATGTTGAAGTCTCACTAACATCTGAGTTTTAAAGTGATCATATGACTGGAAATATAGCTAGAAGGTCATTCAGTGCAGTCCCCTGTAATTATAGGCAATCATATAAAAAACATAATATGCTCAAATTTGCTTTGCTGAAAGCAAATGGGTTTAAGTATGTGCTTACAGATAAGCATGTGCTTAAAGGCTTGACACAATCAGAGCTTCCATTAATGCAGACAGACCAGCATTTTCATGAAGATTAAAGTGTTCCACTTTCACCATTTCTCACCTCCATTTTATCAGACAAGGACTAGTCAAAGATGAGCTAAAAACAGGGATGTATTTATTTTTTTTTTTAATTATTAAGTCTCCTGGATTGGTTTAGTGCTGATTAGAGCCTAAGCTGCTGAAGTCAATGTCGATGAGTAAAAAATAAAACCTCTGCCAAGACACTTGCCTGTATTTCACAACAAAATTATTTGTGAACATTGCACATGGAGCCTATTAAATGTACAATGATATTTGGAACAAGAAAGGCACTGGAATAGTAACTACTTTTGTCTTTCAATCACCTTCCTTGTACTACGAAAAACCCAACATGAAATGTGGGGTGTAAAGTATTTATCAAACTGATTTCATTGTGCCTTTCAGAGATAATAATTGCTTCCTGTCTGGAAGATGCATGCAACACCCCCAAATCTTCCAGCAGTAGTGGGAAGGTTTGGGTTGAAGCCAAAGGACCAACCTCAGGCCGTGTTTGAACCACGACTTCAATCGGTGCTGAGTTCTTGGGGGGGTTTTGCCGTGGTCCTGCCGTGGTCTCGTGGTGCCTTTGCCCGTTGTCACCTGAGCCCGTTGCTCTGCCTTTGTCACCTCACGCTGTTGTTTGTTGTTGTTTCAGCTCTCAACGAACCCACCATCGACTACGGTTTCCAAAGGTTACAGAAGGTCATCCCCCGGCACCCCGGTGACCCCGAACGCTTGCCAAAGGTCAGCACAAAGTTTATTGTCTTATTAAATCTGGTAAAGGTGGCTACTGCATGTTTTTTTGTCTGAGAGTGCAAGGCTCTGTAAATACGATGGTCCTGGTTTGGTACCCAACACAGAGGAGCTGAAACAGAGGCATGACCAAGAAAGCCCAAACAGCAACTGGAGCCTTAGGGGAATTCTGTTACCTTCTCAGTCACAGCCAACTCAAACAGCTCTTGCCTTTCTTAAATGCAAATCTTTCTCTGTCTTATAAAACACGTAGCAATGAACATATTTTTTTGGTTGCCATTTTGGGACCTGAGCAGAGTTTTCGTAGAATAATGATGCTTTTTGGTTTTGGTATCAGTAACACTTTGCCTGTGTAATTTTGAGAACTTCACCAGTGATAAAATCAAGTTAATTGGATGTGACTCTATTGCTGCTGCATCATGTATTGGTTTAGGATAGTAATGATTATATACTGTTTTATTTCAGGATTGCTGGTTTAATTAGAGCATTGTGTACTGAAGTGATGTTTGTTCCCATGAAAATGAGTGAGGTTTTTTGTTGATTTCTGTAAAGGAAAAGCTGGGGGAAAGACAGCATCATTCAGATGGATTTCTTGTACTGGGAAGACACTGGGGTTGCACTCAGATATGGTTTTGCTACCTTGCAAGAATTTGCAGTGACTTTTCAGGTATACTGGAGTAAGAGGTGAGGGATTTAAGTGTTGCTCGTGTCCACAGGAGCTCTGAGCAGTGGTGATGATCTGGAGTCACTGTCTGTGCCCAGCTGTCTCCAAATGTTTTCTCTGCTGTTACTGAGTGAGCTGTGGAGTCAGAACACTCCCTGTGAGAAATAAAATGTGAATTTGCAGACCTGAGACACAGACAAATGAATTGTTCAGTTAATGTACATCCAGTATAGCCTTTGTGACTGGGCAATACTTGTGACCTTTCTTCTGTAGCTCCCTGAGCTGTCCACAGGCTTTCATCAGGGATTGTTGTAGGCTTTGATTAGTTGCGTTTCTAAAGTGTTTGAAAGGTGAGAAGATTTCCTGAACACTGGAACTTAATTTGTTTAATTCCTTGAAAGAAATAAAATTCAGTATGTGGCGCCTTTTTTTTTTTTTTTAACAGGCTTGTTCTGTCTTTTATCTTTGCCTAGAAAGGCTGCAGGCTGTGCTTTTGGGGTCACTGATGTGCTGTCCTTCCCTCTTCCCACCAGAGAAACATGCTGTCCTGGAGAGTTACATTTACCATTGGCTCTGTTCACCCTCTGCAAGCTGTCCCTTTCCCTAACATTTGGACAGACTTGCAGCAGGACACAGCTTTCATGGCTTGTCAAGTTTCACTCCAGAGCTGCAACCCTTTCCAAAGAAAGAGAGCATCCTTCTGTAGGGGCTTTTTTTTTTCACCTCTATCCTGCCTCTGCTGCCAAATTTGCTTCTGGAGGAAAATAGTTTCTCAGAAAAGAAGAAGCCAGCCTTCAATATGCACCAGGCATTTGCAAGGCCCAAAAGAAATGCTGCAAAACTTTCCTAAACCAAACATTCCAGCTGGCCAGTAGATGGTCATAGATTTTATTTAAATTAGGAAATTCAAGTAAAATAAAACTGGGCAATTCCAAATTGATTTATGTGGTCAGGGTTGTACTGCATCACCAGCTTCCACAAGAATTTGGCTCCTTTTTCACTCCTGAGGCACCGAGGCCGTCCCCAGCAATGCCCCTTTGTGCTGGTGTGGGAATGTGGGAATGCAGCCTTGAGCTGGAGCACCCTACTCTTTCCCATTTGGTCTGAGACTGGTACCACACGTTCCTGCTGCCTATAATCAGGCAGAAGAAAGCTTCTCCTAGCCCCATATCCCAACTCCAAAATTTAGCAGGTATTTATGGATAAGGTATGAGAGTGAGGGTTAGCACTGAGTCATCTGTCCCCTCCTGTCCCCTCTTGGCTTCATGAGTTTCTTTGGACTACCATTTAAGCTAATTTTTCAAATCAAGGGAAATTGTGGTTATGTCTGCAGAGGTAAGATGTGATGGCCTAAAAAAAGGTTACTCCTTAAGGGTTGGAGAAACTCAGGGAAGAAACTGAGTGCGACACTGTGCAAGCTTAGAGGAAAACAGGAGGAAGAGAGGACCTTTTTTTTTCTGTCTTTGGGTAACTCCTTCTGTGCAAGCTTGAAGGTTGGACCTCAAGTTCAAGTCTCATTATTATGCCACGCACAGAGGCTGGATGCAGCAGGGGTTGGCACATGTCGACTCCTGTATTTGAGGCACTGATGGTTCAATTCCCAGCATCGCTTGCTGGCTCCAGGATCATCATCAAGGACGCCGTGAGCCTCTGTGCTGGTGAGCACTGCACAGTGCTCTTCCCCATGTCATTAAACCAGGAAGGGCTTTGGCACTCTTCCACCGCAGACAATTCTCAGTGGCTACTCAGAGGAGTGTTGGAAGCCATATGGCTCCCACAGTGGAACCACGGGCAGAGAGGGCAAATGCTTGAGAGAAACAGCAGAGAGGAGAGCAATGCTCAGAGTTCTCAAAATCCTTCCCTCCACTTCCCCCTGACAGCAGCACATCATCACTTTCTGTTCATGAAAAACCTTCTGCCTTTGCATTAAATAAGTAAAACAAATCGTATTTCTCTAATTGCCCCTATGGTTCGTGGCCATTATTCCATTGAAACCTCACTGATGAATTAGAGATCTTTCCAGAGGTAGAAGCGGTTATAATTTTTGTGTTCATAAGGGCATGCTGCCCTTCCCATAGACCATCAAGAGCATTCTGCTCTGTGACTTATCCCTGCAGTCAAGGAGAATTGTTGAGGCCATCAAGTGAGTGTTAGTGCATGCTCTGCCCTCCAGAGCTGAGGAGTTAGCAGCATTTTTAAAACCATTGAGACTGTTTAGGAACTTTGATCTCCACAATTTTAGAACCAGTATTTTCAATACTGTGCTCAGTATTTATGCTCAGGATGAATTTTTTGAAATGTTCCAACTAAGTAGGCAAAGAAAAAAAGGACAAATTTTAAAAAATAATTTGTCCTTCCCTGTGCTTCAACAGGCAGATTCCAGCAGAGAATGCCCTCCTGCAGTGAGGAGAATGGGAGCCTGGAAATGAGGGTCTTTGGACTGCTAGACTGACAGCTGATGTGCTTAAAGTAGAAATGCAATATACAATTTCTGGAGAAAAGAGAGGGAGTTGAGGCTGGCAGCTGAGCTATGGAGCCAGCTTGAGCCAAAATCTGTTCCCTTCTTGTCCAGAGCAGGTCAGGCTGTGGAAGGAGATGTCCATGTCTGTACCGACAGAGCCAAGAGGTGGTGGGATTAGCACCCCAATCTTGGAGTGAGTTCAAGTACCAGGAGTGTGCTGGGCAGTGTAGTCTTTCCTTTCTGATCAGGAAAGGAGGCAGATCAGAGGAAACAAGAGACCTCTGGGGATAGGAGAAAAGGAACACTGATGCTCAGGTTGAGAAATGGTGTCATTGTGTGGAGCTGGGAACAGCCCTGCACGTGTGTGTGCCCCATTTCCATCTCGGGTGTTTGCACACGTGCACACAAAGGCACTCGTGGTGTTGTTGGTTCCTGTGCACATAAACTGCACTGGAGATCACTGAAGAGTTCAGATCACAACAACATGTTGAGTCTATTAAGGTTCATTCATGTAACTACCCTGCAATCCTTAAAATAAATCCCTGGCAGACACGTTGCAATTCTGCAATTTTGTTAAAACTCCACAGCTAGAGCTGTAAAACGGCTTCGACTGTGAGCTAGATTTGAAACACATCCATCCTAAATGATTTAATAACAACGATTCCTCTTTATATGCAATTTCCTAGATTTTATTTGCCATTTTCACCACTCCTACAACTCATCACTTGTATTTAGATTAAGCAGAAGATTGTTCACTCCATGTTTGAGAAGCGAGTCGTTGCATCAACCCCCTCTGTGATCTGACATCCTCTCCCTCCCAGTCTGTTCCTTCAGTGCTGTCTAGGAGACCCCTTATCCCTCCTGAAAGGGACATTTACTTCTGGTTTCTCTTCATGTAGATGAAAGTGGAGCTTCTCTCTCTAGTGCACAGGGGACTCCCTGCTGAGCTGAGAGCACAGGTAACCAGAATCCTCCTTCCCTTCAGCTCCTTTTCTCTGGTCAGTCATTAAAACCCCCCACGACATAGCCCACCTCCTCGTTTAGGACACTAATGGAAGACATGTGGTTATTAGGAATCAGAGGCTGGCAAAAGCAGTTGTCTTTTTCCATATGAAATCCCACAGATCTGCCCTTTATCCATCGTGACATGGGTATTGTTTATATTGCAAATAAAGGTTGTCTCTAAACGTGGGTGGTTGGCTCAGGCTTGCTAGCAGAGGTTAAAATAGCAACGAAGACAATGCAGCTCAGGTTTGCTGCTTCAGACAGACCCAATGGAAATTCCAGAGAGCATTGCCATCTACTAACTCAACATATAGTGTATTTTAACTTAAGTTAGTAATTTTCAGCTAAGAAAACACCTTTCTTTTTTTTTCCCCCCATCCAGCGTAACAAGAGAATCATTAGAAAACTTTTATACTGTGTGGGCAGGAAGGGGGGGACATGTAAAGAGGAGCTATTGGAGTTCATCTACAAGGAGCAAGGAGGTCATGGGATATACTTGGAGGGTTCTACATTCTACTGTAAAATATACAGGAATGTGAGACCAGAGTTAAGGTTGAACACTCAACAGCTGGGGGATTTTTAAGTTTCCTGACAATCTGAGCGCTTGGTTGAGGAGTTTGTTTAGGGGGTCTGATATTTTGTTTATCCTATAGAAAATACTCAGTGAGAGAGCATCAAAGCTTCTGAGAGGGTGAGGTACTTATGAAAGTGTCCCCCTTATGGGGTGGTGGATGTCAGAGGGGTGTCTGGGAATATGCAGAGCCTGAAATGCAGAGCAAAGGGACAGAGACACCCCTTGCTGAAGGGCAGAGCCAGCGCACAGGGCTGGCAAGGAGCCCTTTCCTTTCTGAAGGTCAGCAGTGTGCACACACATTTCACTGAGCTTTCTTTATAACTGGGTCAGCATTTACTCAGCAAATGATTAGAGCAGATGGTGTAATTTAGAATCTATGACAAAACTTTTAATAGATCAGGGCTAACATGATGACAAGGAGCTCTACGCCATTCTCCACTCCCGCTCTCTGCTTTGCCTTGGGGTAAAAATCCTGCCTGGGATTGGATTTTCTAGTCTGCACATTCCATCTGAGCGACTCCAACCACTTGTTTGAGCATCCTGTAGGAAGGATCCCCACATTTCTCAGTTCCTGTATCCTCATCCTTCTTGGTTTTAAATACAACAATTAACTGAGGATGACAGGAAGACACCAAACAGGTAAACACAGTCCCTTCGAGGAGCAGGTTTGGAAAGAAAAAAGCCACAGTTTGAAGAAAGTAACAAAGGCTGCATTTGTGTATTTTGCTCCATGGAGCTGAAAATATCTAGTAAATTGATCCCGTGGGAGTAATAAATACACATTACTTTATCTTGTACTTCATGTCCTATACCCCTGAGCCTTGATAGAACAACACCACTTAATAGACTTAAAAAAAGAGTAATTACAGTCATTGGTTGTGTGATATTTCAGCCCTTCCAGCCCTGCCTGACCTTCTAATTTAGCTCACCGTGTCTAACTAATGCATTTATATTCATCTTTTATGAAGCATGTGTAGTACAAAATTGACTTTGCAGCCTTTAGCAAGCTGTCTTACCAGGTTTGGGATCTGGTTAGCACAGCGCACTGTATAGCATATGTACATTTACAGCAGGATTCTGCATGCATATGGTTCTGAGCATCTATTCCTTTTTATCCTTTTGGAAATAAAATAAAAAATATTTTTTTCCATTTCATCCTCTCCTCCCCCTTTTTAAAGCTTTTATTCATTGTGGCATTATTTACAGCTAAACATGCAGGCAGGAAGATGCAAGCATTTTTAAAATGATTACCGCTAATGTTTCTACTTGTCAGAAGTGCTTAAATTTTCCTGCACTTTGTCTAAAAACTTAGCACTTTTACCTTTTAAGAATTACAAATTTCTAAGATCTTACCAAGCTGATTTACAAACACAGCTGACAGTTTATGATGAATGATGTTGCAAAATGTGCAATATGTTTCTCTGTCATTTCTATGCATGTATATATTAAGAAGAAGATTAAGAAGAGAGAGAACCCCCCCCTCTGAAAGAAACCCTTGAGTTAGAGAGCACACACACAAATCTCTCTCCTGTGTTTCCTCATAACTTCCCGCTCACTTCACTCATCCAGTGGAGCACAATTGTTCTCTGTGCATTTTCTCCCACCATATGGTATCCTCATTACCATACACTAAGGGTCCATATGGGGAACTTGTGAAGTGAACTGTATTCATTTTAACTGCCAGATGAGCAGCCTTTTGCTTTGCAAGCTTAGCTTAAGTCATCTGCTGTCTTTATGTTGTTATGGCAACACAGCACCAATAAAAAATTCTAATCTACTGTAAGTGTCTGGGATCACAGTATTTTAAATGCTCCCCGTAACTGTCCTCCAAGTGAGGAGCTTGTTCTCTCCGTGGGACAAAGGGTTATTGTCAACTCCAGCAGGTGGCAGTAAAGAAATTGTTTCTTTTTTTTTCTTTAACCTTTCTAAAAAATATCTATTTTTCCTTTTCCCCCATATCTGCTCACCTCAGTCAATCATAGAACAACACAACATGGTCAGTCCTTTACATACTGAGGATTTGTGATGCTCAGGTAGGAATTGCAGGTGATAGTTTTAAGTTACAGCTCAAATATTAAAGAGAGCAAAGAATAAAACTGTGGAGGCAGCTCATGCACTTTACTGACAGAGATCCAGGCTCAAGTACCTCTTCACCAGGACTCTGATGCCTCCTCTTCCCCAGGACTCCGATGCCTCCATAACCACGCAGCTATGTTCAGTTTTGGAGCTGTTTTCTAGCTTCTAGCTACATTTCCAAATTCCTGGATCGAACACAAAGCTAATTAAGAATCTCTTATATTAATGGGAATAGGCAGCAGCATCCTTACACATAAATCATCTTCACCTCCGCAGGCCACATGATACGTTGCATCTCTGTCTCCCTGTCTGCATCGAAAGTGAATGTTTGTAGTCTCAGTTCATCAGTTCACATTAGCCTCATGCTGAATATTTAAACACAGAACAATTTGAACACACCATGAAGGGAGACAGTGACTGCACTTTCACTTGGAACAGCAAGAGCTCATCTAATAATAATTTAGTAAATCAGCCATTTAGTGGCTCAGTTGTACACTGTATTGTGCCAAATAATATTCAGTTCAACTGTGTGCTGGTGAAATGGAAATTCAGACTCCAGACATTTTTTTGCTCAATGGAGAGATGAAATGGAAAACCGCCCTCCCAATAGACTGTTTGAATGTAGTGATTTATCAAAAATATGGTAGAGTGACAATATAAACAGGATTTGGTTGTATGGGGTACAATCTATTCTAATTAGGCTTTTATTATTGTGGTTTCTCCTGCGCAGATTATTTGATAATTCAAGATTTCCATTTACCTCTTCAGTTTATTTTATATATGGGCAGAGAGCAGATCTGTATAGTTACAACCTAGTTACAGTCCTCTAAGGTCCAGTCCTCTGGGAAGCCTGGTGAACCCTTTATTGCCTTATTTTGAGCCCAGGCTCACAGGGAGCACTGTGCCCCAAGGAGTAACGGGGAAACACAGCTGCTGCCATGGGTGTTGCTTCCTAGCATGAAAGCAATATCAGATTGATTCCTTCTCCCTTTTTAAGGCTATCGGGATTTGTAGAGAGTGGTTATACCTTAGACTGGCTGATATAACTGGAATAAAACAGGCTTTTGGGTTGCCATCCTTGCTTGCTGTGTGCTGACTGCACCTTTTCTCACCCGTATCAGTGTCTCTGATCAAAGCTATTACCTCACCCTACAAAACTCGCCTTGGTTGTAACCATAGCCCACTGTAACTTCAGCCAAACAACTACATTTCAAGGCTGTCTGTGATGAAGATGGGGGAGAGATTGTGTTTTCCTAGAAAGTGTGTTGTGAAGTTTAATTTGCTCCCATTAAAGTGAGATCTCTGAGTGCGGGGCATTGCACAAGTGTGAAGTAATGTCTATAATCTCACCTGGAGTTTCCATTTCTGGTCTAGTTTTAGGTGTTATGTGGTGGTTTACGTGGTCATGTAAAATATGATTGCCGTGTATTTCTCACAACACAGCCCAATTGAGTAGCAGAAAAAGCATCCTCCAAACCATCAGGATGCCATTTAGCAGAGAGTGCTGGAAGCAATAGGATGCCTCCTGTCGTAATTCTTCTAAGAAATACAGATCCTCACAATCTCTGCCCAGCTGCTGACTCTAGAGAACTCAAGCATTTTGGTAAAATGAATCAAGCAGTAATGTTTCTTTTATGAGATCCCCTCCCAGGAAGGGAAGGTTTGGCACCATTTGGAGATGAGGCTCAGTGATCCATCATAGCAAAGGCAGCTGTCCTGGAGTGTCTCCCAGGTCACCCGATCGAACCGGTGGCTCTTACAACTGTATTATTGCTTATGGCACAGTAATTGAGGCACCATGGTTAAAAATTACCTGGTCTAATAGGCACTGAACAATTCGCACTCAATACAATTATAAGCCAAATCATTCATTTCATAACACTTGGACTAATTTATTTGTTGACCTTTTAATATCCATAGCTCTTCAGTGGTATTAACTGCAACTTGGACAAAATCTCTTGTTCATTTTACATACATTGATTTTTTTTTTTTTCCCATTGAGGCAATAACAGTTGTTTGAGTACAACCTTTTCTTTCTGCTGTAAAAGTCAATCATGTAACTTATGGTGATATAACTCAACTGGACTGGAATGTCCTCTAAGTACAATAGCACAATCTCAACCTACTCGTACAGGCATGGAAATGCAGCTTGGATTTATCTTAAAGAATATTTTGGAATACATTTGTGACTACAGATAACAAATGATACATTTGCTGAGAGGAGAATGAAAACAAGACACGGAAGCATTTTAAAGCAGAGCCACATATATTTAACACATTTTTTGTTGCTATAGTTTGGGCAGTCCAAGATACAGAAATGGTGAAGTTTTTTGATTTTGTTCTTTAGGATGACCTAAGTGTCTCCACTAATAATGCTGGATTCATAATTTCATCTGCTCATAACACCTTGAAGTCCAAGCATTTGACAGAATAGAGGTGCCTAATTTTATCAAATGTGAGCTTCAGACAAATAAAATGTAATAAAATATCATAATTTGATAATCTGAATTTTCTCTCATTATTCAGCTGTAAACTAGCATGAGCACTGAGGTTTTGTTGATCAAATATTGAAATATTGGTGTATTCTGAAAAGTCAGTATTTTTGAAGCAATTCTATAAAATATATTGGTGTAGTGACAGTGGTAATACTTTTTCCTCAACACTGAAAAAGGAGCCCTAGATCATGTAAAATGCTGTGCCTGCTGTACACAGAAATAGAGTATTACCTCTGTGAAACGTTGGATAAATTTTTTAAATTCATAGTTATTCAACATTTATACTCGCTTTGGATAATTTCAGCTGAATTATAGGACTGTAAATTAAAATAATAATACAAGAAACAAAATAACTTTTGTTTCTGGTAAGGCAGCTGAAGTTTTTTAAGGATATCTGATAGGAGCCACTTGGTTGAAGTTGTCTTTCAGAGCCAAAGTCTCTTTGTGCAATAAAATACCGAGAGTCTTTTGAACACGTAAAATATGGTTGTTACACATTTGGTATTTTATGCTTCCCTAGAAATTACCACTTGTATCTGCACCTAATCTGTGGTCTGTCTTTTCATTTCAATGGGGTCTGAAGTGGTCCTTGGCTGTAATGAGAATGCCCCTTTCAAGAGACTTCTTTTAATTATGCCGATGATAAAATGGAAGTGAAAGTGGTCATTTGTAGGGGTTATGGCTGAGCAGTGTTTCAACCATAATACTAAAACCCACCAACATTATTCCAGTCTCTATTTCAACATTTTTATGCATCCACTCTCCACAGAACAGAGTGGAATATTATTGTAGGTCAGAATTTCAATGTGTCTTATTTTTCAGTTTCCTCCTGCTATTAAAATTTCTTAACTGCTCACTCTTCCCACCTGAAGCATCCAATCCAGGAAAGTGACACTTGCACAGATCTTAATGATAGACTGGGTTTTTGTATTTCCATAAAGGAAGTTGGCAAAGGATTTTTTTTGCTAGTCACTAAATTGTGTGGACTCACGCTTTTGTCCTCTAGTTTGCATCTAATTAGATTGTCTTTTGGTGATTCAGTGGATATGACAAACTGACCACAGCACGAATGATGGGATGGCATAAAAGAAGTGTATGCAGGGGAACCAATCTTTCCATGCTACAAATCCTTCAGGTTTTTGTACAGCTGTACAAGGTGTTTCCTCTCCTGATGTAGCTGTTTCAGCCTGAGGGGGTCTGTCGTCAGAACCTGCAGTGGGAACAATCAGTGGGAAAGGCCAAAGAACTGGGACAGTGTTGGTGAGTCCCAAACCCGACTGACACCTGCCAGCTCTCAGCTGATGTGCTGCAGGTTGTGCACAGATACAAGGGTACAATGCAGTAATATCCAGCAGCCCTGCACTGGCTGCATGAAAGGGAGATTGGCCCCATGAGGTGAAACCTGACAGCTCTGAAGGGTTCCTACATGTGGCTGTAAATGTCTTTTCCTGGTAAACAGAGGGGTTGGGGGCAAGACATGCTATGGACTTACTTAGGAGAAGCAAAGTTCTCCAGCTAACAGAAGGACTTGGATGTGAGTCATGACATCACTGTTGTGCCTACAGTCCCTAAAGGAGATGATTTAAGTCCCAGCAGAGTGATTTTAACTGTGCATATCTGCTCTCCTATACCCGCTCTTCTCCCTTTATTCAGAGACCCAACATTAGCAGACAAGTCCAGAGCTTTTAGCAACAGAACCCTCCAAATGACTTGCCAGATGCTTCAGTTGATGGTGATATGGTGGGAGCATTCAGACTCTCAGATGACATTTTATTCAAAGAGTGATTCCAAACCAGCAATATTAATGATGGTTTTATTCCATGCCACCCCGTATCTCGATGAAGAACACATCTGTGTTAGCTACTAATTCTGTTGTTGTTATGTGCCCATCATTTATGGAAATGGGACCACCAGCATGAGTGGTGTGGACTAAAAAAGGAGGCTGATATTTTTTTTAGTGTTTAACTACCCCACATTTCCAGGAAGATAATAGGTGTAACATGGGAGACTTGCAAGGACAGACTCACAAGCGATGATCATAATTTTGTTGTATCTTTTGTCAGCAGTATTTGCAAAGAAGACTGTTTGGACAGGGTTTGTTTTCCCTCTATGCATTTATCACCTTTGTGGTTAAGAGGAGTTTTAATCATCGATTCTCAATGTTTATGGCTAAATGCCTGCTCCCATTTGCACTTCAGTGTTTGTTCTTTCTGCTGCCTCATAGAGGCTTCCTATATTTTATTTATAAGGTTGGCTCATTGTGGAGCAGGTGGTAAGGTTATGCATGACTGTTTTTAGTGCTGTACATGTAGGCTGTGATTTTCAGTTTGGGTGGAGGCTGATGAGACGACAGTGGCTTGGAAAGACCAAGGTTCTAGCTCCCACTGTAGACTTGTTTTCTGGGAAGTTGGCACTGAAATTCAGTGGCAGGAATTCAGTACACTTCCATCCTGTAGGCACTGGTGAGCTGAAGCTTTTTTTTGCCCCTCAAATGAGATATGTTGTTTTTCTTTCCCATTTTGCCTGCTTGTCTTTGTGGTGTCTATTTGGTGTTCACTTCTCTGGTATGATTCAGTCATTAGATATGGAGACCATTCAGTTGTTTGTTTGTTGGAGAAGTTTTCAGCTTGGTGTGAGTACAAATATCTTTTTAGAGAAATGGCCCTGTTATTTTATACTTCCCATTAGGCTGGCACAGTTCCCTCAGTCTTACAGTAAGTGGAGGATCTTTACATTTTGAATGGCTTTTATGAGTCTTTATAAAGCTATAATTGCTGAAAATGATACAATAATGCAGTTCTCACTGTTGATGTGGAGAGATGGGAGGTTCTGGACAGCCTGAAGCTCTTGTGTACCAAGCTCAATGACTGGCATTTTAGAACTTTGGCATTCTTGTAAATGTCTTTCTTGGTTTTGCCTTTACATTTGAAAGAGGTGTTCACAATTTTATCTTTTAAAATACAATGCATACACAAATTTCAAATGTAAGTTTAAAACTTACTTCTAACCATGTCCTTAGCTATCGCATTTATCGTTTCACCAACTGAAAACCGAAGGGAAAGTCTGAGCACAAATTACTGTGATTTTGACTGGAAATTTCAGAATGTGACCTTTCCAAGGTGAAGAAGCGACCTGGAGTCTGATGCTGAGCATTTTGAGTCTGCGGAGGAGTTTTTTTTTCTTGCAAGTAGCCGTGAGAGTAGGAAGTTAGAAGGCAGAGGCAGGAGGTCAGACATAAGAGTCAAGGAAGTATGAATGACATCATCATCCCTAAGTACCCTCTCAGAAGATGAATGAGCTCTCTCTCGTATTACAATGCTAAAGAGCATTAGAAGGTGATATGATATCCAGACAACACATAAGATAAATGCCTCAGAGGATGCTGGAACAGCTTCCCCCCCACGCCCTCTACAAGTTCATAAATCCTTTGGTGGTCTCAATAATACAGTATGTGGCTGATGAGTGTTATATATTGTGGTCAGCTTCTTCTTGACAAAATTCATTTCGGTTTAACGAGTACCTTGAACATTATCTAATTTAGTTACTTAAGCTGAACAACTCAGTGTAACTCTAGATACCCTTTATCTCACTGGGCTCACAGCCCTATTGAGACACAGATGGGATATTTTTTTCATGAGTTTCTCAATAAAAAGCAAGCAGATGTTACAAGAAGAAATATCCCCGTCTCTTCTAAAACTAACAAAAGTGTGTTTGTCATGATAAATCTTGACACAAAGTGTTTTCATCATGATAAAACTCGAAATGCAAGTTTCATGTTCTTAATGAAATCCTGAAGGAAATGCAAGCCTCCAACAAAACATGCAGAGGTGCTGTAGTGTTCGAAGTACATTCAGTCAGAAATGGATTCAGTTTGAATTTCAGTCTTTGTGCTTCAAAAGTGCAGTTATGCCAATATGATTTGTAATACTTTTCTTTACAGTAGTTTTGGGATATGCAAAGTTGCAGCAGACTTTACTACTCAGCCCCTCTTTCGGGTATGTAGACACCCTTTATCCTCTTCAGGGGGAAAATTTGATCAAAATATTTAATTGTGAGCCTGTTTCAAAAATTAAAAAGGTAAAAATCCTTCAGGAGAAAATCAGCTTGAGTTTGGAGCAAAAATGGACTCCAGATTTTTGGTGTGCAGCTTCATGGAGTGCAGAGTTCTGATGTATCGTATGTAATGACTAAAGTAATCTTTCCTTTTCTCAATATTTGCTCATTTGTGATTTTTAGAGAAATAAAATTATTCTCATTTGACACAAGATGCAAAAAAAGAAGATCCTCACTTAGGTCTAGCTAAATGCTGATAAGTCCTTTATTCTAAACCAAAAGCTGTCAGACTTTTAGCATTAATAGAAAAGTGGATCTTCCTTGACAAATGCCCCCATAAATTAGATATTAGCTTTAGTCAAACTCTGTCTCTCTCAGGAAATATTTCCACTTCCATATTCAATTGGAAGGACCCTACACGATGCCCACTTACTGCTATGAAAATCTAGGCTTCAAAGATGAAGGCAAAGAATAACTTCTGTGAACAAAAGAATATCTGGAATAACAGACCTCGAGCTTAGGCAGAGATTTCTTTTTATGGAATGTGAGTTTCACTCACTTTTTGCTGTCTGTCTGCTGCTCTGTCCACCCCTCTGTCTGTTTATCTGTTACCATCGCAGTGGTAACGTGCAGTAGCAATTGGATTTTAAAAGACATGGATCTCTTATACTAGCTGTCCTTTTTTATAATACCTTTTACAAATTTAATCAATGCATTTTAATATACAATATAGTTTAAGTGCAATATACGATAAATATTCAAGCTTCATCTTAAACATGCTCTAGCCTTTAAATTGTTAAAACTGCAGTGCCCTTTCAATCTACTTACATAATGTCATAAAATATACATTTCAAGGTAAATGAAGTCAGCTACTTCAATTTAGTCCCTCAAACTGGTAGTAAATGAGAGGTTAACACTATGGTGCCAAACCCATTATTGAGTAAATTTAGCACCTTGGACAGCTCTGTAAAATCTTTATTGCTTTCCTGACCTGCTCGTCATGTTCTGTCTATGTGTTCAGTGGCTCTCAGCTCTGATTGAAAGGCAATATATTAGATCCCGAACACAAACATGCTCGGGGGCTGCTTCACTGTGAGCGTAATGACATGGAGGTGAGAACAATTTTCTGGTCACCGCAATCCAAGCACCTTGCAAGGTCTGCTGCTCTAACTCATAGAGGACTTCGGGGGCTCCTTTGTACGTGGAGCAGCTTCCATTGTAATTTAGGCAGAGCTGCAAAAGGTTTAAGATGCATTCAGAAAACAGGAAGTTAGCATCTTGAGCCTGTCTTCAGCAGCATTTTATTGTGTGTTTTTAAAGCTGGTTTGTGTCTGCAAGAAGCACCGTCAGCTCTGGAATAGAAGATACCACTATTTGACACAGGAGGGTTTTTCTGTAATATCTACTCTGTATGGTCTGAAAATCTCATAAACAAGAAATGCTTTTCTTGTGTGAAAATATTGTTAGAAAAAGTGTGAAACTCAAATTTACAGACTCTGAAAATGTTGGGGAAAAAATAGAACCATTGACTAGCTAAAAAATTGAATGCTACTTGTCAAGAGTGTTTCAATAAACCATCATGACAATTATTTTTATTTACATGCAATATGATATGGCATCAAAGAACTTCCAGTGTTTAAGAACTGAAATATATTTGATATGAGGGAGAGCAGCTGTAAGAATCTATGTAATTACCTCATTTTTTAACACGGTTTTCAATCTCTTTTTAGATGCACTCTAAGGTTTTTAGCTCAGCATTATATAAATAACTATGATTAGTCAGGTAGAGAAGAAATGACTGTTTAAACTTTCTTTTTTTTAGTAATTTGGCATAATGACAGCTTAGGTTAACAATATACCAAAGCAGTTTGCGGGTTCTGTATCACTTTCTAATTTTCCATCACTGAAATATATACTGCAAACAATTTCTACTGAAGTGAAATAAATCCTGGTTTGCAAAGTCAAACACCTGTGCAGTAATTTTCCATCTGAAACCAAGGACTGAAAAAGAGAACATTCTTTCAGTAATGTCTCTGTTCTTCTCTAGTTTTTATCTTCAGTATGAGGCAAAAAGGGCACCTCAGTGTTGTGATGAATGAGGTTTGTTTGTACCTGGATGCTGTTTGTGTCTGTCTGTCCATGATTATACTGCTCACTGTTGTGGTCAAAAAACAAACAAAAAAAAAACCACCCCAAACCAACCATTGCAGCAGAAAACCAACCCCAATCCCCAATCTTAAAAATGAAGCCGACAAACAAAACAAACAAAACCCACCAACAGAAAACGGCTGTAGCAACTTAACTCCTCAGAATCTGTTTCAAATGTAGTGATTTAAAAATCCATCAATTATGTATTACATCTCACTTCGTATGTGGAAAATAATTTAAATGTGTGTTCTGAGACAGGGGTGTGTGCAGCAGAAGGCAAGCCTAAATGTTTACTGGGAGAACAAAAATCCTCCATCTCATTTTTGAATTTAGGACATTATATATGTCATAAGTAGTTACTGCAGTATGACAACTATTTTATCTTATATTATACAGAATTTAAAATTGAAAAAAATGCTAATATGCATCTAAAAGCTTGTCATTTGAAGAGTTGTTCAAGGATTTTTGAAGAGGTTATGGTGACAGCAAAATGAACGCAATTATATCTCTATTTTCTGATCAGAGTCTACAGTATATGAAAATTGAGCATTACTGTTTCTTTTTGGTATAAAATATGGCTATTGTGTAAAATATTTTAAGTTTAAAAGTTTAACTTTGTAGAAAACTGTAAAATGCTTAGAACTGGTACTATTTTTGTAAGCTACTTGCAGAAATATGCCATGGTGAGTAACGTCATGTTAGAATATTAGAGCAGTAGTTAGGGGCTGGGAACTACAAAAATACATTGTTTTACTCAAAGGATGTTCTGAACCAGTTTTGATCGGGCATTTGGGAATCTGCTTTGAAAGAAGCCACGAAATAATAAGGAAAAAAATCTTCTGGGTCAATTCTGCAATACATTTTTATATTTTCTATCAGGATTATCATCAGGATGCTGTAAAATACAAGAACACAGGAAATGCTGTTGTTACTGGAATACCACTAGAAAATACCCTAAGAAATATTAAATGAAAAAGAACAAATAAGAAAATGGAGGAAAAAAAAATTACCCAAAATGGAGAACTGAATCTCAGACTGTTTTCAAGTCTGCTGTCCATGCAGGGAATTTTTTCTAGGAAACACTGCATGGTCCTGGGCTGTTCTTTCACACACTGCAGGTGTTTTCCTCTCGGGCATCATTCCCTGCACATGGATCCTGCCCTGACCCCTTGTACCAGGACACGGACTGGAGAAGCCAAAGGGTTACGTTACGGTAGCCCAGGACTGATTGGGTATCTTCTGAATGTGGCCTGCTGGGTGAGGTCACAATTCCTGCAGCATGCAATTAAGAATAAAATAAACACATTGAAGGGATTCATAACATTCTCTGAACGACATTGATTGCAGTAATCTAGTAAATGACCTCGGGATTGTATTCTGCAATAAACCCATGAGTGGTTTATAGTGCAGATGGTAGAGACAATTGAGTGATGTATTTTATTTTGCAGCACCAATGATTCTCACCTTTTGACTTGATTAAGCGTGTGTGTGAATAGGATGAACCAGTGATTTAACACCATTCAGTGGTTGCTGAGAGTTGTTACAATTAAGGTTTACCTGGTGGGAGTAAAAAAAGAAAAAAACCACCACAAAACACAGTGCACCTAATAGAAAAGAATAAAAGATTCTAATATTTGTTTTCCCAACAAGGAGTTTATTGAACTCAGCAAAATGCTTCTGTTTTTGTATTGACAGGAAGTAATACTTAAGAGGGCTGCTGATTTAGTAGAAGCACTCTATGGTATGCCACATAATAACCAGGTAAATGCATTCTACTTCAGCAATTCTATAGCATGGCTACTTCTTAGATGTATGGATAGAGCAGGGGCTAAAGGGATATGATGCTACAGTGGGAGACAAGAATATACGTAGAGAGTGATGCCGTATGCGAAGTGGGGTTTTATTTGCTTGTTTTCTTTTTTAAAGGGTGTGAATTTAGTGTTTGTAAAAACACCATGGAGGCATCTGCCCACTTTCACCAGATCCTATATAATATAAGCAATGTTGTACATTATGTCTTGCCACCAGTGACTTTTCCCCGTTCCCCTAAAGAGAGCTCTAAGGTGGAGCAAGTCCAGGCTCCAGCCCCATCCTGCCAGTTGGTCTTTTTATACAAAGTGTGGCCGTTGGGACTGAGACTTCCAACTCTTTTACCACAGATGTCAGGATTTATCAGGAAGATTCTGTAAGCACGGGCTCTCTGTCAGCCAGCTGGTTTAGAAAGAAAAGCATCTCCTTTTAGCCTTTGGACAGGCAGCTGCTTCATTTGAGTCTGGAAGAAGAGGTTTGTCAGAGTCTCTTTGGTAACTCTGCTGGTTTTTTTTCCCCTTATCCTGTAGGAAATAATCCTGAAGAGAGCTGCAGACATCGCCGAAGCGCTTTACAGCGTCCCCCGCAACCACAACCAGCTCCCCGCCCTCGCCAACACCTCCGTCCACGCCGGGATGATGGGAGTGAACTCCTTCAGCGGCCAGCTCGCTGTCAACGTCTCCGAAGCCTCCCAAGCCACCAACCAGGGTCAGGAGAAGACTCATCTTCCTCTCCCTATGGATCTTTACTGATGGAAGTCAGGGGGACGTGCAGGGCAGTGGCAGAGGGGTGGCTCAGGACTGGGAGCAGGGCTGGGCAGCCCATCCCAGAGCCTTGGGGTGACACAGGATGGGGCTGCCCTGACCTGGGAAAGGCACTTCTGCACGTCTCTAAACAGCTTTTCATTCTGCCCAGAGTAGCACTTGTATTTGTCTTTAAATTCCACTAATTTTCATCAGCTTCAGCTTGTACTTAATGTTAAGTACTTGCTTATATATTTTCCTGAGGATGGATGATCTCTCAGTCTGGGCCTTGTGTAGCACTTCTTTATAACATGAAGTTATCCCTTGAATATTTATCGATTTAATTTGGGCTTGTTTTGCAAGAGTATTGGAACTGCGGGTTTTTTCAGAGTTTGAGACTTTCATTAGTTTTACAACTAGCAAAGAATACAAATATTTTAAAAGACATTTCCAGAGCTTGTCCAATTTTTTAAATAAAGAGTTTTTCACTTTGTGTAAAATCAGTATTGGTTTAATTCAAACAGTTAAAAATAAAAAATAGGTGAAGAACATTTTTGTAAAAGCCCTTTGCATTTTGCCCTCCCCTTTGCTCAGCTCTATACATTATCCAACTTAAAAATACATTTGAATGAGAAAGTGTTAAGATGAAGCTGTTTCTAGAAGAGCAGAAAAAATCTTTTGCATTGCACTAAAAAATACAAAAAATATTTTTAGATTGAAATATTTTATGCCATGTGTTAGGAAGAAAAATTGGCAATTTTTCTTCTAGGAGTGAAGATGCATATTTTGAATTTCTGTGCTTCTAGAAACAAATCTTTCTTTTTGAGTATTGGAATATGAGTTTCCTAAAACGTCATTTCCAGAACTAGTTAGAGATTCAAATTTTAACTTGCTGTCATATTTGATGCTCATTTCCCACCAACATAACGATGAGACCAAGGCAAAAAAGACAAAGGATATCCCACAAGCTGGAGAAATACACGACATTTCCTGAAGCGTGCAGTGAGCATCTGAGGTGTGTTAAGTGACAGTGACATCAGAAAAGAGTTAACAACAATCCTGTGCTTTTAACACACCTTGAGTGGGTCTGGACTGCTCGCTCTGAAAATGTAGGTCATGTTTACTGCATTTCCTACAAGCAGCCCTTTCAGAGGGAGTGTTCCTCTAACACCCCGTGCTGATTTTTGCTGCAGGGCATCCATGGGCTGCCTGGGGAGCTCTGGAGGCTCCAGCCTCCCTCCTCCAGCAGCGACCTGGGCAGGGAGAGGTCCCAGTTTGGGTCCCTGGTGGTGCCAGGGCTCGCTGAGCTCCCCGTTTATTTGCGTAGGAAGCTGTTGTGGGGGCTCATTCCAATTTGTGCCTGTGTTCCCTCCCCACACAAGGTTTCACTCGCAACTCCAGCAGTGTGTCACCTCATGGCTACGTGCCAAGCACCACCCCGCAGCAGACAAACTACAACTCTGTCACAACAAGCATGAATGGCTATGGCAATGCTGGAATGTCAAATTTAGGCGGTTCTCCAACCTTCCTGAACGGATCTGCTGCCAATTCTCCCTATGCCAGTGAGTATTTTATGTCTTTTCTGTATTTTGCACGTTTTCATTAGAAGGAAGTGGTAGATTTTCTCTGATGCTCAATATTTGTTTTCTGTTTTGAGCACTTGAAGTAGAACTTGGTCTTTTCTCTACTTTCAAGGCACTGATCTTTGATGAGCTTTGAAGACCTTAGTGTTGCCAGAAATCCTCCTTTCTGTTTTCATGCTACTATTATTTTTTTTTTTTTAATTTGGGAGTGTTAAAAGAGGTTATAAAGAATAATCTCTCATGATTCAGTCTGATAGTTTCAGAATGTACCTCATACTCTAATAAGAAACACTGTCCTCAACTTTTGAGCAAATAATATGTTCATAACCTTTTTAAAGATTACAAATTACTACTGGGCCTAAGCTTGATTGTTTATATTCCACTTGCTTTTTAAATAGCATTACTTTGACTTCACTGAGTCAGTAAAATGTGACAAAGGCTCTTAGATTTTGTATTTTAGTGTCAGTACAGTGAATGCCACAAAAATGTGAGTCATGCTAATCATACATCCCATAGCGTGAAAAGCTTATGGTCTACAGCCCCAGTCATGGAAATATTTATGTGCAGGACTAACTTTCTGCATTTTGATATGAAAGGTTTAGTAAGCTGTTTAAATATAAATACATTTCTATTGGTAAAGGCCTGTGAACCTCTTCTGCAGCTGCTCACTCAGCTCAGAGGTCCCTGGTCACATGAGAAAATTGAATGAGCAGGACCTGCCCAATTCCTCTGACATTGCCCATGAGGCGTAAAGGATTCCACTGACATCTGTAGGAAGCTGACAGCAGAGTCAGGATGGAAGGTCTGGACATATAAATAGATTTATAGGCTGGGACTGTAGCATGGACAGGACAAACTGACTGCTGAAGGTACCAAGGTTTACACAGCAAACCTGAAGTTAATGGTTTAACGGCAGCAGTGAATTATTTTGAATTGCATCAGAATCAAAAAGGGGATAGAAACTCTGAATAAAATAATTAACTTCAAGGCTTCTTCTCTGCTGCAAATTTAGAACAAATTATTTACCCACATAACTAGTACTTATAACCTGGGAATTGCTAACCAGTGATTATTTTTGTACTCTAATAATAATATAACATGTAATGTTACAAAGTACCTTACTTATTAAGTTGGATTTACTGTCACAGAATCTGCACACTCTGAATTCATAATATAACATGATTGATGAGACATCTCCTTTTGGAAGCAGATGCCAGTAATGCATTTAAAATACTGTGGCAGTGTATTATTTCATATTTATGAACGACGTCCTCTTTAGAATAGCACTTCACTTCCTAGCCCTGGTTCTCTATTCTATTTATATTTTGGGAGGTTTTCTTGGTTGATCTGTCATTCTGCTAATGTCTAATGCATTGAATCAGAAAATGCTTCAATCATGACCTGAAAATTAAAAGGTGGCATTCTTAATTAAATCAATAAACTAATTGCTGTATAGTAGCAATTCAATTTAGGTGCTTTGATTGCTCTCCCTTAGCAAGTACTTCCAGACACAGAGTGACTTCAGACTAAGATTGTATCTGTCAGACTGTGAAACTTTGAACATTTAATTTCCATTAATTGATTTCCTCAGTGTTAACAAATATGATATCAGATTCTCAAATAAGAACTTAAATAGGGTGATTTTTATCTACATAAATGCAAATAAAATAATGATTCAAAGCCCAGATGATCAGAATTTTTACTCTCTAATATGTAATTATTCACAGCCCAATTGTGTATCTAAGCAGTTTCTAAACAGGACAAAGAATAGAAATCTGGGATGTCACTTTTGGTCCTTTCTTTTGTGGTTGTTGTTGGATAAGAGGGGAAACCAGCAGTGCCTTCTGAATATTAAAGTAGTTAGCTTTATTGTCATGAAAAGAAATTTGTTTAAAAGCTTGATGGTAAATACATGAACCAAAGATATTTATTGTACTATACAGTAAAATAATGTTTTAAGGATATCTGTGTTTAAAGACTGAACTTCCCATGTAACACATTGGCATTTTGAGCACTTGTCAGCAAAGTAAGTCTCTACTTTTACCTCAAGCCGCTTCAAGCACTCAGTTCAACCCTAAAAAAATAGAGATCATCCAAGAATGAGAATTCTCTTGTTTCTGCAGCTCGTTATTATTGAGCACTAAGGAATGCCTTTTGGGGGGGTCTTTTTTCCCTTCTAGTTGTGCCATCGAGTCCGACAATGGCCTCCTCCACTAGCCTCCCCTCCAACTGTAGCAGCTCCTCTGGGATTTTCTCCTTCTCACCAGCCAACATGGTCTCAGCGGTGAAACAGAAGAGCGCGTTCGCGCCCGTCGTGAGACCCCAAACCTCACCCCCTCCCACCTGCACCAGCACCAATGGCAATAGCCTGCAAGGTAGGTGCAACCCAGGCTGCACAGGAGGTGGCTGCTCCCAGCCCTGAGCTCAGGTGTCTGGAAGCCACACCGAGCTGCCCCAGGGGAGAGAAGGCAGTGGGGGATCCCTGGTGGGCTCTGTCCTAAAGTTTCCTCCTCTAGAGAGTAACTGGACTCCACCCCCCAGCCCACCTTGTGCCCTGCAGGTGTTTGGCAACCACCCTATCTCTAACCCAGCTAATTCTGCTCAGTTGAGAGGCTGTGTCTTTTAAAGCACGGACCTACTGTTTTGATAAACACAAGTAATATTTCAGCTTACTAATACCGTCCTTTTTCTTTCTTTCCTCTCTTATTCCCTGTTGTCGTCCTTTATCAGACCAGTCTTTTGTGGACTCTAGCAAGTACTCCACTGCAGGGTCTCTCCAGGGGCTGGCCTTCTCCTGAAGTACGTCACTCAATCTTCCCTTCCTTTTTGTCCTTTGTCATAGTACACTTGTGCAGAAATCCTACTGAGAGCAAACAGACCGTTACGGAGCTTGGCACAAACCCTCCCTTTCATAAACAGGAGATGCATTACAAACCAACAGCAGCGTTTTCCACTTTCACTCACACCAGGGCAAACATTAGTTTCCACTGATTAATGTACTCCTGTGCCAATTAATTCCACAAATGGTGCGGGGCCTTTTGGAAAGCCTATTGAGCTGTTGGTATCAAGGGGCTGCTCCTTTTCTGCATCCCTTCCCCTCTCATTACAAGTTCTCCAGCATTAGTACCTAAATCCATTTGAAGGGCTGGTGCAGGCGAGGCAGTGACAGACAAATCTTGTCAGACTGAGGGTGCTGCACAGCCCAGCACTGCCCATCTCATGGTTTGGCTGAGTCTGTTTTACAGCCCTGTGTCTAAACCTCCCCTGGTGATTCCCTCGCTGCACATCACTGTGCTGAGAGAGGCATTTTCCTGCTTGCTTAGATCCAGGGGTTTCCCTAAGCAGATGCAGCCAGCTGCCTCTGGCTGCCAGAGGTGGGAAATATTTCATGGTGTGCGTTGTGCTTCCTCCAGACCTGAGGTTTGTTTCCTTTCCATGAGCCCTGTGCAAATTATCCAAAGGGCATCGAGTGGGGAGTAAAATCCGTCCTTTTTTAAGCCAGGTTCAGAAGGAGGTGTGCAGAGCAGGATGGTTGCACAAACTCCACACGTCACTCAGCCTCTGGAAAGAGGAACACTGGGCTTGAAGACAAAATGCTGATGGCACCATTAGCGGCCAAAATAAAAAAAAAATCTATGCAAGCAGAATGGAAGGAATTCATTCATAAAAGCTTGGATCTATTGTGCCTGAAGGAAAGCATTGTCCTCAGTGCATGTTACACTGGTGAACAGGGGGGAGGAATCCTTCAAGGTGCACACATACACACAGAGAAAAACTCTGCAGAAACTGTAAATTTACTGGGAACTAATAAGCACTGGGTACCGTCAGTTAGGGCGTTGTAAGAAATACAAATTGTGTCAGGAATAAGACAAAACGAAATTTTCAGGTGAACCACAGCATTTAGGAGATTTGGTTTTGAACATTTAAAAGAATTGGCAGGGCTGACATGCTTCAAGTTTTAAAAGCAACAGCTAATAATATTTCTCATGTGAAATAAAAAAAAAATGAAGCTTTTGAACATGTTAATGTTTTTTTTCCCTCTCTTCACCTTGTCCTATCTTCTCGTTGTGGATGGAGAGAAAAAAACAAGTAACAGGAGAAAGCTTTTTCAGCTTTTCTCCTTTCACAAGACACAGAATTCTCAGATTCCATGTACTCAGTTATGAAAAACAATTACGGAATGAGCCGAGAGCACTGGACACAACTAGAGCTGTGTGATTGCCTCCTCACTGTGTCACCTCCACACCTGCAATGCCCAGAAACCACACAGATCTGAGCCTTTCCCCTAATTTTTGTGTTTAACAATTCAGTTTTCATAATAGGAATGAGCCACCAAGGGATGGTTCATTTCTAGGTCATCCCTGAACTTCTTGGTGAGTTAAAGACACACAGCCTTTGGTCCCGTGCCTCCTGACACCACCTGAGGCTTGTAATAATCACTCAGAGATGCACTGCCTGTTGTGCCTTAATGCTTAAATAAACAACCATGTGTAAGGAGGCTGTCTTATCTCTCTTGGGCTTCTGGATACATCAGAAAGCAATCAAGCTTTCCTTATGTAGCTCAGATATCAGCAGAACTCACTAAAACAGCAGCCAGGCTTATCTGTTGTTCTCTTTGCCATGCAATTTTGTAAAACCCCAAATACATTATTTCCGTAATTTGCTGGCAGCAAATACAAATTAGTATATGATAGAAGAAATAAAGGCCATTGGTGGGAGCTTTTCTATTCTCTGCTCTCCCTTTTTGGAGGTGTGTGATCTCATACCTACACTGTTTCCCACTGATATCTCTGTTTTCAGGATCAATAACAGGCTACAGCTGGGAGAATTTGCATGACTAGATGTAGCACTTATGGCATAAAAGTGGAGCGATCTAAATGAAGACTTGGAAAGAATGGAAATATCAAAGCTTTTAGGCAGGAAAGATATCATTTGCCTTGTAATTTAATTCAGAATTTCAGGGCTCTTCAAAAACAATAATGCTTCGAAAAAGGGAGCTGAGATCTGCCTCTGTGCCATTTGTTTCCAACAGCAAAAGGTACGTGGCTGATCTGAAACCACAGGGAAATGCCTAAATCATGAAGGGAGGAATTGCAAATATCTCACCTTTGTTGGGCTCCTACCCAGGGGTAGACAGCTGTCCTGTCCCAAGAGACACAATTCTTGACCAGTTATTGGTGAAATTGATTTGCTTCTGGTGAATCTCTCAGATTGAGTGTTGGAGCAGTATCTTGACATTTTCTGTAGGAAAGATACTTTTTCTAAAGGAAAGAAACACCTTGTCCTAAAGGGTCCTCTATGCTTCTCTCCTCAGTGTCTTCCTGTAGGACTAAAAGCATCTTAACTCACCTTTCTATCCCTTTTATCCTCACTCTCAGCTCCTTGAAGAACCCTTATGTGGGGGTACACAATCAGTACAGTGATTCCACACAATAAATTCCAATAATTGAAATGCTGTTGCAGTGTGCCACCTCTGAGGGTGGCCTGTTGCAAACATGTAGGATGTGTTTTGCATTCTCTCCTTCTCCCCTCGTTTCGTTTCATTTAATCAGTGCAGTTTACTCGAGCTGTTCTCCCCTTGCTGATTAGACTTGTAATTCTTGCACATATGGTGGTGTTTGTGGAGAAAACATTTCCCTCCTCTCCCCCTCCAACCCCCAAATCTGTGAGTCTTTTACTTTGGCTCTGTTCTTATCAAATAATTGCAGCTGTAATTAAAGCACAATGAATCAGCACCAGTCACGGGGTTGAGTCCTTCCTTAAGAAATTACATGTCCAGATGTCTGGAATGGCAGGCAGCATTTAAATCATGTGCCTGGGAAGTGCCACCAACCTGAAGGCGAATCTGTTTTTCTACCTTTTGGCAAATAACTGTACAACTGGCATTTTAGAGACGCGTTGTTTTCACAGTTTCCATCATAAACTTCCATGACCACCCCCTGTAATGATGTGCCTGCTCACAGTGTGTCCCCAGGACACTTGGGATGTCTGATCTGAGTCCCCTGTAAATAGAGAGAGATTGAGCTGGAGGTCAATTTATGTTCAAAACTGTCCCTGCTGACTTTTCATAAATGTCTGTCTGCTAAAAGAGGTGGTGGTTTCATAGAAAATGAGGTTAAAAAGCATAATAAAGAAATGCTGGTGATTCACCTTAGCCAGCAAAAGAGAAAACATCCTAAATTAACATTCACCTGTGACTCACTTTGATGTAGCTGGGGGCGTCTGCTACAAGTGGAGTAAGAAAGATGTTGGCCTGCTAACCCAGGAGTTAAGCAGGTATTTCAATTTCAGAATTGGGTTTGAGAGTTCAAGTCCTTTTCTGAGCACCTGGAAATGTACAGATAAGCCCCAGGGGTGAACCCTGACCTTTGGGAGGATTGGCCCAGGGGACGACCCTGGCCAGAGTGTCACTGAAGGGACACCTCCCCAGGGCCATGCCAGTGCTGGCCTGTGGGACTCCAGCTGAATTCCCCTAAAAATAAAGAAACCTCCCTGATTTCCCTAATCCTTGGTGCAAATACCTGCTTTGCTTTTAAAAGAGTCACAGAATGTGTGGCAGTGGCTGGGTTGAGTCGAGGCATCCTCAGCACTTGGGGATTTTGAAACTAAAAGCAGAAAAATAAGTTGGGGTCTGATGCTGATATTAAGGAAGGACACAATTCTACAAGAAAACGGGTAATTTCAGCAAAGTCACTTGCAATTTGAATCATTTTCCAGTCAGAAGGAAGCTTCTCATGATTATTGTATACACAGTTGTCTCTTATGAGTGATGTATATAAATTTAACTCAAAGTACATCTGATTACATCGCTAGTAAATGTTTAAAGCTCTGAGGACTTAAAAGTTGCTTAATAATGCAGAAAATTAACTTTTTCCCTCTCTCTTTCTCTCTCTCCCCCCACCCCTTTCCTTCAACAGCTATATCTGGCATGATTGTTCCCCCCATGTGAAAGAATTGCCTTGAAGAATTTTATTAATGAAGAGGTTGAATTCTGCTTCAGAGAGAATCTGATACAAGTCCCAGAGTGGAACTTTTTACTCAGGCCTTTTTAAAAATAAAAAAAGAAATAAAGAAGGATCTTACAATAACTGCAGATTTTTAAACAAAACAAAAATCACCATCCTTGCAAATACTGAAATTAACAATCCACAATTGCAAGGTGTTGATTCAAGTTGTCCATCCCAAATACCTGGGAGATATATTTATTGTATGTTGATAAAAAATCCACCTTTTTTTTTTTTTCTGGGGGTGGGGACTTGCTTTTATTTCCTTCTGGTTTTTTGTGGGTTTTTTTTGGTTTTGGGTTTTTTTTTTAAGGCTTGATTTAACTCAACACCATTTGTCTTTTATAAATCATACAATTACACAAGGGACACTAGAGATGGAACTCCACATTTTTAATTTATGAATTTATTTTTATTTTTAAAAAAAAAAAGCTGTGTAAAGAAGAATAAAGTGGTGTCATTTACATACGAGTCTGTATGGGACAGAATAGAAGTGCCAGTTAGTTTTTAGTAGAAGAATTATGGCCATTTAATTAAGGGTCGGCTCATATATGTTGCTTATCCAGTGGTGACTTGCTGATATGACACGTTTTTTTAATGTTCTGATGAAATAGATATCACTCCCTAAAAAGCTGATATTTTTGGATTAAGAGGATGGGGTGAGGGGTGGGATTAGTAACCTCTGTCTTTAATATCAGGCTGAAAAAACTGTGTAAATAACACGACAGGAAAAGCTCACCCCAGAACGCCGGGTTGGAATGGGACCTTAAGGTCCAACTTGACACCATGATTTGGTTGAGGTCTTAGGGCTGGGTTGGACTCGATGATCTTGAAGGTCTCTGCCAACCTCCACATTCTGCGATTCTGTGAACTTGGCCCAAAGCTGGTGGAGGGGAAGGTAAAGGATGGAAATACCAAAAAACATTTCCTGTGGAAAGGCAAACCCAGTGCCTGTGGCTGCAATGAGTCGGTGAGCACGGGCCCATCTCTGTTTTTGGGTGACACCTCAGAGCCTCCAAACGCTCCCCTTCCCCAAGCACCGCCTCCCCCGGGCTCTGCCCTGTGGGTTTGGCACGGGGGGCACAGCTTGGGCCATCCCTGGGGGGCTTCCCTCCTCCCCCTGCCCTGCTGGTGCTGCTGGGGCAGGATGGGCACGGCCTCAGGCGGGGTTTGCACCCTCCCCACCCCAAAATCTCAGCCCAGGTTCCCACTGGTCATCCTTCCTGTATCAGTCGACCCTCCCAGTTTGCTCTATCCACGACAGGGAACTGCTTTTTGAGTAGTGAAACATGAGTTTGGGGGGCGGGGGGGGGGTTTCAAATCAAAACNAAAAAGGAAAAAAAAAAAAAAAGAAAAAAAAAGTTTTGCTATCATTATCTGGGAAGTGTTCTTAAAAATTATTAGTCAAAGAGGCAGCAAAGCTCTGAAGATGCATTACCTGATATTTTTTCTTTGCTGTTGTGTTTTTGTATGTAGTTATAAATACTGTAGATTTTTTGTGATTTTTTGCCAAAGTTGTTGTTCTATTTATACATTTTAATGTCTTAAGACAGTTTTTTCAATATCACAAAAAGAAAAAAAAGAATTTTACTGCATATTTTGCAAAAAGAGCTCACTACCTTTAGCTTGCACATACTTGCAAATTAATTAAAGAAAAAAAAAGCTTTTTGTTTCTGTTTTTTGTTTGTTTGTTTTACGGGGGATTTTGTAAAATATCCATATAAATAATGTATTTATCTTTGGAATTTGTACATTGCTTTTCGTCCCCTACAAGTTTATTTTATTGTGTATGTTTGCTATGTGAAAAGTGCTGATTTGTTTGGTCATTCACCGTTGTATTAGCTGTTTAAATGTGATTTTAATACATTTCATTTATAGGGTTGGTTTTTTTTTTAGTATTGTTTAAAACCATGCTTCCATTTTTTTTTTTAATTTCCACCCAAAAGCCATTGTCTATTTTTGTATTATTTGTAAGTTAAGAAGTTTTTTCCAATATATGGCAAAAAGTAGCATATTATTCTTGTAGCATTTAGTTATGTAGATTTAAAAAAAAAAATGTATCCTTTGCTTTTGAGGCTTAACAAAAACTAATGCTGTTTTACTCTATTAATATGCATGGGATTTCTCCTCTTTGGAGTGACGCATTTTTGTGCATTAAATATGGGGAGAAACTTCATAGAACTCAATGAAAATACTTTCTTTCTTAAGTCTGCTTGTATATTTCTCTGTCTTTCACATAAATATAAACCAGCAGATTGGATGCCTTAACAATGCAAATCATATTCATTTCACTTGTACATTGTACTGTGCACCAGAACTGTCAATCATCACTAACATTCTAAAAAAAAAAAAAAAAAAGGAATTGAAAAGCACAAAAGAACTGTTTTGTTACCTTAAAACAATATAACTTTTTTCTAGTCGAGCAAGAAATCATTTACAACGATGCTGCAACTGTGCATGCTTCCTGTATGAATTTTGCAATGGTTTTCACTAGAATGTCACAGTGTGATCTTTGGGGGGAAGGGAAAGAAAAAACAGGATTTTTTTTTTCTTTTTTCTTTTTTCATGGTGAGAAAATAAAAGAAGAGAAAACTGGAAAAAAAAAAATGTGAGAGACATCAGTTTATTGCTTCTCTGTATTCCAAGCGATTATTCTAAGTCACATAATAAGCAACAGCACGACAATGTAATCAGATTTAAAGCCATATTTTGTCCAGTGACACCATCGATTACTCTTGTAGAGCTCCACCCAGCCCCAGCAGCTCTGACACCACTTTAGCCACATTTGTAGTCTCTATCCAGTGTCCGAAGAGCCTTTGACAATGTGCATAATTCCGTTCCTTCACAGCTATTTATTGTGATCCGATGAGTGGGAATTTATCAAAAATCTCCCCCTGCACCTCCCTCTGTCTTTTACAAAGTAAAAGATGCAGCTGTTTACAGAATATGGCTTTAAGTGGAAACATTCAGATTTCAGTTTTAACAAGGTGAAGCTTCACAATGACTGGATTGCATAAAGTAATGCCTATTTCCTCACAGTTGTACTAGGATGCAGCTAAAATGAAGTCATCTCTGAAACTACTAACCTTTCACCTTCTTATCTAAATCTTTTTGAATAGACACACACACTGTACAGTTCTATTGTTAGAGAAACTAACTACTGTAGAGATTGTTATAATTTTTTTGCAGAAATTCAAGCTGTAAAAACTTTTCAACTTTCACAATATTTAATTAAAGTTACTTCCTGTCTGTGAATACAGCTCCTAGTTGTGTGTTTATTTTTCTGCCTCTGCTAGTCAGGAGATGAAGGAAAAAAAAAAAGAAATAGAAGCCAGAGGCTACTGAATCGTCTTCCTGAAATTAAGGAGAGACAGAAATTCATGGAATTACACAGTGAAACGTGGTGAATGCTGGTGCTCTGAAATGCTTTTCCCTCTGTCTTTAGTGGATTTCGAAGGATCCTCACTCAGAATGCTGAATGTTCATCCCGGTAATCTTATTATTTCCATTGTTCCAGTCTGCTGTTTGCCCGAAGGACCAACATAGTATTTTCTAGTGGATTTCAGGGCCATATTTGGCTTTAGAAGCTGTCTCTCTCTAAACACAGTGGTCATGGAGCACCAGGCACATCCTGCCCTGTGCCAGGGAACTGGGAGTTTCCATCTTGGTGGTATTTAAATCAATGGCAGCACGTCCAGGTGTCCAGTGGCTGCTCAGGGCCAGCTCCAAGAGCTGCATCGGCCTGTGCTGAGCTCCTTGGCCATGAGGGAGGCTCCTACAAAGGGTTTCCATCCCTCTACCCTTCCTAAATGACAAATCCATCAGCTGCCAGATTGGTTCCAGGCATTCTGTTCCACTCTGCGCTCCTCTGGCAGGGGAGGACAGGAGGAATTTTACCTCTGGCTTATGGAGGGCTGACACACACTGGCACTTCATTTCTCTGTCATACAGATCTTTAAGCACCAGACCTAATGCAGGGCTCCAAGGAAGGAATAGGAATGCTGGGTGTTTCAGTTTAAATTAAAATTCACTTTAAAAACACGAAGTTGCTAAAACATAAGCAGCTGGAAGTGGCTTTTTGCACTGTGAAGTGGTGGGTGTCTCTTAAATGTGAGCAGATCCATTCCAGTAGTTGTTAGAGAAAGGAGAGACATTGGCAAAGTCAGACCCCAAATGTGTTTATTCTGTCAGCACAGGAGATCTGTTTTTTCTGTCTGAGATAATTCTCCTGGTTCTCTTTCAAATGGTGTGAATATTGGCTCACCAACTCACTACAAAGATGTTGGGTCAGTGTGTCTGAGAAGCAGGCTGAGGGATTAAATTCAGGATGTAGTATAAGCTGTAATAGGTACAGCAGAACAAGAGTTCTGCTTCAGTCTTTTGGATCTAGAGACAATGGATTTGTTTGAAATTTAAATTTAATTTCTTTTTTTTTTTTTTGAGTTGCATTTAACAAGGAAGGGGGGTTAGGATGGCAGGAGGCTGCAAAGCTGAGATGTTGGGGAGTCTGCTGGGCAGCCCCAGTGGTGCTCTGACAGCCCAAACTGAGCCCAGCTGGGGGACAGGACTGTAACAGAGGGAAAATGGCTTTTCTGATGCCAAAATAAAACCCTCTGAAACCCTCCAAAGCATGAGGGCCAGGTGCAGGGTGCACATCCAGATGTGTCTGAGTGAGACATTGGCCCATGATGGGCCCTGACTGTCATCTGTCATCACACAGGGAAATGTGACATAAAGTGTATAATGACATGAATTACTGTTACCCCCTACCTGGTGGCTTCTTCCATTTTTTAGCCACTGTAGAAGTCATTTTGACTGAAGGTCTGCCCCTGGCAGTGGGATTGGCTGTGATTTTGTGTGGACATGTCTCTAATTTTTTATTAAAGGAACCTCAGCAAGATTAGGTGCCTTCACTTGTAGTTTCCTGGCCTTGCCTGTGTCTGGTTGTTCCCTTTAGAGTCTCTCCAGGCTTGTGTCACAGTTACAATCATTCATGTAACTCTCCTTAGCACCACAGCCCCTTTATCTTGTCATTGCATGGGGCAGCTGAAGACACATTCGATGTTATTCCCTTGATTTCCTGAGCTCCTTCCTGTTTACTGCCCCTTGCTCCCCAGTCCTCTCGCAAATATTCACATTGTGCCGCTGTGCTACAGATGGGTTCAGCCTCCCACAGAGTCCCTGGCCCCCAGCTCAGCTCCAGACTCCTTCAATTCCACAGGACAGAAGTTTTGGGAAGTGCTTCAGCAAAAACCACATTCCCCACCCACAGCAGCATTACAGAAGCATCACTTGATACTCTTCTCCCTTCACAAACACAACTATCATCGTAGTAATAAAATGTGCAAATCCTGACAGTGAACATCTCAAGCCCACTAAATACAATAAGGTCACATCTCAGAGGTGCTGAGCGCCTGACACTGAGTTCCTTGAGGCTCTTGGTCAGCTGGTCACTGCCCCCTTGTCCACCCACCAGTTGTACTCACTCCTTCCTGTCGTTTGCCACCTCCTGCCTGCCCCAGCACTGTTGTCTCAATGAAACAACGACTGATTTGGGCCCATCTGACAGCTCTGTTTCCTTTACTTCCCAGCAGGTGTTGGCTCTGGCATCTCTTTTCCCCAGCATCTAATGCTGATATTTCAGTAGCAGAGGTCAGGTCACTACTTTAGATAAATAAGAAATAGTTCCAACTCCACAGCCCTCTCCACTCTTCCTCCCCTTGGTGCCCTTGAGGATAGAGCTAGACCAGAGCTTGTGGCACTGCTCCAAGGTGATTGGCAGGCCATGGGAACAGGCACACATCTTAGAAAACTGTAATAAAGTAATTCCAGGACACCAATGCCAATGAATACCCAGGTTGCAGCCTGACAGCAGAGACTGCAGTTCTAGGTGGTTTTTTTTGTGTGGGCCTACAACAGGAATAACAAATATAGTGGCCTAACACGTATTTCCCCCTTATTTTCTATGAAAAACCCAAACTTTATCACTAATATGTATGTACATTTGAAGAACTCAATGAAAAAAATCATTTAGATGATCATTTAACACTTTCTTGAAACATATCATAACCTCTATTCTATATGGACCAGTCCAAATTAACTCTGCTTTGTATAAGGGAATGAAATTGTCTCCTGGTTTTTTTTGTTAAATAATATGAATCCCTAATCTTTGCCCACTTATCCATGTCAAAATGTATCTTGTACTGCGAGCCCTTACAAAAGTTTTAGCAGGTTTGTGACAGAGCCTCCCTGTGTCACTGTGTCGTGGTGATTCACTGCAGCCTGGCAGCTCTTGGCTCTTGAAAAAGGGAAGGACTGATGATGTTCTGGGTGTGCACAAGCTCTTGAGGGGCTCAGTTATCTGGTTGAGAACAATTAAGGACAAATTCAACCTGAGGATCCTCCCTGTAGAGGGGCAGCAGCTCAGACCAGAGCTCAGCACAGGAGGCACAAAAATGCAGCCCTGTTTGTGCCCCTGTGTGTGTTCAGGTGGGGAACTGTGAGAACCGTGGAAAGCAAGGCCCAAGGTGACTCTGATCATAAAAATTGACTTTTCTGCAGTCTAGAGGAAAAGGGAGCACAAAAATTTCATTTCCTCTCCCCGCCAGACCCACACTGTGCCCCCCAGCTTTGCAGGGTCCTGCCCACTGTCTCCCTGCCCAGCAGCCCTGCCAGGGAGGGCTCTGCCTTTTGTCTCTTTTCCAGGGAGCTTTGCTCACTCAGCTCACCCAGCCTGCCCCAGGCACTGCCTCTCTCCCCCACCTCACCACCATTAACTTTGCCTTCAACCTCTGCTGCATCATTGCCTTCTCCTGAGGGTTCCCTATTTATATAGAGGGGAAAATGCTGTTGCTGGGACTGGAAATATTTTGTTACCTTTTTCTGCTTAAGTGCGAGGCATTTTTATCTGTGATCTCTGGAGACTTATGCTACAGTGGGACTGATTTTATCCACTTACTCAATGCACTTTAGTTCAATAATGATTACAGAACTTCTACATAATATATTAGGTATAGCTGATTTCCCAGGGTTTGTAGCCCTCCATCTCCCCAAGCATTTAAGAAGGAATCTCTCTGTGCTAGGGATGTTATGAATGATAAACTCCTCGGCAGTCATGATGTAAAGGTAATAGCAGCAGTGGGCCAGGAAGGCAGAGGCAGGCACTGGGCTGGAAAATGCCAAAGCCTGTGGATAATGCAAGCCCAGAGCAGTGCCTTGCTTTGTTCATTTTATCACTGCTCCTTGGTGCATCAGCAGCACTTGCAACCTAGTCCAGGCAACCCAAGCCGGATTCCCAAATTCTCTCTCCATCACCTTACCACAGTCTGAGAGTTTTGGCAATTCACTGGCTCCACTGCAGGGCAGGGCTGACCTGGTCTCTCCTTCTCACTCATCCTCTTTTTGTTTTTAACCTCAAGTTGAGTTTCAGCTTGCTCAGCTGTGGGTTCAGCAGCCATGAGTGGCCCTGTATCAGCCAGCCCTGAGGGGTTGCAGAAAGCCTGTACGTTTGTTTTCTTCAAACAGCAAAAGTGTTTGTGGTCACGGCCTCCTGCACACCTGAGGTTACACACAGTGCCCAGACCTGGTCCTCAGCTTTCCCCAGCCTGAGGGGCTTTCTAGGCATATTTCCCCATCACAGAGATTGCAAGGCTTCTCCATCCTCTGCTATCCCTGATGTTAATAATGTGTGTTCTCCACCTGCCCTCCCTGGCCTGGCTGCAGAGGGCATCCAGTTCCTCTCCGAAAATCCCAATCCTGACTCATTCATTTGCCCCAGGGGGTGCCCCGGGGAGTGCCCTATCTTACTGCCATCAGCCTCCCCAGTCGGTGCTGATGGTGCCCTTTTTTTTTTTTTAAACAAAAGCCCTGTTTTAATCCATTTGCTGATAATATTTTCATTTCAGTAACACTTTTTTTGGCAGCGAGTCCCACAGGTTCATTGCTGGAGTCTGTCCTTGTGCAGTGGGGCTGCTGCAGGGGTGAGGATGGGGACAGGGGGGGCTGGGACTGCTCCTGGCGCAGAGGGGCAGCTCAGGGCAGCTCCCATCCCTGCCGCAGCCCCTGACTGACAGCAGGAAACACCAACAGGGAAGTTGCTACCAGCTACCAGCTGTTTCAACAGTTTTAATCACAGGGCGAGCTGCAAGATAAATAAATAAATAAAGCCCACGAAGTGACAAAACAAATGGCCTGGTCCCCGAGACAGATTTGGAGCTTCTGGCTGCCTTCACAGGAGAGCAGCCTGTGAGCTCCCACCCTCCCTCCCCCAAATAATTAATTTATCACTTAGCAGTGCCGCGGCTCTGCAGAAGGCGCTCAGAGATGGCATTTGAAGGTGAACTCCAGGCCTCTGGAGGGGCTGTGGGGCTGGGGAAAGAGGCAGCCGAGTTCTGGAGCCTGCAGGTGATCACAGGGGGATTTATATCAACCTGCTCGAGCTACCATGAGCCAGCACGAGCTATTTTGTTCTGCCATCACAAATCACTGTTATGCCCTTTCTGCCTTAAACACTGTGGATCAGCTATAACAACACTTGATATTTATTTTATTTCAACTATCACTCTGATTTGTCAGGTGTATTTTTTATGCACAGCAGGTGTACCCTAATGGGGTTAGGGAATAAACAGCAAATTGATGGGCTTACACACCCATTAGCTAATGGGTTACTAAGCAAAAGGGACTCTGTTTAACCCCACTGCACTTAGCCCACTGCTAGGAGGAATGTTAAAGACTATAAGCTAACACTCAAATGTCTCTCCACGGACCCAGGGGAAGAGAGCTCAAACTTTAATGCATCTCTTTTGATAGGCAGGTGAATGAATGTGGCTATCATTATGCAATCACACAGCTGTGGAACTATTTATCAGCCACACATCATGCCCCGTGAACCCTGCGTGCTCCTGGCCCTGCGCTGCCAGCCTGGCCCTGTGGGGCACTGAGAGGGTTAAGCAGGATGAATTCCTCCCAGACAGGTGCTTCCCACATCCCACTTGCATGTGCAGAAAACACAGAGCTGCCACTGGGACCCCAGCACTACCCAGCTCTACACACCTTGTTCTGAGCTTTTTTTTTTTTTTTGTGCAAAGGCCTTGTGTCAACACCAGCTTTAATCAGTTATTTCAAGATAGATGTGCCTCGTTAGCATCAGAACAATGCAATTACTTCCCCTCCTCCCCTCTCTCCAAATCCCGGGGTTTTATTGGCCTATTAATGGTTTGATTTGTTGTTGGTAGAAACAAGAAGGATTCCAACTCATTGATCATATTATCCTACAGATATCCAGCAGAATAAATAAATGGGATAATAAAACCCAAACCACGCGCTCAAAGGTTACATTTTCTCAATCCTTTAGTGTTCTGCATCATAGTTTATGCTCCCTTTCAACCACAAATACACCATTCAGTGCAGTACATGACAGTTAAAGAAGGTCTGCAATGTTAAAGGTTATATTTGCAATCTTTTGCCGTCTTCCTCACGTGGAAACCAGTCACGCTGATCCCGCTGTCCACAAATGCAATAAGGAACAACCCTCTGACACAGGTGGTGTAATCAAAAGCCAATTCCAAAGGAGCCTTCTGTAAATATCAACTGGATCCAGGCATATGCATGCTTGGCTTGGAGCACCAGCAGAGTCCTGCTGACTTCAATGGGGTGGCTCCTGCGTTTGAAGAGAAATGGGTGCGTGCGTGACGGAGAGCCGAAGGTCGAGGAATAAAAACCAGGAGAGAAAATAGTTTTGTGCTGCTTTTCTCTAAGCAGTGACACAAAACCTCACAGCCAGGGAGAAGCTCGGGCCCTTTCACACTCCTTTGTGGCTGCCTGTTCCTGGGGTGCTTTCAGGTGTCTCTTGCATTTAGCTCTGGAGCCTGTTCCCTGGGGGATGTGGGGTGCCTGTGGCAGAGAGAGGGGACGTGGTGCTGCTCATGCCACTGGGCTCTTGTTGCCAGTTCCTTCCTGGACAGGGAAAGTGTTTCAGGCACCTGGCAGACCAACAGCTGGACGCTTCAGCTTGGTTACAAACACCACTGCAGAAACTGCCACAGGTACGGAGGCCAGGACAGGGGACACGGACTCCAGTGTGATCAAAATGACAGCGCAGGTCCCTCCTTATCCTGGGGAGTAGCAGTCAAACAGAAATCTGCTGATGCCCACTGGAAGGTGAACTGCTCTGTTGCCGTCTCCAAATGAAGCTCCACAAGTGTGGAGTCATTCAGGTGAGGACTGGATCCAACTTTAGGTTGTAGACTCTGCGTTGGAGACGATTTAATTTATGTTGGAACTCATCAGCATCAGTCTAAAAGGCTGCAACAGCATAGCAACAAGCTTGTTAATTACTAAGCAATTATTTTACTCAACTTTTAGACCAAGGGGATGCCCAAAATATCCGCATCTGTTTCATTTTGAGGTCTTATTGTTCCTTCCATGCTGTAGCTGAGGTTATTTTGCAGCAGCTGTCAGTCATAGCAGTAACAACTTCCACAGCAGCAGCAACAGCAGCAGCTTCCATTTGGCAAGCTGACTGCACAGAAAGGGCTGTGATGGAGTGGAAAGGGTTTCTTTCTTAATATCATCTTCCCCTAGGATAGACTATTTTGCCCTCTCCAGCAGAACATGCTTGGATCACACTGCAGAGTTTCTGACTGCTGCTTTTAAACAGGTATCTCTGTTTGTTTCTATCAACACATTTCAGCTCCTCTGGCATGCTGTCTCTGCAGCTCTAATAGAGACACTTCACATGTAATAGGGTCACACCGTGATCCTCACGTTCACTTCCATTCTATCACCATGTTAAATTGAAACAATGTGCGTGTGTCAGATTTCTGCAGTGCAGGGGAGCTGCAGCATCTACAAGTTTTGTGGTGTGATGAAACTAATGATTTGGGGTTTATTTTCTCGGTACCACGTTCGGCTGATAAACTCTCGAAAACGCACCTTACCTCATTTTCTCTCTGTCTTTTTACCTCTCAAGAGCTTTCACCAACAGATCTACTTTCACGCTGGGAAAAAAAAAAGTAATTTTATCAGTAATTTATGGAAATTAGAAAACTGATTAGCATAAAGCTTCTACTTGTGATAGTGGGGTTACAAAAGTGGGTTGATAGGTAAAAATGATCTCCTTAGTGATAATTAACTTTGATCTCTTAAATAACTGTTAACTTTCATAAAGAAGGAGAGTACAAATGACATTTGCATCGTGGCAACTGAAAAAAGGCAGAACATAACTTTCATTGGAGATCACATGATAAGCTCTGTTCTCACGGAAAATATACTCGTTTCAAAGCAAAATGACATGAATTGTCAAGGACTGTTGGGTTTGTTCTTGTATCTCGTGCTACCCTGAGTGCACTGAGATGAGACATTGCATATGCTTGTGTGAACAGCTCTGTACAGCCATGTAAATGATATGTATTTATCTGCAAGGAAATGACAATGCACGCTCTGCCTCGCTCCTCTATGGGACCATTCATCCAAGGACTCCCAAGTCCTTTATAAACATTAATTCATTCTGACTACTATGTGGCTGTGAGGAAAGTAAATATTAGTCTTATTGCAATATTATTGGGAAATGGAGAGATACAGCAGAGAAGAGACTCATTCAAGGGCAGTGGATTCCAGCTGCAGTGCTGAGCCCCTGGGTGTGTGTGCAGGGGTGGCCCCCAGGCACAGCACTGGGCACCAGAACTTCACTCCCTGAACTTTGCTCCAGTGATTTTTTTGGAAAATTCTCACACCAATATTTGTTTCTGAACGATTTCAGTGCCTGTTTGGGGCAGGACAGTCTCACCACCTCTGTTTTAAAAGTGAGAAACTGAGGCAAAGTAGAAAAAAAAAATCAGCACATGAATATCCAGTTTGAGAAATCAAGGGCCCACCAGTTTTAACCAGAAGTCTCTCCCAGTCTGCAGTTCCAACCTTAAGCCAAAAGATGAGCAGTTGTATTGAGTTTTATGGACTTTATTAAAAACCAAGGCTTCAAAACTGAAGCATAAAATCCCACTTGAATTTAGCATGCAAGCAAAGGAGAATTTTTGAAACCCAATGTACCAAACAGTAGTTGTGAGTAGCTGTGAGTCCTCTCAAAATGGGTCTCAGTAAGATTTACACGTTTCTGGGGTTGAGATAAAGTAAGTGTAAACCAGAAGTTAAGTGTGAAATAAAGGGGGTATCAAGAAATGCAAAATCAAAATAATATCCTGAGATATAAATTCTTAGAGCTGTGCAGGCTCTGAATTTTGCTATTCATGGAAATCATCTTAGAACTTTTCTTGCACACTTAAAGCTCCTGGCACACTGACTTGTTGCAAAGAAACCACTGAAACATCTCAATATCTTTTTTCACTGGCTCCTCCAGACACCGAGTATGCCGGCCACTCTCTGAATCATTTTATCCTGTCATCTCTCTGCCTTTGATATGCATGAAGTTAAAGGGAAATGGCAGTCTCCTAACTTCTATTTCCACCCAATGTCATGGGAGAAAGGAAGGGGAAAAAAAAATCACTTTTTTTTTAATGCAGCTTTTAAAATAGAAAAGCAAAAAAAAAATTTTACAGCACTTAATAGGCCTCCCTTGCAATTTAAAAACTGATTTTCAGAAGCTCATATATTCAAATCTCCAAAGTCTATTTGAAGGCACATCTGAAGGTGCACCCTGCAACCTGTGTGTAGCAAACTCTTTTGAATCTTGTCCTTGAAACAAAAATTAGTGCCCCATGGGAGCTCAGCAGTGTAGGCAACCACTAACTGCAGAATGACTGAAAGCAGAGCTGAGAGTCCTTGCAGCTGGGAGGGAGAAGGGGATGAGAGAGCGAGGGAAGATGAGAAACCCTTCAGGAGCCATTTGGGAGACACTCACTGGGAAGAAGAAAGAAAGACATGCACTAAAAACAACAGAAACACAGGTGGAAATGGCCTACTGGGAAATCAGGCTGTCAACAAACAAAAGCCGAAGGCCAGAAAGCAGTTTCAGTAGCAGCCCCTGCTAACAGGGCTTCAGTGTTCAGTAAATAAATTAGCAGCAGGTTTGACTGTTTGGAAATTAGTAGTGACATGATGAAAGCAGCAAATGACTCGCTTTTATCTGGAGTGGAAGCACTAAACTTCCAAAGAAATCCTTGCTTGTATCAGGAGAAGCAGAGATGCTTATATCAGCTTAGACTTGAACAACAATTACATCAGAAAAGTTTCATTTCATTTACCAAAGGCTCAGAACTTTGTTTGTAACTGAGGAAACCTGTGTCCCTCTTGGCTGCTTCTGACAGCATCTCTCCTTTGAATAGTTTATAATTTTGGAGGTAAAAATAATACAGGTTAGGCAGATAGACAGACAGATACCTGAAGGTTTAAAAAAAGGATGTAGAGTTGGGATATTAGATCAACTCTTCAATTATTGCAAACTGGGAAAACTCCTTTGGGAGAAACTCCTGTGATTTACTTCTGTGAGAATCTGATTCTGTTTAATTAAATGGGAAGTAAATGAGGGGCTGAATAGTAAACACTTCAGCACGTGCTTAAACATTCAGCAAGTGCCAAAGTCCTATTGATTCCATTGAGATATAATTTGCTTAAGCACTCCTCCCCTGTAAGGGCTCTGACTGTACCAGGCCTCAGTTACTGCAGCTGAATGTTTATCATGTCAGAGGCTTTAAGAAGGGGCTCTTTTCCCACATCCTCATCGCTTAGGAAGATAATTGGATAAGGAGTATTTGCTCCAAAGTGAGCAAATATTTACGTAAGCTGTGCTGAGTGTGCTTGATAAGGTGGCAGGTCCAGGAGGAAGTTGGCACTCGCAGTGCACAGCAGGGGTGGCCTGGGCATTGCTTTGACCTGGTGGGTCCTTTCCACTGTCCAAGTGTGTGTGAACCCACTAAAACTTGAAATAGCAGCTCTGTCCTCATCACAGCCACTGCCTTTGATGAAGGGAAACAGGCGCTGCTGTATCTGTTGTCCACCACTTTGGGAGCTGGAACTGGGAGGTGGCAATGCCATGAAATTCCCAATCTAAAGAATCACAGGGCATGAAAACGGGCATGTTTCCCAGAGAGCTCATGTAGCCACACCACTGGAGGTTCTCAAGACTTGACTGGACACAACCCTGAACAATCTGATTTGATGCAACCTTTTTTGAGCCAAGGCTTGGACCAGATAACCTTCCATCCTAAATTATCCCATGGTTCCATAGAAACAAAACCTGACAGAAACGGCCAAGATTATGTGCAGCCATGTAATAATAGCTGGTACTGGCCTGTGACAGGAAGCTCAGGCCCAATTATACTGAGAAATTAATTAATTAAGGCAGACATAACATAGTTGGCTTTTTAGTAAATTGTTAGTTTTTTTCTACCCATGAACTCAATAGGAAAGCTGGAGTTGCATAGCCTGCATAATAACACAATAAGGTAGACAAAAATCTATCCAACAGCTAGGAGCCAATGACTTATCATCAATGGCTTTGTGTCAAAAGGGAGAGAAGTATCAATTGTTCTCCCACGGGGATTGATACCAGAGCCGGTATTAATCAATATACTCATTAACAGCCCAGAGAGGAATGTAAATTCAACAGCCACTGGATCTGGACAAGATTCAAAAGAATGGTGGGGAAGTGGCAAAGGAGGTAGTGGCATATAAGAAACACGCTTGTAGTCAAACCATGTGTAGATTTCATCAGATGAACGAGCAACATTTAATGTTTGTTTATTCAGGGAAGAATTTTACAGAAGATCAATATAAAATACAGTGGGGATAGTGCCTAAACCCATCCCTTCTCAAGGGCCCCAGGTTAATCAACTGCTTATTTCTCACACCTTTGCAAAAGGATGAGCCAAGGTATGAGTTCTGATCCATTAAAAGTCCTGCAAGATCATGTAAATTACCATTTAACAATTTCTTTGGCGTCAGGTGTGAAATGCTGTAGCCAAATGTCACAAGATATTTTGATTAAAAACGATTAGGAGGGTCACTAAAACTCTGTGAAGACTGGATTCAGTCCTAGCCTATGTCTTCACACTGACATTGATTAAAGAGATTTAAGAGTGTGGCAGATGAAAATTGCACCAATGATGACAATGGGACAAGATTTGACTTCTTGTGGTCTTGTATGGAAGGTGATACACATAATTCGTCTTCTCCCTCATCTTCTCAAACCTTCCTCATTTTCTGCATCTTCTCAGCACTTAGTCCTGGGTTTTGATGTGTGCATCTCTCTCTATATGCATGCATATACCGATTTGCTCCAAGATCCCCCTGGTGAAGGTGTGACTGAGCTGACCCAGTTGATAGCTATTAAGCCCAAACGAATTGCCACATTCATCTAAAGTGTCTCCTGTACCACACAGGTCAGAGCATTTGCCTGCACGGGTATCTCAATTATTGGTTCTTAGAAAATATAGTAAGAATTTATTCCACATATCAAGCCCTCATTTGTTGGAGGATGCATGGCCTCCCTTGCCCAAATGTTGATAGTGGGTTTGTACATTCTCGGTCTGAATTGGCTGTTGTAGCTGGCTTGTATCAAAATGTTTTTCCCCTCACGCAGCTACCCAGTGTTACCATTTAACTCCATAATGCATGGTAACTATCATTTTTATAAAATATGCTTATAAACCAGGAACTTCTATTACTCTCTTTTAAGCCCATGAAAACTCCCATGGACGTTAGTGCAAGTAGGGCCTGATATTTATTCATCGAAATCTGGAAGCGTGTGATGGAAAATAAGAAATCTTTTAAGCCACAGTTCTTAAGGGTATGTTGTGTGGTGTTTACTGTTCAACACATCAGAGCCTCATGGCCATATTAGTTGTATGAATGGGATAAGATTACTTGGGCAATTTTCCTCTACATTAGAAACAAATCACAGCTAAACCTCTGCTGGCTCCATACATTTTAAATTCCCATTTTCCCTCACTAGAACAGAAAAATAAATACATAGATAGCTGACCAAACTTAGGAAGTGTTCAAAGCAATCAAGTGCAAATTCCCTCCTGTTAAAATGTGAAAGAAACAGAAAACCTTTGACTGAGAGGTAACTTCAGAGATAAGTAGTTAGATAGATGCTATAGACAACAAGACACAAACAAATTAAATCTATTCCACTGAAACACTGATATAATTTCCCTCCAGAGACTAAGACTGACAAAATAAACAAAGAAATAACATGTTTCTTAAGTTGTGAAATGTGACAGTCAATGGCAGATAGCAAAACAAAACTAAAAAGTGCTACAGGTTCTTAGCACAAACACGCTGTTCAGAGACAATGCAGCTCTATTTCCTTTGGCTTGGACCTCCTAATAATGCTAGTTTTTCACCCTTCTCCCCTCTGAGCTTTTTCATCCTCTTTCCAGCATGGTTTTCCAGTTTAAGAAACACACAATGTGTTTATTTTGGGGGACAGACTGCTAGTGGAAATTAGCACGTCTGGGAAAGGCAGAGCTGTTGGTCTGGGGCTCTAAAGACACCTCTGATGGGCCAACAAATCGTGCAGGGTTGTGCTTCACTTTGGTTTTAGTGGTGGGCAAGACCTTGCTGAACATTGAACACAGGCTGTAGAGCTTGGAAGGCACATTGGTGCCTCCGTTTGAGGGCTCATTTGAAGGACATCGTTGTTCAATTTTAAGTGTTGTAGATCTGGGGACAAAGATTGGTCCACCAGCAGCTTGGTCTTCAGGAGGTTCCTGCCAACTGGATTTTCAGGCTTTTCACAGTGGCAGAAACCTTCGCGAGGTCCCAGGGCTGTTCTGAGACTCCAGAGCCAGGAATTCCACCTCTTCAGATGCCCAAAAGAAGTATCCTCAAAAAGAGAGAGTAAGAGAAACCTCAGGCACCGCTGAAATGGCCATACCACAGAGGCAAACTCTAAAGATAGAAGCAGAGGCATGAACTTGCCAAAGTGCAAGTACGGCGCTAATTTCCATGTTACTCATAGCAATCATTTTTCCACGAACGATCTGTATATGTCACAAATATCTCATTTATTCCCCATCCTTCGTATGCACATAATAGTCCTTTCACTTTATTTCAGTTGATAGTTTGCCTTTAAAATGTCAGGTCTTTTCCCCTCTAAGCTGCAAATTGCTTTTGTACGCAAAGTTTGCTACGGGAAATATTTTAGCTCAGAGTCGTATGAAGGAAAATGGATCCTTTCGCCCCAGCAGATGGTCAGAAACCAGTCCAAGTCTCCAGCTTCCACCTCTTAATTCCTGAAGATGGGATAAATCTCCAGAAGTCTAACTTTACACATCTGACTTAAACAGCTTCCTTCCTCTTTGCAAGAACAGTTCCAATGGGCACTTCACCTGGCAAATGTTCCCCAACACCTTTATTCCAGCCTAAAAGAGTTGCCAAGACCCCCCAGGAGGATCCTGTCACACAAGAAAAACCCCTGACTCACAGCACTGGACCATGTCTCCTCTCACTACTGCTTGGAGGAGAATCTGTTCTCCCAATGCCCAAAAATACAAAGGTGCCCGTTACTCTGAGGAAGGTATTTTGGACATAAAAAGAAACACAGAACATAAAATTCAAAGCAATGCAGAATTCCACCAGGCTGGTGGAAGGAAGGTTAGAGTGCAGCCAGCAGGTTCGCCGCCTGTTTCAGCATTTTGTGGGTGAGTGGTGGTCCAACGTGCATGCAAAGAGCCAAAGTTGGGCCTTGGAGAGGTGTGGAAGATGTTGCATGTTTTCAATCGAAAGTTTTAAGATAAAGCTGCATGGTGGTCACTGGGAAATTGCGAGGTTTGAAAGTCATGGAACTTTCTCCAAGTTTTTGGGGCCGTGGCAGTGCCAGCCAGGTGAGCTATCAGAGAACATTCTCCTTTTATAGCCTTTGAGAGAGTGGCTCCTGCCCACAATAGTGCAAAACACACAACAGCCACTCAGGAAATCATATTCTGGACTCATTTTTCAAGGGTGCTGAGTCCAGGTGGCTTCCAGGAACTTTGGTGGAGCAGTTTGAGTTGGCAGCACCCTGGGATCCCCTGGTTTACCGAACTATTCCTTCTGCCACTGAAGAGCTCCCACTGTACATTTAAACCAGACCCTCGGAGTGTTCTCTGCAGCCTATTTCCATGTCAAGTAGTAATTCTGAATTACATAATGCCACATTTCTCTCCAGCCCTCATCTGATAACAATAACAAGCTCTGTATCTTAGAGACTTGCACATTTATGTTGGCACCGTAGGAAACACTAACGCGAGCTCGAATCTCTTCTGTGTTCTCAAAGACCAACAAACACCATTCATTTCCTACAGATTAGTTTCAACCTAACAAGCGTTTTGTTGAGCCCCAAAGAATATTTCATTTATTTAGATAATGCTGATTGCTCACTTATGAGCAGCAGCTCATTCAGTAAGAAACAGACTGTTATAGCTCAGTATTTTTTAAAAGAATGAGGGGGAAAAAAAACCCTCAAACAGCAACTTGAGGGTTGTATTTAATGCTTAAAAGACAGCATGTCATTATGATAAGAGGATCTATTGCTGTGAATAATGGAGAAGGTTTAGTCACACAATGGTACAGATACACTTAGAATAAATATTTAAAGGCATGTTTTGCAAAGCTTGAAGCATGTTCTAACCCCCCCATCCAAGGACTCAGTGCCATCACAGCACAGGGTGTGTATTGCATCAGTATGCCAGCCTTGTGGAAGGGGTTTGGTAGAATATATCAGATCTATGCAATAAGATGGGCAGAATTATTCCCAGATGGAAGCAGATGAGGGGTTGTTCTGCATGGCCACAATCCCACCACTTCCCAAAAGGGCAGCTCCTCCCCTCTCCACCTCCCCAGCCTGCCCACACGCTCACCTTTTGGGTCAGGTATGCCGAGAGCATGGCGTGAAGCCAGGCTGTGGTGTGCCAGGGGCAGGCAGGCTTCCCTCTGGGGAGAAGTGCTCAGCCAGCTTGGAGGGGAGGATTCGGTGAGAGGAGAAAAAGAGGCATTTGCTGCACTTTCTCTGCTCCAGCAGCTCCTGTGCCAGATGTATTGGTCATGGGCCAGTCAGCTGCACTGAGCTGATGGGGCCGAGCAGCCAGAGAGGAACTGCTGGGAGAGTGGGGCTGCCAGCCCTGCAGAGATGAGGAGTGTGATGGGCTCCAAAGGCCTGTTAGCCCCCAGTAAATCACTCTGGCATCTACACCTTCCCTCTGCATCTTGAGTTGACTCTTGCTGGAGGCTTGGGTACTCAGCTACAATAACAGCACGATGGGCTCCTAGAAAATGCGTCCATTTCCCACGGAGGCCTTGTTACAGTGGCACTTAACGATCCGTGAGATTTAGTAAACACACAAACTCATTTTGTATGAAAAAAATTGGAACTGAGAACTGGACTCAGATGGAAACCTCAGAGGGAAATTTATTTATGAGTGAGGAAAGCAGGAGTGAAAAAGAGAGGGCCCGGACTAGCAACTGGGAGCAGAGAGTGATCACAAAGGAAAAGAAAGAATTAAAAACATAATTGAGAAAAACAGAACTTAAAAAACAACAGTGAGAGAACCTACCCTATTTTCTGCAAGGTGTACTCCTTTAAAGGGTGGCATTATTATTTCTAGCATAAGGAATAAGTTTCCTCTGAGATAGAAAAAACATTTGGATTTTTTTTCCCCCTTTTTATTAATCATCGGTGGTATGGGAAGGGGGAAACCCCCTGAGAATTCAATGACAGGGAAAAAAAATGGTTTGTGAAGTCAGACTCAGTTTGTGTACCTAAAAAGCAATATGATTGATTTGCAAAAACCTCTAGCTTCACAAAGTTCTTCCATCTCTAATGAGAACTAACAGCATTTTTGTCCAGCTTCCCTGCAAAATATTGTTCTAGTGCTGAATCCATCAACAAAAATGGCTAAGCATTAGCTTTCTTAATGGCCTCTGGTTTCACTTGCCAGCAGCTGCAGATGGAGCAGGGTAAGCAGAGCTGGGGCTGCATTGTGCTGGTCTGCTGCAGATCTCAGCTGCAATTTGCTGGTTCAGGAGTAAGCCCAAATAGTGGCTTTTTAGTGCATTCTGAACACCCCTCTGCCCTAAAATCACAGAATGTTTCTAGCTCTGGGAAGGCACAAGGGGCTAATGGTGGCACAAGGTAATTCATGTAAATTGTTACACGAGTGAATTTCGTGGTGAAGTAGAATAAACAAAGGAAGGAAACAGTAAAGGAGGAGGCTACGGTAAGAGGCTTCATAATGACAGCAAAAACTGGGATCTTTTTTTTTTCCTTTTTATCTCTTCTTTGACTGTGTGATTACAAAAGACCCTCACCTCTCCCTTCCTGGCAAGAAAATACAACTTTCTCCCTCTCTCCCTGCTGCCAGAGAACCTGCACAGCACACACGAGGTGTCTCAATGCAAAAGTCACAGCGAGGAACCTAAACAGGCTGCAATATCTGCATTTGTTATCATCTGTGCTGCAGCTTCTTGGCCATCAGCCTCCTGCTCTGCACACCCTCACATCACCTCTTTGAAGGGATAAAGCTCTACTCGGCTCCCAGCCAAGTTTCCAGGTGAATTTGTTATTTCCATAACTTTTAACCCCAGAAGGAACAGCTAGAAGTAGCTAGTAGTGGTTAAAGAACTCTGATTTTGCAAGGTTTTTCTACTCTACTTTGGAAACTCCTGAGATTAAGGCTCTTTAGATCAAGTTTGAAGAAGAAGCAAAAGCCCAGGGACTGATCTGAATTTAGGTGAACTTCTGGGACCTTGTTAAATCTTCGTGTTCAATCACAGCCCCAATAATTTTCCATTTAACTGTGGGCTAAATAAACTTGACATCCCCTCACTATGCACTGGGACTCCATTTTTTTTCCCAAAATTACATGTTATGAAAGGAACTTCTGGGCAAGTGAGACTGACGGGATGGATTTAATCTGAGAGCAAGGAACAGTAATTCTAATATCTGCTAGTAAACACAGAGATTGCTAAATATCCCTCAAGAGCTAATATCTAAACATCCTTCTTTCATGTTTATCAGGATTTCAGAACGAGAAATCAAAACAGTAACCTTCACAGAATTTGTTACCTGCTTGTTATGAGAGAAAAGATTTTTTGGAAAGAAACTCTTTTCACACACTCAACACCTTCTGGATTATGATACAAAATAGGAGAGAGAGAAATATATTTGAAATGTTAATTATAGATGGTTCCTTGTAGTGCAAGTCTTTCTAGAAGGCACTAAGGTTTTGCCGTCTTCATTAGTCTGCTCAGATATTTTTGCACTCCTTGAAGAAGCTCACACTGACGCAGTCACAAAAAGCCACATTTCAGCAGTGAAGGACCCTAGAAAGCAACAGGCTTGTAAGAAATGAAAGTGGATTTATGCTGCAGACACAGGACATGCAGCAACTGGCACTGTGTCTGTGTCACACAAATAAAAGACAACAGACGCCACAAGATCATCGTTCCCTACCATTATAGAACTGAACTTCATGCCAACATATTGCATTCATGGGGAACCTAAACTGAACAGAACACCTTAGAAAGTTCTGCTGTGCCAGAGAGGGTTCAGGAATTTGCAGCAGGTTTGGCAGGGGTAGCGCTGGGATGTGATGGAAAGGATTTGGCATCACTCACAGGGAAGAGCACTGTGCATTCTGCAAGTAAATTTCATCCTTGTGACACCAGCAGCACCATTGTGCCTTTGACACGAGCCTTTGAACTCCTCTAACACCAAACAATTAATCAAGGAGAGGAATACATACATATTTCCACATTTCTGCTATTAAAACGTGCAGATTTGTTTGTAGCTTGTCACAAGTCAAAAGTGAAGCATGTTTTCAATGCTCAGCAGAACAACATCATTAAGAAAAAGCCGTATGGAAGTTTGAAAATGCATATAAAAGAGTTGACAATTGTTGAAAAAAGCAATTGAAAGCAAAAATCCAAGAAACGATTTATCAGTAATCAAAGAGAGCATTATTATAGTGTCACTGACATCTCCTGCACTAAACTTGTTTCTCTAGCAGTTATGATGTGCCAAACTTAATATATAAATATTACTTTCATTATTAGATGACTACGAGTCTAGGAAACATTGAAGTCTTCACGACACAGTGTGGGACACAACTCAGCCACAAAATATTGCATTTTGGTATTTTACGTATCATATGAAACATGTAGATCATTTGAATGTCACATCTGTTGGCTTTTATTTTTTCAAGTTAAACCCCTGAAGAATTTTTAAGAGTTTGTGATGAATGTGCTTTTGTACCTGTTGTCTGTGTAAATCCACACTGGTAAAAATAGCCTCTGTTCTAGAGAAAGAACTCTACATGCCCACAAAGTTTTAGAACAGATAGGAACGGGAGGTAAAACTTGTTCACTCATTATTTGAAGTGTTCCTTCTCAGCCCCCAATTGTTAAATATCGAACTGAAGGAGTTCCTGAAACATTGATAAGAAGATGAAAATCATTCCCTAATTTACAGTGAATTGTGCTAAAATCCACGTTGATAGACAGTTTGCTGTAGACTTTCATAGTTGCTGAAATGTATGCCTAGTGCTTGGTACCTATCAAAAGGGAAATTAGAATAAATGAATATTTAAATATTTAAATTCTCTATGATATGCTTGAAGTGCATTTTCAAAGCATTACCATCAGATTTGAGGAACCAGGGCTCAATTGGTTACAAACTCCACGCTGGAGAGTTTCACAAGGCTCCCTGCTCCCCACCTCCTGCTCCTTAGCCACGGGAGCAGCTTTTCTGTGCCAGGGTGTGGCTGTAACCAAAGCCAGCCTGCCCTGGCCCTTCTCTCTGGCCTTCTGAGCATCCCCCGGCTGACCTTTGGCAGCCACGGTGGAGGGGAGACAAAGGGAAGCAGCCCCGAGCTGTAGAGAAGAAAGGGGACATTGAATAAGCTGCATTGCTTTCTCTGGACATCAGAGACATGTGAAAGAATCAATGCTTTCTTTAAATAAAGATTTTTTTTTTCATAGAGTTAAGTGAATTTATCGACGAATGTGTGTGTCATTGTTTTTATGTATTTTCCACATTCACCTATACACACACATGAGTTGGTATCTCAGTTTGAGGGGATTTTTACACTGGATTAAAGGGCCCTGCATAGCCACACGTGAGGGGCTCTGTTCTGTGAAACGAAACTAAACAAGATGTACTCATGATCTGGCAACCTGAGCCTGGCAGAATCCAAACATCCACCTAAGTTTAACAGTTTCTTAATATCATGATAAATTAGATTAGCTGCCACAAAGTTCCCTTAGGCTTTATTAGTTAAAAAAAAGAAAAGAGAGAGAGAAAATAAAGACTAATCATCAGCAAAGGGAAGAAATCAAATTTTACACTGAATACTTTTCACTGCTTATCTTACAAAATTATTATTATTATTTACCTCCTTAGTTACTTGTATTCATCAGGGTGATGTGTGCAGATTGTGAGAATGCCAAATATTCTCCAAAAACTGATGAGTAAGCAAAAAAGAGCTGCTCTTTAAACCCTTCACAGTTTATAGCCACATTTACATAACATTAAATAAGTCAACAAAGGCATCATTAGCTCCCATTAAAATATGAGCGAAGAAATTTAAACGAACAAGAGAAGCTAATTGGTAAGTAATGTTGTGTATCAAAAATTATGACTATAAGATTCCAAAGTTAATGAGAAGCCCTACAACTGTGTTTACTAGATGTTTAAAAATTAAATTAAAGGTGAACATGGAGAGCCAGAAAAGTTTTCTTGCTGTTGTTTGGGCTGAGTGAGGACTCTGAAGGTTGATGGTGCTCCTTCCCGCAGTCTGAGAGTCTCTGGAATCCCCAGCCCCTAATTTCATCCCTGTCCATCAGGCAGATGAGGCCTCTTGTTGCCCAAACCCAGAATTTTCCAATGAAACAGCCTGAACAGAAAGATCAGGAGCTCTGAGTCTGCTCCTGCAGGTGTAGAAAGCTGATCAAACCACCCTCCCATCTTGCCTCACCAGCCCCTTGAGTTTGCCGGCTGTTTCAGGGAGAGGTAGCAAAAATGACCATTCCCTGTGCAGTCAGAAAAAATCCCATTTCTGCTGCCAGAGCTGGGGCTGACCCTCCCTGAGCCAGCTCTGCCACCACTCGGCCAACAGGAGCCAAGTCCTTTTCTCCTCCTCCTGGTCATATCCATGGAGCACCCAGGACCCTTCTACCTTTTTCTGAGCCACAGACCACCAGCAGCTCACACCTGCTGACCACAGTTTCCTTTCAGTGGTCTTTAGTCCATGAATCTCCATCATTTACATGCTGAAAACCACAACTGAGTTAGTTTTTATCTCTATCCCTACTGAAATCCTCTCCTTGCTGCATTTCAGCTGTGATCCGCTCCTTTCCAAAATACAGAAAGCACTGAGTGGGAGACACAATCCTGCAGTGCCATTAATGAGCATAATTACAGTGCCACATTACACTGTCCCTCTTGCTAATTGGTCATTCATTTGCCACTGCCCATGAAATCACAGGTGTTATTGCCTCCCGATGCTTATCTGGGCTTGCCACACTGCACCAATTCCCTTCTGCTTCATTTCTCAGTCCAGTGGGATCAGTGTGTGTGTAAAAGGGGAGGACAGGACTATCTAATGTTCTATCTCATCTGCCCAGATGTGTGGAAATGGGTTTCAGTGACACCACGCAATTAGAGTGGGATCATATTCTCAAGCACACAGAGCTGATACAAATGTACTTGTTGATCCTCTCCTGCGGGGAAATTTTGGAGATGCTGGCTGAAACAATCCAGAAATAATGGGGGGGTTTTCAAAATCATATAGTAATCACAATAGTAATTGTGTTGTTCTAAGTGGATGGGCTCACAGGCTTGGCAGTGAGGGAAGTTTTGAGGGAAATAAGAACCTCATCGTGTTGGAATGCAACTAATTGTTCAAATATATCAATGCAACCTTATAAAACTTGTGAGACAAAGCTGACGTTCACCCACTCTGGACAGCAGCTTGCTACAGACTGGCTTTAACCAAATGCTGCAACTTCTATGAACAAGTGAAACCCCTGAACCGATGTGACAGAATTTTTGGTTCACTGAAAGACACAAAAGTTTTGCAGAAATTCTCATGTTTGTTCATAGATTTACAGTGACAGAGTTTTCTCTGTGATCTTGAAATCTCTCTTGATTTATTGCCCTTTCCGCTAGTTTACATTCATCCAATCAAGGAAGAAAAACAAAACGGGGGCATCAGTAAAAAAGCAGGTACCAAGCATTATGTATGCATCAAGGATGTGTTCAAGAAAAATTGTTCACAAGCACTATGTCATCCTGAATCAGGAAAGTGCTTCAGTAAGAGATTAACTCAAAGCATGTGCTCATTTACCGCAGTAGGGACTCAAGTACACGCTCAAATCCAGCACATTTTTATGTGTTCCTCAAGTAGGGATAATTTCCTGATATAGGAAATACATGCTGATTTTTCTCCCTTAGGATAATTGAAAAACATTCATGTAAATTCCAGTTTGTTTCAGATATGGGGGGGGAAAATAAAAAAAAGGCAAACTGAAGCTCAGCCTACTTTTCTCTCTCCAGTTCACCAGAAAACCTGCCCTGTCCAAGAAAAGCTTTTCCTTCATGAGCAACCTAATGTAATTTCCAAGTTGGCTCTGCAGGAGCAGAGTAAGAAGGGGGCTGGACCAGAGTCCTCTGGATGTCCCTTCCAACCTCAGTGATTCCCTGAGTTTTGCTCTGTGTTGGAGACCCTACAAACGATGATGCCTCAAGTCACAACTGAACTCATTTCAGAAAAGCATGGCAAGGAATAAAATGATAAACATATTAACACATAAATAAATATGACTTTGTTTGGATGAGAGCTGGATATGGGACAGCATAACAAAGAGGAGGGAAAGTAACTTTTACATTGCCCAGCTGCTCTTACAATAATATACAGAAACTCTGTGAAACATTTCATGGTTTATTAAATGAAATTTTGTTTGCAACTGGTGAGCTAAGAAAATAAACGTCCATGTTTGTTTTCATTTTACTTTTCCTTGGTTTGTCCAGATCTTCACAGCCCTGTGTGCCAGCATTGTCCTCTGGGGCTCATTAAACAGTCCAGTGTTTGCTACTCTGATTGTCCAGGGAAATCAGCAACAGATTGCCATTAACCCCATGAGGCCGAGAGCTGGAAATTCTTGATGTGTTCCCAGTTGTGGGCAATAAGATCCATTGGAGCCATTGGAGCCAAAGGGTTAATTTTATCTCTCCTATAGCTGCTGTCAGACCTCCAGTAAAACAGTGTGTGACCACTACGGGGGACTGACCACTTAATACAGCAGTGCCTGCCAAAATTGGCTTAAGAATGAGAGAGATCAAGGGGCAGAAAAATACTGTTTTATCTAAAGCACGTTGCATTACTGGTGTTTACTTTCAATTCTCTCCTGAGTTAAATGCTTTTTCTTAGTAAAATGGTCTTGCTTCTTATAGACTCATCTCCACGGGAGAAAGCCAGTTGTCTAAAGATGATGCCTTTCTATTTGTTCACATTAAGTTATGAATTGTTGCAGATGGCGTTAGCAGAGACTGTGTCAAGGATGTTTTTTGACCTAAAGATATGCTCCCACTTCATTATTGCTGCCGTTGATTCAAGGTTTTTTTTCTAAAAAGCAGCAAAAAAAATTGATTCTCTACCCAAAACACACAGAAATATGGTGTCAGCAGCTGCCACGGTCCTGGCAATCAGCTGATGGGACTGAGCCGTGGGGTTACGTGTTTCTCCCAGGGAGTTGTCGTTTCTGTGTCCAGCATTGACTACCAAGGTGTTGGCAGCAGAGGAAGTCACACAGCAGTGAAGCAGAGCACAGGATATTTCTGCTCTCCCCAGCCTGAGTGGACAGGGGGACAGCAGTGGGAGCTGTGCCCACAGCTGGCTCCGTGGTCAATGGGCAGCTCCACCCAAGCTCATGGTGCCTCAGGAGGGTTGGCCCAGCAGCACTGCCTGCCCTCCCCAGCCACAGCCCTGGGTGGAGGTGTCCACCTGCCCCAGCTGGCACATCTCAGCTCTCCTGGGAGGCCCTTGGTTGTGCAGGAACAGAACAGGCTGTGGGAAGGGGTGCTGTGGGTGAAAATGTCCGGGGTGTTGCCAGCAGCATCCAGCTTTGCTCCACACAGTGCCACGCAAAATCACACTGAGCCCCCAGGAGGCAGGGGCTGAATTTACTGATCAAATTTCTCTGGAGTTTTTCCAAACCCTTATTTTGGGACAGTCACTGCCATGGACTTCCATCTGACCCTCAGGGACGCTTGGTTTCACACTGAGACAAGGCCTGGGCAAACATCCCTCTGACCAAACACAGCCCAAATCAGAGGCAGAGCTGGGCTGGGCTGGCTCTGTCTGTGCCAACTCAGCGGGCAGCTCTGCTGTTTTGTTCCTCTGCCCTTTGCTTTCCCCACATCTTCTCTATTAACACTTGCCAGCCTCTCAGGTTCTGTGAAATCACAGTTCTTTCCAGGCTTGGCGGTGCTTTGGGACCTGTACCTGGGAAGTGCTGCAGAAATGTAAAGCATCCCTATGGATGACCTTATCACTGGGAAAGGAATCTTAAATCCGATCTATTTGTGTGACTCCCGGAGAGCCACTGCTGCATTATTCATGACAGTCTCCTCTTCTTCAGAAGGCTAATATTACTTCCCTCCCCCCCGCCTCCGCCCCCATACAGCATTCATAATATGAATTTTATATTCTGAACTAAACCACACGGTCCTTTGTAGTGGTCAGTAATAGGATTCCTACCCGTACTTAGCAGAGTCCACATCAGAGAGAGCACAATCAGCCACCCCAGGAGAAGAGTTCCCAAGATCTCCTCTTACAAGGCATTGTAAAAGTTATAAATAGATTACTCTCTCTCCCTTTGTACCTTCTGGCCCTTTTCCTACACCAAGGGAACATATTTGTCACTAGGACACACAATACTCACTCAGATGTTTGACATCCCTGCCCTCATCAGATGGGCCGTACAGGATTTTTCGACGAGATAGAAAATGTGAGATGTTTGGGATGCAGTTACAAGTTTGAGAGCGGTTAAAAGAATGTTAAGAAGAATTAGCCATGGCAGCTTACTTGGTAGTTTGTTATGGCTCCCATTTTCTAATACATCATATTCTTTTATTCCCCTAATTACTTTTTTTGTGTGAAAGACAATTCCCAGGGAAGGAGCACTTCATTTCTTTGAACCACTGCCAACAATATGCACCACAATTGCTGAAAGCAAAAGAGAGGATCTGGCATATCTATTAGAGCTTTGCAAAGACATACTTTTTTTTCACTCTTTTTAACCTTGGCTTTCCCTTAATACCAGCATTGAATAAATGAATTACATTTCCTATTTTTCTCCCTTTCCTCACAACTTCTATTTCTGTTTTCAGATTGCTGTTTCTCCTTCTTTTTTTTTTTCTAAAAGTCAAGTCTTGATGGGTAATTATTACATCTCATGCATCTTCTGTCCCGGTGTTCTGTTGAAAAATATCAAGAAGAAAGAAGAAAGAAAGAAGAAAACAAGTCTAAATTAACAACCTACTTTGTAGAAAGTGATTTTAAAGGCATTAGTACAGCACTCCTTCCACCTCACCCCCCATCTGCAGTGTCCTTCTATACATCCTTTTAGCACAACCTGAATTAGCTCACCTTGAGATGAATGAAAGCCTTTATTCAAAGGGAAACAACACCCAAGTCTTCACTGAGCTCTAACGTTTCTCTTCCAACTTTGTACCTATAGCAGCCATACGAGCCAGCGTGCCCACTTTCGAAACGCAGGAATTTTGGACATTTATCTCTGGCTTCTCGTTAACAAGACAGACACTTCCATCCATCAGCAGGAATGGATAATGAGTGCTAATGAAGTACTTTAAAAAAGAAAAAGCTTCCAGAAGGGAGGCTGAACTTCCTGGTTTGTGTTTTCTCCCCATCTTTTGCCTGTTTGGGACTTAGATGTCCCCAGGTGTTCTTGGTAGAAAGGGGACAGCATCTGCAGACATCAGGCATTCCCCAGTTCCCTGTGAAAATATCTGGGATTATGGATATTGAAGTGAGTGATACATGAATTTGATCCAATCTGTTCCTCGAGCACAACCAGAAAAGATGATCCTAATCCTTTCCTAGAATTAGAGAGTTTCCAGGAGTCATTTTACTGAAAATAAGGGAAGTGAGCTGCCTGTTGATCACATGTGACTAACTAATCATTTAACTAATACTCATTTTTCCAGGCAGACAAGCTGCAGTCCCACAAGAATTTTGCTTGTGGAAGTCCCACTGGGCGGAAAGGAATCAAGTGAAAAACATTCAAATAAAGGGCCGTGCTCCATCAGGAGGAAACTATTCCAGCTGAAATCTTACCCAGGAACTTGAGGGGGTAGCCGTGTGGGAACTCTCATCACAGTCTCCAACCAGCAGCTACTGGGGAAAATGGGAGCTACTGTTTACTCGGAATGAGGGAGATCTTTGTGCCCTCAGTCACGTACTGAAAAACCTCCTGAGCTGTTAGTTGATCTCACAGCATCCTGATGCTCAAGGAGATGGGGGAAGGGGAGGGAGCTGGGAAGCTTTTTGTAGTTCAGTATTGGTTCAACACAGTGGTAAGCAAAAAAAAAGTTGTCATATCATATGTACTTCTGGCTGTTTCAGAGATCTAATTTATGTGTTTTGAATAAGCAACCTGGAGACAGACTCATTGTGATATTTGCCTCATGCATAACTTTGCCATCTAACTTTTGCTCTGTCTGCCTGAAGTAGATCAGTGGGAATATATACCCATAAACTGTGTTTTCCCTGCAATTAAATACACTTGGATAGATATCAATAGCTGTGTGTTACAACATCCAGAGCAGAAAATCTCAATATTTCTGTATTTCTTTCTTTTCCTCTTTCTTTTAGCCTTAACAAGAGCCAAGTGCTGAAAGTTTGGCGCTCAATTTGCAATGCAAATTAACTAACATGCTAATTACTTGATTTGTGCACACAAACACTATTTGTACAGTCACATTCTGTTGTTTGAGCACTAAATGATGAGCACACCGAGTCAGTAGCTGGATGGAGACTTCCTGGAAAATGAAGTCCTTAAATTCAATTGCTGGTGGCACAAACAGCTAAACAAAGCAACACAAACAACAATCTCTACGACTCTGGTGAGTATAAAGTGACACAAATCACTGTTCCCAGCCCTGTTTGAGCAGAAATCCATCAGAATGCCCTGCTCTCTCTTCCTTAATGCTGGGAACCGGATCCAACACAACCCTCAAAATAGCCCATCATTCTTTGCAGATTTGTGCATTTGCTATTTTTGGATCTCGGGGATATTTTGAAAAAGTCAGAACTGCTGGCGCCAATTCAACCACTCTTTCAACAAATGTTTTCTTCACCACCACGACATATATGCCGTGTGTATCTCTCTCCCAGCAAACCCAAGTCTCAGGGAGGGGTGTCAAAACACTGGAGAAATCCCAGATTCTGCAGCGAGGTCCCTGCCAATCCCATCCAGGGTGATGCTGAGCAGCCCAGTGGCTGCAGCAAATCCTGCCAGCTGGACAGGATCCCTGCTTGGTCTTCTGCCAGCTCAGCCATGGCAGAAACTGGTTGCTGTCCCCCAGACACTTCTAATTTGAGGCTCAGGGGCAGCAATGTCCCAGTTGGGTGGGGAATGGTGCCCTCACAATCCATCCCTGCTCCCAGGTGAGGTCTCAGCAATTCTTCATTGGGCTGAGCCTGCTCCTCTTGGGCTGGGCGAGCAGAGTGAGAAGCCCTGGGGCCACATCTACAGACAGGCTTTTATTTTTTAATTGCTGAGAGAAGAAGTCTGATAGGAACCCATCCTGGCTCTGTAGAAAACAGGAATGGGGAAATATTAGGGGTGGAAATATTGAGGACTTGCAAAAATTAAAAGCAGGAAGGCAAAATAGTATAAGAATTTTCTCAGCAGAGAGCAAAATATGTCACCTTATTCTGCTTGAGTTGGTATTTTATTTCTGGATTGAGTTGTATGTCTTTAATTCAAGTAGTGAAATATTTTACTCATCTTTTTTTATATGGATGAATTAAATTATTTTTGGCAAAAGATGTGAAATATGTTGGATGGCTTTGCACTGTTCTAACATATGTTACTGCAATAATTCAGGCATTATAAAAAATGTTGTTAATACCATGGTATTGTCCTACTTACTACCAATTTAGTAAACTGTTCCAGAAATAGTTGGGGTTTTTTTCAGGAAAAGTCTTTAAATATGATGCCAAAAATGTGCATCTTTCGTGGGATACAGTCTTCAAGAAAATATATACCCATCTGAAATTGCCCAAGGACATTCTAAGCCCATTGTTTGCCCATGTAAAATGTTTCCTTTTTATTAGCATGGGTTCTCCCTTATCCCTCTTCATAAAAGAGAGAGAGAAAAGGGGGAAAAAAAATGATACAGGGCTCATTTCAAAATCCATGAAAGTTGGATACTCCCAAAATTCCAACAAGATTACAGAGAAATCTCATCTGGTAAATATTACGTTCTGTTTTTGTCTTTGCTTAAGCTTTTACACAACTTGACAGCTTGTGGTATTGTGCCACATTTCAAAGTTAACGTTTACAAACATCTGGCTTGGGTTCAACATTCCTCTCCATATGGACCACGATGACTCCAGCCTACACTCTTCGCCTGTGCAGAGTGAGACAGAAAAGCACAGTCTTCCTAGAAAATGATGGAAACTTCAGCAAGCAAGCCCTCTTTCATGATTCATTGACAAAAACCTTGATTTTTAATGCACCTTCATTTTGAAGAAAAGCTTTTGTGGCCTTCTGTGCACGTTAAAATTGGGTGGGATTTTGGGGTTTTTTTCATCCGTGAAGATAGTCATTCTTTTAGAAAAAGCTGTATCATGAACTGAGATGAAAGTCCAATATGAAAATTGCTGTGAGTGGGAGACACAGCACAGGCCAAAAGAAAATTTTTTTCTCTCACTTTTAAAATATTTAATTTAATTATGACTATTTTCGTAGGCACTGAGTGACATTTTCTTCCCCCCAAAAAAAGTTAGGAAAAAAAATTAATTTTCAAACTATTAGAAGGAAGCATTGGGATAAATCTGGAACATTTCAAAAACTATGTAGTGATGAAAATTTTGCTAAGCTAACTAACCTTCTTTCCAGCAAGAAAACAGCAGTTTCGGTAAATCCACATTCCTGACGATGCAGCTGAAACAATTTCACCAATGGTTTTTGAATGTGGGCGTAGTATGAAAGCACAACCCATGGAAATACATTTATTTCCCATAAACTTGGTGTCTCTCAAGCTTTGGATCAATGGATGAATTTTCCCAACTGCATCACTGAAACGGCTACAATTCAATACATACCCAAGGCCATTTGTGTGGCTCCAGAATTTGAGTGTCCCACTATCTTTGTCATAATCTGCAGAGTGTTAGAGCTGTTATCTCCTTTTTTGTCGAGGGTAACTGAGGCACAGATATATATTTTTTTCTTTGAGTCGTACAGGAAGCTTCTGACCCATCAGAAAAATATCAGCTGCTCATCCAGATACCTGACCCAGAGCCAGGTGTAGAAAGGAGGGTGCTCAGTTTGCTCTCATCCATGACAACTCACTAATGAAAAGTCTAGGTTGGTATTTGGCCTTTTTTTTTTTTAATTTGAAATGAATTTTCAAAATTTCTAATTTGAAAATTTGTGGAAGCTCTGAGGACCTTCAGAAACTCTCTAAGTGAGCTGACAGCTAGCCAGGAGCCTGGCAAAACAAGTTAGTGTTCACTAAATTATGATACATCCTTTTATAATTGGATTTTTTCAGTACAGTCTCTCTTCTCCAAGGGATGGTGCCGAATTTCCAGCTGTGGAGTGAAGATCTCCAAACATTTGACCTCCATCCTGACTTATAAGGCAGCAATAGGTGTTGGATGAAAGGCAAACATGTGGAGGAGGTTGTTAAGTGGCCAGTAAACAAGATTTGGGTTTCAGATTCTCTGGCTTGGGAAACCTCTAGACTGCAGACTGCTGGAAAAGATCACTGTATACACACCCTGTTTCTTCAATTACACATTTCTTTAAAGGATGGAGCTGGAATTAACAGGGAACTGAGACCTGAAAGTTCCAGGTTTTATTCTCATGCCTTTAACAAGTGCACTCTATGATCACTACAAAATTCCTTAACCTCTCAGAGCCTGTTTGCCATCTTCTAGAACGGGATATTTCCACTCTAAACTTCAGAGGATTAACCTTTGTAAAATAATTTTACAGGCTTTGATAAAATTTGACATTAAAAAAAAAAATTAAAAATTTAAAAAAATAAAAAAAAAAGCTTCCTTGGAAATTCAGCGGCATGCCTGTGCTGTCTGGGCACACAGATAGGGTTTGGGACAAGAGTTATATGTACTGTGGAAATAGTCATTCTTTATTCATTTTAAAAGGTCAACACAGCTTGCCAGCATATCACTGCTGCAGCTGTTGCAGAGCTTGTTATGGCATTAGGCTGACTGGGGATGATTTCCTTCCAAAGAGCTCTGGCACCGAGCACAGCCGGCTGCACCCGGAGAGAGGAAACCATTCCCAACGCTGCCGCTGGCTGCAGAGCCAGGGACACACTGCACTGGGAGCTGGGCATGGAGGGGGAGAGGAGGAGGAGGCAGGAGCCCCATCCATGGGTGACCTGGCAGTAGGTTTCAACCCCAAACCAAAAAATCTGTGAAATCTGCTGAGCCCTTCCCAGCCAACAATCCTGATTTCTGATGTGAATGATCACTGCAAATTCCATGGTGTGCAGCCCTTGGCACAGGGCAGATGTGGGGCTTGGGGCTGCTGATAGACAGGGAGCTGTTCCTTCCTTTCCTTCCTTCCTTCCTTCCTTCCTTCCTTCCTTCCTTCNATCACTGCAAATTCCATGGTGTGCAGCCCTTGGCACAGGGCAGATGTGGGGCTTGGGGCTGCTGATAGACAGGGAGCTGTTCCTTCCTTTCCTTCCTTCCTTCCTTCCCTTTTTCTCTTTCTCTTTCTCTCTTTCTCTCCCTTTCTCCTTTTCTTTCTCCCTTTTCTTTCTCCCTTTTCTTTTTTTTTTTTTTGATCTATGGGTGGTACCCCCATAATTGTCAGAGGGAATTTCATACACCCCCTGATGACAGATTGAATCCTTGAAAGAATGTATCATTAGAACAAAAACACGCACAAAAATTTGGTCTTCTAACATTTCAAATAAGACTAAAGAGGAACCTCCCTAGAAGGTCTTTCTGAGGCATTGTTTTAGTGACATTACTCTGTCTCAATCTCTCATGAGTGAGGAAAGAATATCTTCTCCAAAGGAGATTCTGCAGGCAAAACAAGCCATGAGCTGTCCCAGAGGGACCTTCCTGAATGGTCTATTGTTTGAGCTCTCCCCATCTGCAGATCTCCTCTCTGGAAAAGCATCTGCAGCTTCAGACAGCACCTCTGTGCATCACACTCTCCTGTCTCACTTCTGACTTGTTCAGTGAGATGTGCAAACTCTGCACTGCCGTCCAGGCCCTGTCTTCAAATCTGAGATTTTGAGGGAGGAAGAGACCATTGAGGTTATCCCAGCTGTTATCCAGGCTCATGTCCTGCACTGCACACCCCACAGTTTGCAGTGATGCAGGTACCTCAACCAGGAAACCAGGACTGCAGTCAAAGCATGTCTTGAAAAGCCTTGATGGGCAAGACAAACACAACATGATATAAATGCAGCTCTCTACAAGTCAACTATCTGGTCTAATTTACTCCTTAAGTCTCCTGCAGCAGCCTGTGGAGAAAAGCAGGTGCTTCTGCAATAATTCCAGCGCATCTCAGGACAGATTGGCTGTACTGACTGTTGGTGTGTCTCTCACCAGTAACCTTTTTTGGGATACTGCATGACTACCTTAGCACAAACACAGTTTTTTGAAAGGCTGAAACGAGACCAGCATCTCATGGGAGCAATGTCTCCTGCATCTCCTGGGAGCAGGTTTTAATGGTTGGCCACTCTCGCTGGCAATATTTCATATCTGATAACCATGTTGAAATTCCCTTCACAGGGGTTTGCATCACATCTTTTGTGAAAAAATTACGTTATCTCAGGTGTCAGAAGAAAGGAGTTTCATGGCTACTGTTTAAAACCCCGGTGAGTGCAAAGGATCCATGGTTTAAACCCAGATTAGCTGGCCTTGTAGCTTCACTTGGATCTTTGTGTTTGCTATACAAACACTCCCATTTTTGCTCCTTTATTATCTTGACACAAGATATATAATTGATACACGAGAGCAAACTCCAGCAGCCTTCCCACTCCAATGAGTGACACGGAGCAGAATCTCAGCAGACATTCCCCAGACCCACAGGCAGAGGGAATTGGAAGCAAATCTTTCTACAACAACCTTAATTACACATAAGAGCCAGATAAACAATGCATAGCACACCTATTTACATGTATTGCAGATAACCATTAGGAGGCTGGCTATGACAAATCGTTGTCTTCACAGAGATCATTTGTAATGAAAATTTCAGCCATGAGGACCTCAGGGGTCATGCAAAGGTTCCTAAATAGCTAGATAGGGTTACATGTGCTTGTGTGGATGTGCACATGGGGGATGTGTTTCAGAGGAGAGAGGAGCAGTAATTCATGGCTGCTGTCTGAGTGCCGTATTTACTTCAGATTTAAGAGAGGAGCCCGACATGTCACAGAATTCCCTGAACTGGGAAGCCTTGAATGCAAATACTATAGTACACAGTGACACCGGGAGATCCTCTCAAATTCTGTCGGTAGAGAACTGGTTTTATTTTTGCTGTGGTGATCTACACAACTGGTGTGCCCAGTATTGAGCCTTTCTGAGGGGAGCCCTGTTGCCTCCACCACCATCGGAGCCCGTCAGCCTGTGTGGGATGAGTGGTGCATCAGTGCCATGGAAAGCTGGGAGGGGATGGTTGACAAATTCACAGTAGCTGAGAAGAAACCTATTTTGGTAAAAGAGGAGCAAGTCCCAGGCCCTTAAAGCATGCCCAAACAAGCAAAGGAGGCCATGAAGGTGCTGTCTCTGCCACGGAAAACCTTCACTCTGTGACCTCACGTGCCTTAACCAACTGCTCCCTCTGCTCTGCAGGGCACTGCCATTTACCAAAAGCCTCCTCTGTTTGCCATGAGTGTCAGCTGCCTGGGGGATGGACTGTTTGCACTGAATATCAAGAGGCCACCCTTCATAAAAATGAACAAATACTTCCTAACCTGCAGAGGGGGAGATTCACAGGTGAGTCCACCCAGCAATTTGCGAAGTGAGACGCTCTCAAGGTAGACTTTTTGTGAAGAGGAACAGTTTTCAGAGAAAATGTAAAAAAAAATATGCCTGCAATGCAATTGCAGGTAGCTATTTATTCCTGGAGTGTGGGGGCGCAAAGCAGGTATAATATCTTAGAATTGCATTGGAATTAAAGGCCTGGGTTTGCCACGATTCCTCCCACACATGGTACCTCGCTCTGCTGGTGTCAGCTTGGAAAGCAGTCTGCCTCAGCCAGAGCTGGGGAGCCAGACTCCCCAGTGAAGCTAAAAAACAGTGTCTCAGCCTGATTGCTTCCCAAATGGCACCTGCTGCTCTTAAAAATCTTTATTTAAAGCGTGGCACAGACCCTGATTTTGTCTGTGCTCACGTTTCAGCCTGGTGCAGCCCCAAAGGGAATCCTTTGCTCATCCCCACCCACCCTGCACTGCTTTCAGTCACTGAGGGGCTCCTCCACACCAGTGAGATATGGTTTGGAGCAGACTACATGAGATGCCCCAGTCCAGGGGAATGCCAAATGTCCCTCAACTTCTTGTGGAACATCATGTCCAGATCAGTGCCTCCTCCTTCACACCTCTTCACACCAGATTTGATGAGATGACCACCCAATCCAGTCAAATCTGACCCCTGACTCTCAAAGACTGGAGATGGAGGGCTGTCAAAAGTATTTTGGTCTACTAATCCCTCTAATTGCACAGATTTAATAATTAATATAGAAAGAATCTATGCATGCCCTAACACTAGTAGAGGGAAAGACTGGTCACTCCCTTTCCCTTTGAGTCCCCCTCTGAATGACTCTTAAATGCCCTCATAATATCTAATATCTTCTTTTAATTATTGGTATTTGCTGTAGAAAATCTGGAGCCCTGATTTGAGGTTATGCCCTTTGCCAGATTTGTGCCACCAAATCTGCCAATTGTCCCTGTCAAAAGCTCCACTCACTGTGGCCAGTTCAACAGCTTAAGTCTAGTTAAGTCTAGTTAACTAGTTAAGTCTAGTTCTTAACAAATAAATGGTGGGGGAAGTGGAACCAAAGCACAGTAATATCCAGCCTCCAACACTCCCTTTCCGTTTGTCCTCTCTGAGCAGGAAAATGTGAAGGACACACAGTTTAGAGATGCTCCCTTTGATGAACAAGGTCAGCCTCAGCATGGAGACGACTCTTTCCTCACCCTCTGGTGCACATTTTAAAATCTAGCAAAACCCCAGAAGTAGAAGGCAAAGGCAAGACCTATTCTGCAGGAGTCCAGAGCTGGCATCTCCCAGCACCTAAGTGCCAGCTGCCAGATAATTTTGTTTTTATTAGGTTGACAGCTACACATGGGTGGGTGCCAACTTTTGTTCATTATATTTCATATTTTATAGCTTCGGTTTAGCTTCGGAAAGCTGTCGGCATTTGGAACGACAGCAGCCCCTGCCCCTGAGGGACAGTCAAGGCTTTTTTTTTTTTCTTTTCCCCCCCCTTTCCCTTTTTAACTTCTCTCTCTTCTGTGACAGCTGCACTTTCTACTGGTGCTCCTTGGCTGTGCTCCCCTCTGCCTCCCCAGGGCTCTGCTCCTCTCTCACAGCCCCGTGTTCCAGCCGCATCACGAGCCGGGTTCAGCTTTGCCACAAAATGCTCCCCGGCAAACAAACCCCAGCCCCGGCAGCTCGGGAAAGCAGCATTCTGCTCACCCCGTGCACATGTCAGCCCCACCGAGCTGTCCTTGGCAGCCGACCCGTGCAGCACGGAGGGATCAGCCCGCGGAGCTGCTCCACAATGGGGCAGCTTCAAAGGGAAGGGGATGAGTTTCAGCCGCTTTGGCCAACTGTGTCATTGTGGGGACGCCTCACAAAGGGTCAGGCTCTGCCAGCCCCTGCCAGCCCTGACAGGCTGCAGAGGATTTGTAAAGGAATAAAGGGTCCTCACGTTACCTGGGGATTTCTTTCAGCCAGGGAACCCTTTAGTGGGGATTGATTTTGCTGTTTGACTCTGACTCGGGACTGTGGCTGTTTCTAAGTGTCAGACATCAGTTGGAAAGGAAACATTAACTTTGTTTATGCAGATTTTGTCTGAACTTCTGGTTTTTAACAGACAATTTCTTATTTTTGAATAACAAACCTTTTTAAAACTAATGTGAACTTCACCCCTCATAAGGATTTTCCAAAGGATAAACTCTATTCTTTACCAACAATCTCTTCAGGAATACTTTGCTCTGAATTTCTTATGTGAGAATTAAACTTTTTGCAGATTTATTAGAGAAAGATCTTTGACTAATGGTACTATTTTTAAAAAAATTTCCCAGCATAACTACTGGCTTATGATCCTACATTTAGAAATTGAATGACCCTTCATACAGCAGTCTGTGAAACTTTATTTATTCTTTAAATACGTTTCACCACTACCTGACTAAAAGGAGAAGGGAAAGAAAATGATTTTTAAAGTGGCAGAGAATAAATAACGAAACCTTTTCCAGCCCAGCTCTATCTAAATTGCCCATTTACTGCCAAGGAATGCTGTCCTAGAGCATGCACTGCAGAAATCTGCAGCTGTCGGGCTGGTCTCTCCAATCCAGCATGTTCCATGTTCTTTCAAACTAAAACATTTTTGTGACTCTCAGTGAGGGGACTGCGAATTTCGACAGAGAAATCAACAGCATTCACGGGCTGCGACCCTTATTTGTTGGTCAGATATGCAGAATCACATTACCGTGGTTTGTGAACTAGAAATCTGACAAGAGCAATTTGACTCTTGTATTTACATTTCTAGCAGTTTCATCTTGTCATTTGTGGTTTTCTTCAAATTAGAAAACAATTAAATGAAGACTCTGGCAAAGAAGTGGAGCCAGATGTAACAGTTTCTCTTTACTCTTTGTTAATAGCAGCGGCAGCAATGTAATTTAATTCTGTCAGCTTTTCAGCTGCTCAGCAGCTGAGGAGATATGTGAAGGAAGAAAAGGATCATTCTCCTAAGATGTTGGATCAGCATCCAATATTTTGTCTGCCAAAAGAGGAGAGGGAAGCCCTTGAACCACAATTCTGCAGGGTATATGGGAGCATCAACCAAACCACACTAACCTGATACTCTTTGGAGAAGGGAGAGTTATGAAATTGCATTACCTCATTACCCTAAAACTAAGCAAATAAGGCTCATTTTATCAAATAAATAAAAATATATATACCAGAAAAATGTATGGCCAAAAAGGGAGGTCTTTTACATTAGTGAAATGTTCATTCACAGACAGCACTGTCATTATTAGGTCAATTACAATCCTTGAGAAAAGATATCTATTTCCTCACCTGCATCAGCCATCTGACTTTTCCATGCCAGGCACATAAAACGGTAATGGATCATTTTCTACCTGCTGTAGCAGAAACTTTGTCCTCCACCTCTTCAGGGCTGCCTGACCACAAATCTGAGATTACAAGACAAAGCTTTCCTTGGGACAGAGCTCCTCGTGCAAGGGAGTGATGCCAGGACAGGGACTGAGAAACCTCCTCAGCCTGCAACCTGTTCCCTTTTTCCCTCATCACTGGGGAGAAGTGACACAGACAGAGACAGGAAAACCCTTGGGTAGCTGACCCTCAGTTTTTGGGGGAATTTTGTGTGTTTCCTGTCATCCGAAAACCATGGAATAACAGCATCACCCAGAAAAGCGATGACAGCCTGTACATCAAATATTGATAAGCTGTATTTAATACTATTCCAATGATACAGTGAAACATCTTTATTACCACAGAAATATCCAAATTTGTAATTCTTCCTGATATTCTGCAAAATATAACAACTGGTTATTGCAGCATTTGAGGGAGAGAAGGCAGTTTCCTAATATCAGAGATTTAAAACCTGCAAACCCAGCTGAGAATTAATCTGAAAGGAAAGTGGGTTAAAAACATTCTCATCACTATTCTTCCACACCATGGGCTGCTGCCCCATGAGGGCACTGTCACGCAAAATGCTGATTCTACATTTGTCACACTCGGGTGTCACCCCTGGGGTGGGAATGGGGGTAATATTTTGGGGCTGGAGGAGACGAAAAATAATAACTTCTAGAACAATAGAAAAAGAAGTTTAAAATTTTCACAGAATTAAAAACCAAATCAATTAACAAACCTCCACAGATGATAGAACTCTGTGTGCAGTGCGACATTCTTGTTTTCTTTAACTGTAAATGTCCACAGCAGGCTGGCATACGATGGGACAATTCTTTACAGGACTTGCCTTTTATTCTCACTGTACAAAGAGGCAGCACCACTCATCCCTCTCAAGAGAACAGAAACCAGGTGCCTGTTTGGTGGAAGAAGTGGGGTTACAGGGTCTGACACTGCATTTTAGCCCTGCCAAGGTCCCCAGCCTTGTGAAGCTGCTTTCTCCAAGGTTTGCAGTGTCCTCTTTCCCCCAGCCACAGGCTGGGTGCAGCTGCCTCTGGGAATGGCTCTCTGTCTTTTAAAAATGGGCTCTAAGAATGAATTTTTAATACAGTTTGGCACTTGAGCTCCAGAAGTGAAGATCAAAGGGCAATCTAAACACCACCCCCAGGTATACAGGCACTCCTCCCATTGAAGTCACCAAAGAATTTGGTCCAGAGTATGTTACTTTTCCTTAGACTAATTAATTTTTACAGGCTAATTAGTACAGCACATTGCAGGTTTGAATTAAATGCTCCAGTTTCATTTGGTGTGTGTTTTCTTGGAAAAGAATTTGCTTGAAATAGTCGTATTCTAAATGGCATTTAATAGCAACATGAACAAAAAGACCCAAAACCTTGCAGGACCCGTGTTAACCTTAAACTTCAAACTGGGATTCCCTTTCCTCTCCACAGAAGTGCTGAACTCCCTTTAGTCTGGCACACCAGTGCCAGCTCCCTAGAAACATTTTTAATTAATGTATATTTTTGTGCTGCAGGAAAAAACATGGGTTGTGCTGATCACCCTTTTAAAGAAGATTATAATCCCAGCAGCAGAACAAGCTGCTTGTGTAGATAAGGATCAATGAAAATGCTGTACACAGAGACCGAGGCTGAGGCCTCAAAGCTGCAACCTGGGCTGCAGAATTTGTGGTAATGCTGTAATAGAACAGCAACAGAAGAAATAAAACCCTGGTTTAAAGCCTCTGCTCCAATCTCCTGTTGTTCCTGTTTTGGTCAGATGTCATCAAGGTAGGAAGAATATGCTCCTACGTCACTGATGGCTGGTCCTGGTAGATTTTTATGAACATCAGCAACTGCATATTTTTATCCCTGGGACTCCATCCAAGCTGGAACCAGTAGCCAGGTAAGCTCACTAGTGTCCTGTTTTCACCGACTCTCTGCTGCACTTATTTGTCCAAATGGAAAGGGTTTCTCAGGAACCAACCCAGGCATTAAAACAACCACGACCCCCTCCCCAAACAGATATAACAGGCTTTATAGGAAACACAGGATGGCTTTCCTAATTAAACTTGCAAGAATACAACAGCTGAGTTGTTGTGGGTATCCTTCCCCCCGATGTTATGTGCAAAAGAATTCTACCATCATGTGGAAGGGTTTTTTCCCACTGTCCCATTCAGATCCAAGAGCACAGTCCAGGTAATGAGTACTTGAGATGATCTTATTGTCCACATCAGGAAAGTTACAAAATTTCTCATGGGACTTCTAGAAATTAAGCATCAGGAAAAGGAATACAACGCCTGCTATGGTTTGTATTAGGGTCTCTCCACCTCCATCCTGTGTCGGATTATACAGTTCCTCAGAGTTAAATATACACCCAGTAAAATAAATTCAAGTTTGAATTCAGCTCTGGTTTACTTTTTGTCTGACCAGCTGCAAGAAAATACATGCCAGTGACTTCATGAAAACTTTGCTTATAAACTAAAACAAATTATCCATGTGTTTTTCTGATGTCTTTGCATTCAAAACCCCAGTAGAGTTTATCCATTAATGGATGAGAAATTAGAAGAAAGCCCTACACTTTAACGTGAAGCGTGTGCTTGGAAGTACTTGGAAACTCAGCACTTACAATTCACAGCAATAATGCACTGAGGAATATTTCTCCTTAAAACCAAGACCCCAGTTAAGTGTTTTCAAGAACAACATCATTGTCTCCACGAAGATAACCGAGTCCTCATTATTTACAATCCCTGAAATATTCAAGATTGCTGGTATGGGGGCGAGCAGGAAGAGATTGTTATTTTATTTTCCAGGAGGTAAAGCACTTTTTCTCAAATAGATTATAAAGGACACTTTCAGATAGGTGGNTACTTTTTTTAAAAAGTGCCTTTGGAATCTAGCTATAAACTTTTCCTACTTCAGAGCTTTGACACTTCTGTAATTCCATGGAGAAGTGTTGTAGGGTTGCTCATATGGGCAAGTTTTTGTTTCAATTATCAGTAAATTTCCATGAATCCTGGACAAAAAAAAAGACTCTTTTGCTCAAGCTAGGGAAGTAATTCCTGTTACTTTCCACTGCAGTGATTTCTGCCTTGGACCTGCAGTTTGTTATATCATAGCGGGAGAAAATTGCAAAGCTCAACCTTCCTGCAGCTCTGCCAAACTTCACCGTGTTACTGAGAACCTGGCAAACGTTTCCTTTTCCCTTTCAGCATCTCTCTCCCCTTCCCACTCACCAGCCACCCTTTAAAAGCTGCTTGTGAGAGACGTTTGACCCTAAAACTGAAGGCTTTTCCAGCTGACCTGGACTTGAGGAAACCAATTAATACAAATAAAAAAAAAAAACCACCATAACTCTTCAATTTTGGAAACCTAACTCAAAGAATATGAAGCCCTTGTGAGGCAAAATTTATGAGAAGGTCTCTGCAGCCACTGGTTCCCACTGATAAATACCTATTATCTTAGCAGCTGGGAGACAGCCCCCATGCCACGTCTTCCCCTTTCCAGCATTGTTGCCTAATACAGCTTCATTTCCTTTCTGAAAGAACTTTGTTTACCAAGAGGAAAAGGAAAAAGAATATGTTTTGTCACCTCTATGCTAAACCTATTGTCTCCTTCCTAAAAGCAATCATCTTTAGATATTAAAATGGCATGATCTGGGTATTGCATAGCATTTCTTCTAATCTGCCTGCATTGCCAATTCAGTTCACAGATTGCATTCATTCTCCTTTGAAAAGCTCACATTGTTGAGTCAGAACTTTCCTAAGAAATAGAATTTGCTCACATCAGCCTGGCTGACGTGAGGCAAGGACAAAGTCAAGAACAGAGGAGGGACTGTGCTTTGTAAGGGAGACTGGGGAATCAGAGGCTGCAGCTCGTTAGGGCGTATTTTGGAACAATTCAGGCTAAAAAGCAGAGATATAACAACGTTGGATTTTTTTTTTTCTTTCCAGTCATGAAATAATAGCAGCAAGAAGGGCACAGAGCATGAGCCACACTTAAACACAGGGATGGATGATGCACTCCGCCAGAAAAGGGGAACAAATAAGCGAGAAGTTTTCCCAGCTCTTGTCCCAATCTCTTCGCTACTCATCCGTATTCTGCTTTTCAGACCTACCTCTGAAAGAGGCAGCTCCTAGACTCCCATTCCTAAACACAAGAATTTTGGGGGTTTCGAGGTTTTCATGCAACCTAAAACTTGTGAGTCAGTCAAAATGTTGTCCTGCTCTACAGGCAAGGGAAGCATCCCCTGGGCTGGCTCTTCAGCTCAATTCCTGTGAACATTCAGGACAGTGAGAGCAGGACAGGTCTGTACGTGTGTGTCCATACCCAGCCAGCTGAGCCTTCTGTGCTGCACAGAATCACTGAGCCCACTGGCCAAACCCTTTTTTGTTGAGTTCTTTATTTGGGGTGCACAGAGCAAACCAGCCCAAATTCTCCTCCCAAATCTCCCCTGAGGCAGGTGACCCCTTCCCCTGGCTTTATTTCTGTGTGCAGTGTGGCAAACAGAATTTCCCCTGTGATACGGTTCCAGCTCCACATTGCTGGGCAACCACAGAGCAAGGGCAATGGCACTGGAGTGCTTGAAGGGAGCAATTCAGAGACATCATTCTCTATCAGTGCAGGCCACTAACACCAACGTAAAAGCTGTCATGGATCACCCACCTAACCCTAGAGGAGGCGTTCACAAAGACACATTTTTAATTTTGCACGCTGCAACATCCTGCAGGGCTCACAAAGCAGCAGAGCCGCACCTCTAATCCTTGTGTGTACTCCCAGACAAACGACGCAGCTTTCTTTATGACATCAATTTATTTTTCACTTTGCAATTACGTAAAAACAGCAATAACGTGGGAAGAGAGATGATGTGACGGATCCCAGTGCTGAATTATTCATTGCCCTTCATCTGCTGACTTCACAGCAGACAGGTCCCAATGCACCTCGCATAAATCACAGTGGATCTGTTCTTGCCACAGCCACTCTAAGGTCCTATCGTGTGCTTTTTCACCTAAACACCGTAGGATAATGGTCTTTTTTGAAGGAGGGGACGTGCATACACTGATTGGGAAGGAGGTCTGTGTCCTGCAGTCATTGATGTTTGGTGGGGAGGAAGAGGAACATAATACACTGGAAAATATCCATCAGATACATAGGCTTAAAATAGAAAAGAAGATCTTTTATATACATATAAGTTTAACGGTATGGTGAGGATTACAAGCATATAATTTTGTATACCTAATGTTCAATATCTTATCAGCTGTTTTACCTGCCAGAGCTCAGTCTCACACAGCAATACTACAAGATATTTGGGGAAAATAGAGAAATTAATTTCATAGTCTCCGTTTTCAATGCATTTATTTCTTTATTTGCTATATCCTACCACTCGATCTGATGAACTTCAATTCCACTTTGGGGCAAAGCGGCCAGAGGTTTTTGAATCACGGAACACCCACAATAAAAATTGCAAACTGCAAAGGAGTGTGCGAACCTTAATGAACATTCTAAAGGGTTTCAGTGCATGCCACGCACTAGGCTGGTCTCCACACCAGTGAAGGGTTAATCCATGTGCTTTACTCCAACTTTTCAGCCCCTTGGGCTGGGTAATTGCTGCTGACTGTGAACTCGAGGGATTTGGATTTTTACTGCCCTGCCCTCACAGGGTCTATTGCAGTGAGAACCCTCCTCACATTCTCTGTAAGTGCCATGCCCTGCTCTGTTTTGAGCACTAAAACCAACATTCTCAAGAAGTTTCCATCTTTCGTTAGCCAAACCCCCTCATCAAGATATTTTTTAAAGGACGTCTGGACAAACTGTTCTTTCATTTTGCAGCAAACAAACGCAGATAAACATCATTCTTTCTCCCCATTTCCCCTCAAGCTACTTCTGAGACCTCCCCAGACCACGAGGGTGTCAGGAACAGGCCCAAATGAGTGTGTCAGAACAAGCTGAGCTGTGGCACCATCCCTGTGTGAGCTCCTAGGGCAGCTCAAGGTGTCACAGCTGCCCCAAGCCCAGCGTGGAGCCCCTGCAGTCACAGCAGCCCAGCTGACATGCAGTAACACATCAAACCACATTTCGGGTCTACCAGGCTTAGGTTCCTTTTTTAATTCACGTACAACCTCATGTCGTAGCCTAGAGAACTGCCCCCAGCAAAGATCAGCTTTCAACCACGTGGGCAATTTTGTTCTCCACGCTTTTCTGTCCACCTGCTCCAGTGGTTCTCCTTGATGACAGAACATTTGCCTCTCTGGAGCTTTGTTTTGGAAGTTATTCCCTGTTATCAGTATTTGTTTGGGATGTGGCAGCTCTGCTCTGTCAGCCCTAAAGAAGCACAGACTAAAAAGAAGGTTCCTGCATGGAAGAATTTAGCCCTGCTCTTGTTTGGTCTAGTTAGTCTGCCTGTGCCAGGAGCAGGAGGATGTAGAAACAACAGGATGTCAGAAAACAAGAGGAAAAGCAGCGAATCCTCAATAGGAGCTTTGCTGTCACAGACTAAANACCACGTGGGCAATTTTGTTCTCCACGCTTTTCTGTCCACCTGCTCCTGTGGTTCTCCTTGATGACAGAACATTTGCCTCTCTGGAGCTTTGTTTTGGAAGTTATTCCCTGTTATCAGTATTTGTGATGTGGCCACTCTGCTCTGTCAGCCCTAAAGAAGCACAGACTAAAAAGAAGGTTCCTGCATGGAAGAATTTAGCCCTGCTCTTGCTTGGTCTAGTTAGTCTGCCTGTGCCAGGAGCAGGAGGATGTAGAAACAACAGGATGTCAAAAAACAAGAGAAAAAGCGGCGAATCCTCAAGAGGAGCTTTGCTGTCACAGACTAAATACTGAGAGCCTGGGACAAGCATAGGAAACAAGGCCTGTTTTATCATATATTTGGTATATATTATGATTTAATAACTCATACCTGACCAGAAAAAGTCATAACTCATAAATATATATGAAAAATATACGCGACATCAAATCAACTGCCAATATTAGTCCATTTTTGTCTTAGTTTTTTTTTTTTTGTTGTTGGTATTTTGTTTGGATTTTTTTTCATTTTGATTTGATTTTTTTTAATAGCAATAACTGAGATTCAGAGTAAATGAGAGGGAGACTACAGCAGACCTAGAACAGGGTTCCAGGTCTCTCAAGTCCCAGCCCAAGGCATCAACTAAGGGGGGATATTCATGTGCATAAGCATTTGCAGGATCAGGGCCTGCAACTGCAATCCAACTTGGATGTAATCCAGCTTGGATGTAATTTAATTTACTCATGAGATCTCAGTTAAAAAATGCTGGTTTCATGAAAATATAACATTACTATTGATTTTTTTTTTAAGCTGTAAATTGGGCAAATACAGACGTAAATGCAAACCACAAAATACTTGAACAGATGCACAAAGGACAACCAGTCACCAGACCAAAATCTTTGGAAAGTTGCCTCCCCCCACCCGTTCTTTCTTTTTCTGTATTTTATTAACATTTAGAAAAGAAGAAAATATGTATTTCTGACCTCTTCATTAAAAAATATCACAAGATTCATTAAAAGAAATATTTGGAAACCTCAAAACTCTTCCCCATTTCAGTGAATACCTGAACTGCAATGCCTCTGATTAAGCAGAAAAGGGATGAGCTGTTATGTGACGCTGACAACAACAATTGTGAGCTGAAGAATGGCAAGTTCATTGCAAGTAGCTGGTAATGATTTCATGCAAAGGATTACGGAGCTGGAGAGGGGGGGCCAAGCTGAAGGTTGTTCATAGACAAAGAGCCACTTGGGGGGTGCAGGGAGCTCCCAGGAATTTCTGGGCTCCTGAAGGCAGGAGGAGAGATGGGGCTTCTGCTCTTGCAAGGCAACTTTGTCAGAAAAATTCTTCAGATTTGGCTGTTTACCATCAAATACTAATTTCCAAAGTGTAAGCGACTCCCATGGACGGCGTGGGGAATTTTTGGCTTCTCAGCAGCGCTGAGTGCAGAAAGGTCCCCTCCCTCTCATTACAGAATTGCAGACATGAGGAAATGAAAAGGACTCTTCATTAAAATGTGTCTGTGTAGAACTTCTCCTTCTTGCTCCACCAAACTACAAAACCTCCAAAATTACGGGTTCAAAGACAGAAAGCTGTTCCATTTCTTCTAACAACCCAAAATTTGCTCTCAAAAGCATAACTATTGCTTCTGGGAATTTCTGATTAACTGAATAGCTATTTTTTCATTAAAACCAGTTTTAATGCAGAATTATTTAACCATTCCTAAAATGTACACTTTTACAAATCAAATATATCACGTCTAGGAACCAAAATATTAATTTGGAAACTTGACCTACTTAACCAGGCTTAGAAAACAAGTTGGCTTTGTTCCTTAAAATAATTGTATTGACATTTTCATTTTAAAGTATGAAAACGCAGTGTATTTTCGTGCTGTGATTTAGATGGTAGAATGGTACAGCTACTACCAGTTTGAATGGACTGCACTGAGAGAATGCCATCTGCTAAAACCGAAATGTTTCCTTGAATGATTGAAAGGTATTGATCAATAAATACATGGATGTTATTGATGCTGCTCTCAGCGTGTGCTGAAGGATCCTCTTTGATCTGAGCGCGGGTTTATTCTGTAATCAACTTTTATTTTTCAAACTTTCATCTTGGGAAGGAAAAAAAGACCCAGAAGGGGTCTAAGGATACCTGTGAAACAAAGCAAGGAAGGTGCTGCAGAGCACAGACCTGGGCTGCAGCTCTGTTGAGACATCTCCCCTCTGCTTCCCTCTCCAGTGCTCCTCAAGGCATGGAGCCTGTACAATTTACAAATCACTCCTATTGCTTCAGCCTCTTAATATCACTAAATCTCTTTCTCCCTTCCCTTTTCACCCCCTCCCTCTCTTTCCCTGCACTATATTTATATCTGGGAGGCTGCATTCAAGCACTTGGATTTGATGTTTCCTGTGGAAACCTTTGAATTATTTCAACAATTTCACAGCATGCTGCTTTTCTCCCCTGTCCCTCGCCGCCTTGTTCTGGTGATTGGTACTAACAGTAATAGGAAAAATGGTAAAGAAAACAATGCCAAGACCAAGCTCTGCCAGAGGAACCCTAAGGCAGCACAGAGATCTGATTTCAATTACATCTGCTCGAGGGAGAGCAATCCTGCAGCAGGGGATGGATCCTCTGCTGGAGTCAGTCCCTTTGGGCTGGGGCTTCTGCCCACAGCAGGATTTGCCCACAGACGTCCATTCCCCTTCCAAACCCCTCATTCCAACCCTGTAAACAGCAACAGATTGTTTGCTGGGGTCCACTTTGCGTGAAGGCTGCCAACAAACCACGCTGTGTCTAAACTCTTTGAATATTTTTAATGTGGATTCCAGAAGCCAAGCGTGCTCACACACAGATTTTAGAAGAAATCCTTAACTGCTCTGCATGAAGATAACTAATTGTGAGCCCCAATCCTTACCCAAAGAAAAAGTTTTTGTGCTGGGTTGTTTGGTTTGGGTTTCTTTGGCTTTTTTTTAACTCCTCTGAATGGAGACTATGATTTCCTGCTTTCTTTTAAATTTTTAATATTGCACTTTTTAAAACTTTCAAACTATTGATTCTTTTGCTGTAAATCCAGAGTCTCCTATGAAAGGTAATGAAGTGAGAGGCGGAATTAAGAATGCCCAGATGTGTTGTAGCTTATAAGAACAGTTTACAAGGAAAATGCAAAACTGCCAGCAGACCAGCAATGGTTAGCTGTCTATATAAATATATTGTGCAGGAAACAAATCGCCAAGCCTGGCTTCTGGACTTTGGTCTGGGGCATGTAAGCTCAGCTGCTGCTGCCTGTGCTGACTAAATGAGAATATGCTGGTTTTATGATGGTCCAGAGCAGTTTATGCCAATCCTCAGCAAGGGAGCTGTGGTTGTTTCTTAAAGCATATGAAAGGTTCTTAATTACACAGAGTGACTGGCTTGGACCTGGGAAAGGTAAGGGAAAAGGCATGGATGTCCTGTCTGCTGTTAACCCTGTTCTCCTGGGGTTTGCAGCCCCTTCTTTTCCCTCCTTACCCCTGTTTTGGGACACTAGGCCCCTGGGCAGATGAATTTGGATCCCTGCAAAAAATCTGCCGCACAAATGGAATTCTTAATTGCCAAGCTTTCCTGCTAATTTCACAAAGCAACTTCTTGTGTAAGCACAATCCCCCATAGGTTGTGTTGGAAGGACCAGGCACTCACTCACACATGTTATTAGGTTGCAACAGAAAGAGTCTGAAATATATGCAACAGAAACATACACATTCCCAGCTTTCCCTTAAATTAAATTTCCTATCCTACTCCTCATGTGGGTATGGTCATTTTTAATCTAAATTTGTTAGAAATAGACATTAATTTTAAGGCGATTTCATAAATCCCATGCCAATGTTATAAAGCAAGCATGTAAATATGTCAGTTTGCAGAAAGCCAGGCTTTAAAAAAAATACGAAAGAGCATAACAGTGCTGACATTCCCATCACAGGCTGAAATTTCTGTCCAAAGCTGATTTCTATCTCAGTGCCAAAGAACCCTTTCTGAACAGTACAGATAAACAGATATGCAGAACCTCTGGGGTGTCACTTGGCAGCTCTGGCCATGCTCCTGCTCCACAGCTCTCCCACAGGAGGGGTCCAGCCCCACTCCTCCCATGGGATGGGGCTGCCTTGCCCACGGGATCACCCACCTCAGAGCCATTCCAGACCATTCCTGCCTCCTTTCAGACTTTACATCCCTTGCAGACCCAGCAAGGAAGGCCGAGAGAGAGCGAGCTCTGTCCTTCTGCCTGCAGGTGTGGGGCTGCCTGGTGCAGTGACCCCTCCAGAGCTCTGCTCAGAGATGGTTTAGGTCTTTAAGATAACAGGGATCTGTTCCTGTCCCATTTTCCCATCAGTTCCAGACCCTCTTGGAGCACTCTGCTCCCAGAGGCTGCGGCAGTGATGGGAAATGGGGCTGGATACACCTGGCAGCTCCATGAGCCTCTGCTGCACAGAGCTACAGGGAACAGGAGTTAAATTCATATTGTTGTGCCACTGAAGAAGAAAAGCTCTCTCTAGGTTGTTCTGGGGGCATCCAGGGCTCACACCCTCTCTGCACAGGCAGGTCAGGGGGTGGGGAGCCCTCCTGCAGCACAGTGACCTCTGTGGGGTGTGAGGGCCTGAACCTGCTCCAGCCTCCCCCATCCTCTGCTGCCACACATTTCCCACTGGGCAGCACTTGGAGACAGCAGGAAAAAGCAGCACCACAGCACTCACTCCTCCTTTAAAGTTAGGAGAGGCTGAGCTCATCTAGACAGAGCCCTTCCACTGTCCAGCTTTGGTTCCCTTATTTACAGAGCAACATTTATTTCTGCTGCCCTCCTCCCTGTTGCTATTTATAATATAGGGAAGCGTTCTTCGCACAAAATGCCAGGGAAAAGTTTTCCTGGGCTGCTCAGCCCCTTGCACAAGGGCTGCTTTGTGTCCCTTGGTCAGGGCTTGCCATTTGGGGAAGCTGTAGGTCTGTAAGAAACAACAAAAATTTACAGGAGAATGTGCTTAACGTTTTGTTGCAGCCTTTGAAAGGCTTTACGAGAAGCAAAGTATTTGGAGCAGATAACCCAGCCATGCATAGACTGGGCTGGGATTTCTATCAACATATTACTCTAATTTTCTCCTTTCCTATTGATCTGCAGGGTACCACCTCTTCAAACCCCAGACAAATTGATCCTCTGAGTAACATCTGTGCACACTATTAATCTTTTTCACACGTTTGATGTTCCACATTGCTGGACACAGGACACACACTATGACTCAAGTGTTAATCAACTAATACCTGAAAATTAGGCTCGTGTCTACTGTATAAACACTGACAGACTATCCATCACCTGCCTGGGTGAATAAATGAATTCTGCCTTTGTTGAATGCACGGTAGCACTCTGGGGCCTGGAATATTTGCTGGGCTTGGAGGGCATCACACAGAGAGGCCAACGTGGAGCCACCTGTGCAGGATGGGGCACAGACAAGGTGGGACAGCAGGCAGGCCTCACCCACCCCAATACACCAAGCAGCTCCCAAATACAGCAACAGGCTTCTCTCAGTGTACTTTGGAGGAAAAAAAAAAGTGGAAATACATAGGGCAGATGGGCTAAGTTCATTCCACCCAGGCGCCAGGCTACCACCCAACTCAGGTCCCAGAAAAAAAAATGGAAATACCTAAAGAGTCATGGGCACCATACCTGATTTTCCTGCACATTAGGTGAGTTCTGGATATTTGCCCCTGCTCCAGAACTTGCACCATTACTACCAAACCCCATTTAAGTGTTCCCTGACAGACATTAGGCACTGTTTGAAATACAAAACCCCTGGACATGGCTCTGTCTTTCTTTTTTTTCTCTTTCTCCCCCCTGTAACCACTGAAACAGATGGTTATTTCTTCCTAGGACTTGGTAGAGCAATCTGATTGCAGTGTCTGATTGTGATCACTGCTGACTCTGACACCCTCCTGGCAGGCTCCTCTCTTCTGTTACGCCAACTTCCATTTAACAAAAAAAGGAAGGAGGAGCAGAGGACAGGCACAGCTGAAAAACACTGAGTTTGGGTCCCTGCTCGGGCCAGGCTGCAGCAGATCAACGCCTCCACCCTCAGCACATGAAAAGGGCCAGAAAGATTCTGCCTGAGTTTAATAAAAGGCAGTCGAGGCTTTGCTGCTGCATTGTTTCTGCGTAGGACAAAACTGCTTGAATCATCTTTGTTCTGATTTATTTTTTTTTTTCCTAAGTGACTTTCTTGGAAGAAGAAATTTATCCAGGGAGGGTCTCTTGTGACAATTTCCTGAAAGCATCTAAAAAATCTGGAAAATTAAATATATGAGGTTATTTGGCAACTAAAAAGTGAAACATTGTATCTACGGAAATTAAGCTGTTGGGTTTTGATGGATGCCTGAAAGCTTTGAGAGAAAAATACCAATGAAAAAAACAACCTTTGCTAGTAACAAAAATAATTTCCTCCTCACCAGGAGAGATTAATTCACTCACATTCCGCTCTCAGGCTGAAATTCTTCATGCTCCATCTTTTTTTTTTTAATACTTCTTTTGTTTTTTGGTTTGGGGTTGGGGGTTTTTTTTGTTGTTTTTTTTTGCAAAGCAGGGCAGAGGCCCCACAATAAGTGGGGAAGGAGTCAGGCTGAAAGGGTCCACATTAAGGGTTGGTGGAAGAGCAGGTTGGGCTCCACAGGTCAACCAACATAGCAGCTAACCAGGTGAAAGAGATGCATCTCTAATTCAGATCATTCTAATTTCACTCATTCTTGGATGGAGTCACTCTGGAGCTGCCAATCTCCCTCCTGGCTTTGCAGGAACCACAACATATCCATGTCCTTCATTCAGGCACCTCAGGCAAGAAAATAAAGGTGAGAGGAGTGGTTTTCTGTACTTGCTGCCTCCTCACAGACCCTCCCCAGGCAAGTGCTCCCCTTCCTGCACTTTGCCTCCCCACCTGGGCATGTTCAGTCTTCACTGACGCCTCCAATCAATACGGGAATACAAAGAATGACAAAATAAAAATATTTCAGCAGCATCTAAAGAATAACAGCGATATCAAAAAGCTCAAAAAAAACCCTCAGTGGTGAAGAGAATAAGACACTTTCACATTTGTATATTTCAATGGAGACATGCCCCGTACAAAATTGGATATTCCACATAAAACGACTCCATGAAGACACTACAGGTGTTATAAATTCAAGCTCTCAGGAGTCCAGAGAACTCACACTCCACACCAGCTAAAGCTGGACATGAGGGACATCGAGGAAGCATTTAAGGGGTATTTTCAAGCAGTTACTTCATGAGAAAACATACAGAGGTTATAAAATTCAGAGAAACCTAATTTTTCCATAAATTATGTCTCAGGCTTTAAACAGCTAAAGCAGCTCTGCAGGTGCCTGACCTGGTTATCTGCTACCTAGCAGACACCCCTGTTATTTGCTTGCTTCTGCTCTGGTTCAGGCCACTCTTCCCTTTGGAGAAGAGGTTTGGTCAGCCTCCTGGAAGAGGGCATCTGTGAAATTGAACTCAAAGAGGGCACTGAACAGTTTTTCCCCCCCTAAATCAGGGAATGCTGTCCAATTTAGGTGGTGGTATGGGGGGGATAATGGTGACATCATCCTTTTTTTTTTTTTAAAGAAAATGTTTAGCAGATGAAAGATCTCAGCATGAATAGGCAAAGGTTCTGCCCTGAGGTGCAGAGAGGAACCAAGAACCAGCCCAGTGCACAGCAAGGAATAGCCAAAAAATCTGCCCAAAACTAGTGATCAAAATCCTCCCCACTGCACCAAATATCAACAGGACGGGCTTAACTCTCCCCAAGGATCAGCTGGAGAGTCAAAGGATTCCACTGAGAAGCCAAGCAATGAAAATTAAACAATATCAACTTTATGCCTGTATCCCTCACAGCCCCTCACGCCCACAGCGTGCTGATCTGCATCAGGCTTGATAACAGACAAAAAAGGGAAAACATTCTTTAAAATCTCCTTAATTGTCTGCACCTCCCCTCCACACATCCCAGAGAAGAGTTCCTGGCATCAGCTGATGCGGGAGGTGAACCATGAATAAACAGGTTTTGCTCAAAGTAATTCCATTAGGGCCTGAAATGACTGGGTGAAACATGAGTAGGGGAAATCATGGAGAAACCCAGCAGCTGGGCTCCATGACATCACTCCCAGGAATCAAAGGGAACAAGGCTCTAAGACATGCAGAAAAAACCCCCCTGGTTTTGTTTGTCTGCTTACAGAAGTGCAGTTTGCTTTCCGAATGGTGAAAAAAATAAAAATAAATAATAAAAAAAAAAGCTTTGAAAAATTTGGTCCTGGTATTTTGCTCTTTTGGGTAAATCGTTTTGCATTTATCAAAGCTGACAAGGAAATAAAATGCCTGAAATCCTTTCTGTTTGCTGTGCATGGAGACGAATTATTGCAGAAGCAATAGTACCACATGTTGCCAACAAAAATACAGTAGTGCACGAGCTAAAAAGCCATGAAAAAAGGGGGATGGAGTGGTTAACATCTATATTACTGCTGCTTTCATTTGTTTGCATGTCTTGACCTTATTGGAGAGCTTATCAGGAACTAGTTCTACACAGACATCATGTTTATTGTCAAGGGATATCAAATAAATGACAAATAACTTCTTTTGGAGTTCAAAGAGCAGAAAAATAACACAAGCCAGGATATTTACTGCCTCATGTTTAACTCACTCGCTTGTGTCTTCCTCCAAGACGTGCTTGAATGTTTTAGCCATGGCCCAGAAGACAAATCAGAAATCAAAGGATTATGGACGGACAAACCTTCCAGCTCCTTCGTGCTCGGTAGCACGGGTATGACAGGAGATTGTTTCAAGGTAGAGCACTCAACTATTTAACAAAAAATAATTTCCTAAATAAGGCCATTCCTTACCCTGGAGGAGTAAAAAGCCATTTTTGATGGATTCCTTTTTTCATAAAAAAAACCAAAAAATAAGAGCTCTGAGGTCAGAGAGCTGGGCTGGGATTCATGCAGCTGGAGCCATGATGTGGGCTCCCCATTCATCACGAAAAAGAGAACAATGGAACTCCTGGAAGAACAAAACCATCTCCTTGTTGTAACCAAACTGCACCTCAGAAAGGTGACATGAACGCCTCCAGGAGAGGTGAGCTCCCTCTGCATTATGCATAGTCCAGACAACTGCAGTAAATATTTTTTGGCAAAAACTAGAAGAAGTTACAGCTGCCTTCAGTGTCTCTGTAACACACAGGACCTGCTCCCACCGTGGTCCTTGTTCCATGATTTGTCTCCTGATGGACTATCCACCCCCACACTGCTCTCCAGCCTGCCCAGCCTCGTGTCCCTGGTTTCTGTTTCCTGCTTTGGTTCCTGCCTCACACTGTGCCACCCTTATTCCAGTTTACAAGACTACAGCCTTGAACACGTTATCATAAAAAATTGTCCACTGTAAAGATTTGCTCATAAAAGAGCCAGCTCTGTTCACAAATAAATTAAGAATGTGCTTAAACCCCAGTGAAAGCGCTGGAACATAAGCATCTGCTGAAAACCTTTCCTGAACGGGAGCCTATCCCTCCCTCTTCCTAAAACCTATTTTGGTTGAGCTCATATTTCTTGTTGGCAAGAACTTAAAAACAAAATGAAGGAAAAAAAAACTTTTCCTGTAGAAGTTGAGCTTAATAGACCACTCCAGCATCCTTAATTGCCATATTTTTGTGTATTGATGCAAATAATTATTAATGGACCATTTTAAGGAAAAGGCTATATTTCATATCAAAAATACACCCAAAAATGAGTTAGCAGTGTTGTACGCCATAATGCTTTGCAAAGTTAATCAACCTAGATAGTTGGAATGTGGGAGAATGTTTTGTTTCCAAGTGGAAAATTATTACAATATCCAGGGGGTTGTTGTCTTGCCAGCTGCCTTTTAATCAACTCATTTTTTATGTGGAATGAAGGCCATGAAACATCTGAAAACTGCAAGCAACCTCTTCACTCAAAGAAAAAAAGCAAAAAAAAAAAAACCAACAAGAAAACCCCCAAGAACCAAGGCAGATTTTTTTTTTTAAGCTGATGAAGGAATTCACTGATGTAATAAATGTATTCATGTATTCCAAGTATAACTTGGAGCCAGTCTAGTTATAAACTCCTTAAGATCAAGGTTCATCATAAAACTGGGCCCTACCTTTATTTTCGTAATGCTAGCGGTTGCCACTAGAATTCCTGAAGCCCTTCTTCACGCCATCTGGAATGCATACATGAGCAAGTTTATGATGAAAAATATACTGTGCACTAGAGCTGGGCTCTTTCAGGGTAAAAGCAACTACAAAGGCAGTAATGTGCAGGGATTGTACATTTATTTTATTACAAGAGCCAACGTGCTTTTTTCCTTTTGGTCTAACCAGGATGGAGGCAGATCACAGAAGGAAACTTTGCGAGTGGCGGTAGGTGTTCGGGTTCGTTCTGTGCTTGCTGGAAATGAAAAGGACACACCTAATATCGTCACCTACTTAACCCTGTCGGTGTTTCATTCATTATATAAAAATTCAGTCTGGGTCAGCTGTTACATCCGAGGTTGGCCTGTGGCAAGTTTTGTGTCACTCTTATACCTTGGGATTCATCACTTCCATTACAGTAATGTTGGAACACCAGGTAGCAAAATTCCCTTTGGTGATTCCCCTGCTACAGTTGAAAAGTGCTGAACTTTGGTCACTTTAGAAGTTTGCTCAAATGTCACAACTCAACTCCTCATCTCTGTGCATTTCCATGCTGCATGTTGTTTCAGTCTGGGTCATTTTTTAGGGGAACCTTTTGTTTTGCCGTGGGGTTTTTAGCAACAATAGTGTGAGAACTACTTTTTTTCTTTTACTCTTTCACATCTTCAGCCTGATTTCACTAACTCTTGCTAAGATCAAAACGAATAAAGCAAAATCAAACCAAAATTTCAGATTAGGGTTGCAATTCAGGGAAGTCCTCATGTGCTTACTGAAAGAGGATGTGCCATTTTTAGCCAAGTCAGTGTCCAGATGTCCTGTGTTGCTCTGTCCCTTGAATGGAAGCAAGGTGAATCAAGCACGTGTTTTAGATCCTGTACATGCCCAAGTGCTTTTTTTGGACAATGATGGAGTTAAGCCCATGCTGAAGTCCTGGCCTAGGGCTGTTAAAGGCCACTTTCCCCTCCCTCAGCTGGGAAAGATAATCTGGGCACAAATGAGCCTTTCCAACAGGAACATCCACTTTATCATTTCCTAGACCAGTGCACAAGTATCATCTTTCTGATTTAGTGAAATAGAGGAGGGACATTCTCTGTCTGCAGGGCCAGATCCCACGGAGAAAGGCTCTTGTAACAGCACAAGAATGCAGTGAGCTTCACAAATACAGGCACTCAAAAGACAAGAGCTGCAGACACTCAGCTGCCTGTGCTCCCTCCCTTCTCCCCAGCAGAGCCATCTTTGTCCCTCTCTCAAGGCTCATTCCAGGTCCTCCCCAATGTTATGGTCCAGCACCAGGGAGGTGAAACAAGCGATGCCACAAATGTGTGCTGCACACAGGGAACCCGCTCCTTCCTTTGCTCTTCTCTCCTTTTCTGGGTTCCACAGATTTCCTTTCTGTCTCACTCAGAGTTCTCTGCTACGAATCTGACACGAACATTTCATAAATGCCAATCACGTGAGAAAAAAAAATCTCTGAAGATGCCTCGGATGCCACCAGGAGAGGCGGGCTCCTGACATCCCCAGAGCACATCCCGACATCCTGGCACACCCACAGCCCTTCCATTCCCTGCAGCTCTCCCATCTCCATCGGTCACTGGCTCCTGTTGAAAGCAGCCCAGCTCCTGCCTGCTCCGCACAGGAAACCTTTCCCAACAGCAGTCCCGTTCTCTGCCAAAGCCCAGCCGAGGCCACGCACAAAAAGCCCCGTTTACCAGATGAATTCCCACAAAACACAAGTGACGCTATTCAGGATCTCATAAGCGGTAGGTCAGGGAATAAGGTGTTAGGACTCCTAAAGTTTAGCAGGAGGGAGCTGCTTGTCCCCCGGCCGTAGGCTGCCTGCAGAACTGCAGAGCTAATTGCTGCGCATTCCTCAGCCATGATGTCACTGGATGCTAACTCTTTTGCTCCTGTGGATGGAGGGAACTTGTGGTGTGTCTCTGAGACACCCAAAAAAAAATGTGCTGACCCTTAAAAAAAAAAAAAAACCAAAAAACAAAAAACCAACCAAACCAAAAATCTTTTACCATATACCTAGCAGAGCCAAACTAAATGAAGCCGAGGTCTCTGTCCAGCATTTGGAAGCCAGTTAAAATAGGAAATCAGTGTTTCTCTAAATACACAGAGTATATTACCTTAGTCATAAAATTGGGGACTTTCAAATCTAATTTGTTCAGCACTAGCGCTGTTGAAGGCTGGGAAGTGTTCCAGAGGAAATCACCTCCACGCAAACAGAGATTAGCAGCTCCCCATTGCAGACATATGGAAATGATTGCCTATAATCTCCGGTAATTGTGGCTGTATTACATTCAAATCCTGTTTTCAATTTTCTTAAACTTCTAGACTGATTGTGTTATTAAATCATGCTGGCTGATGTGTTTAATAAGGACCTATTAAATGTTTATAAAATTAGGGAAATAAATACGGGCTTTTAGTCAGATTGTGTGATGGATCTGGTAACCTATTGTTAAAAGTAGTCCTGGTAAAAAGGTGTCTAAAAAAATTAGACTTAAAGGCTCCCTTTAAAATAAGAAACCCAGTTCTCAATGCAGATCATATCCAAAATGATCTTTGCAGATGTTCAGAGGGAAAAGAGGAGCCAAATTAGAAAGATCTCACTGAGCTGTGGGAAGAAGCACTCCCTGCACAGGGTGAGGGGTCCTGGTTTCAGGTTGTGCCAGAAGGGCACAAAGTGGCCAGGGTGGCTTCCTGGGCACCCAGATGGCTCCAGCAGCAGCTCTGGGGCTGTTGGAGCAGCGTGGCACCAGCTGAGGCCACGCTCTGTCCTGTCACCTCCGAGTGCCCAGCCCTGTGATGGACCAGAGCCTCCCATGGCCCTGCTCTCCCTTCACAAACAATTCCCTGAAATAAACAAAGAGGTCCAAGGGACCCCCACAGAAAACTGAGCAAGGCAGAAATTCATTTTTTTTAAATCCAGGGATGCACGTCTGGCACAGGAGAGAGGCTAAAGGATCGCTCTGTGCCTCCTCCTCCTCCCTTCTGCCCCTGTCCTACTCCAGACACAAAGCCTTTTTCTCACAATTAATCACCATGAATATCTCCTTGCAAGTCCAATATTGCTTTTTTGGAGGCAACCTTCAGCTTTTAAGAGCTACCTCTGGGCTTTCTTCATTCCCAGCTCCCTTTTACAATGGCTCTCACCTGGCTGTGGACATGCACACATTTAACTTGCTTTAACCACTGTACACATGCTAAAGTAATTTTGTGCTCTGTCTTAAGGGCAAACATGAACCTGTTTTCTCCAGCAAATTAATCTTTTATTTTATTCTTTCTGGAGGGAGGGGGGGTGAAGAGCAAGGGGGGATTATAAATTAATTAATTATTGAGTTTTTCAGCATAAAATGCACCGCATCATTATCTTTGCATAAACACACCATCCTTTAAAAAATATAACTAGCCCATAACAGCGCAGTTACAGAATATGATCAGGTAATGAGGAACTTGCATGGTTCACATTAGATACTTTGAAAGGTTTGAAGAGAATTGGATATAAGGTTAATATTTGGCAGAGCCTTGTAAATAGGCTGATTGTTATTTTATATTGGCTGAGGTATAAAAATCTGCGTTGCGTGCCAGCAAAAGCCGAGTGGTGTGGCCAGGTAGTTACATGGCTCTGTTGTTCGCCTGCTTCATGCAGGAATGTTCTTGTTCTCAGTAGGTTATTTTTTTGTGTGTCTGCTTATACTCAGCTAAAATAGAGCAAGGACCCAGCACGGCAATTATTTTTACTAAATTTTGTTGGTCTGCCCTCAGGGGACCTTCTCCCAGTTTAATTGTTGGAGGGATTGTTGCCTTCTGGGATTTTATTTCAAAATGTTCTCGTTAGAATTTGCTTCCTTAACAGAGTTAGGGGCTTTTATTTTAGAAAATTTAATCGCTTTCTTCCACGCACATAAAAATGCATAAAACGGTGTATCCTGAAATTAATAGAGGTGTTTCTTGTTGCACAGATTTCTAAATTATTTGTCTAAAGATATGCTTAGAATTGATTATATTACAGGGGTATAAATCTTCTGCCCCCTCCCCCCTCCCCATGCAGGAGGTTTGGAAGTGAATTCAAGCAACCCCAACTACATTTTATAAGTTAAGACAAACATGGGAGAGATCATTTGTCTCTAGCTGTACATGAAATAGTTTATAATAGTTGCAGCTGAGTACATGAAGTATACGTTAGAACCCCTTTGATATAAAGCCCAGCACCGGCCTACGAAGATATTGCATTTATGCCTCTGACAGGATTCACCCATAAATAATAATAGGAGAAAAAAATCCAAATTTATAAGCTGCTATTTCTGGGTTTATTTTTAATGTGACTGAATATTTGTCCCACTTCTCCAGCAGGCACTACATTAAGCAGAGCGTGGGCAATCTGGTTGGAATCAACTGAAAGAAAATAAATTCTGAAATGTCCCCTTGCTCAGCCACGACTGGCCAAAGACATGGGACAAGCTTCACACGAGGACAAAATACCCTCCTGCCACGTCATACAAAACAGCTGAGGAGCCACATAACCCATTTTTGCTGGTTTTCTATTAGTTGCAGTATTTGTTTGTTTGGGTGGAAGCTGTCCCTTTTCTCAAACATATGGTTCTTCCCCCATCGCCTTAAATTATATTTACAGGCTATGAAATCTTTGTGGGCTAAACCTCAGCTCATGTGAATTGGCATCCTCAGCCGAAAGCAGCAGAGCAGTGCTGGGGTCTCACTCTCAGCCTCTCTGTGACAGTCTACCTGCTAATTTCTTTTGGAAGAAAGAGTGGATGAGGTCAGACAGTGTTCCCCTGCCTCCTCCTTCTCTGCTGCTTTTTGCAGTTAACCCAGCATCTGTAATTAATCCGAGAGTCACCGCCTCCTTCATCTGCTCCCCCTCTCCCCTCTGCACCCCTGGGGAGCCTTGGAAGTGAAGCAAAGCAAGCTAAACACACACATACAGGTAGCTGAGTTCACCCTGGATATCAAAGCACTGTTTTCCACCCAAAATAAAAACAGTGTGTGTGGACTGAAACTCTGAAAGGTAAACAAGGCCCTTGAGCCCCTAAAAGTAAACTTATCAATTAGTGCATTAGAAAAGCCTGGATGTCTGTTGTCAGCCCTAATGTTAACAGTGCAGCTCACATACTGGGCTCATTCATGAATTAATTGTGACGCAGGCTTGGAACCACCAGCCCAAATCTCTAAAATCCTCCACCTCGGGATGGAAAGCACAAACATCTGCCCCATTGGCTCCACGCTTTGCAGCGAGTTTGGGAGGCCTCACACGGCAGTCCACATCACAGAGCCACCACACGTAATGCAACATAATTTTTGCCAATTAGTTGTCTCTCTTCAGGAAAAGCCTGAGGCGGATGCAGCAGACACATCCCCAGAGAGCCTGGTCCGTCGAGGTAGGCTCGAGATCACTGGCAGATCAGTGAGACTCTGTCTCTGTGTGTATAAAAAGCAGGAATGGGGAGAGCTCACAATACAGCCAGTCTTCAATATTGCCAGCTCTTGCACAAGGAAAAAAAAAAAAAAAAAGCAGAAATTCTCATTATTATGCAGGATAAACAAAACTCAAATAGCAGCAGTTTAAAATTTTCTTCTTATTTGACACCAAAAGTGGAAGAGAACCAATCAGTGGAGGTAAAGTTTAAAAAAAAAATAATAAAACACACCCAATTTTCCCCCACAAAATAGAAAAACACTCAGTTCAGCACTTTCACAAGCTGTTCGTTGTTGCTGGTGTCAGAGCATATTCTGAGGTTGGGGTTATGGTGTGACTTTTTTTGCAACATGGGCACGGCAGCCAGGCTGACTAAGGGCAGGGGGCTGGGGACAGCCCACGGGGCAGCAGCACCTTCAGTGTGGGCACCCCCACCCTGTCACGCCCTCAGGCACCCAGGGCAAACTGCTCCCCATCCTGTCCCAGTTCTTGTGTCTGTATGAAAAGCATGGACAGCCCCAGGGGATTATTAGGTGCCAACAGTGAACATCCACGTGAATTCTTTCAATGTAAAACACCACTTGACCACCATGCAATCAAAGTGACTGTTCCTCATAGGCCATTTCTGGTTTTTGCCCCAAATCTCTCTTTGGGTTCCTCAGCTGCTGAAACTGCACAGGAGACAGCAAAGTCAATGGCAATATATCCTGAATTTATAAGTCAATGTTGCCTCAACATTTGAACAACAGGATCATTGTGCTGGGACTGGAAAAGTCTTCTCTTGGCCTGGTGCTGCAGGGCTACCCCTGCCTACCCTTACACATGGCTCCTGTTAGACAAGTTAGAGGAGTGGGGAGAAGGAGGGAACAAGTGAAACGAGATGATTCATGGAGATCCCAACCAACAGATACTGGCCTAGCTCCTGTGGAAGCTGCTCTGGTTTCAAAGAGGAAGGAGTCTGGTAGATGGACAGAACTGATGCTTGATGTGCTGATGGGTTTGGATGGAGGTCGATGAAGTTGCCATTTGAGGAGGTGCTGGGAGACCACGAGACATCCTCAAACAGGGTGTCCCTGGGAATTATCTCTGGTGCCTGTGCCTGAGTAAAAAGCTGGCAGTTCGTGCAGAAAGAACCACTAAATAGAAAGAAGAACAACGCTCCCTTGGCAGGAGAAGTTGTGAAAGAGGCTTGTTTTCAGACTGGCTGACAGCGCACGCACAGAGAGAAAAATCTGGGTTTGAAGTCAATGCACTGGGTAGAATCAAGGCTGGGGATGAGATGGGGGGTGTGTGTGAGTGTGGGAAGCAGTGGTATTTGGCATGGATGCCTTAACTTGCTCAGGCTGTTCAGAGATGGTGTGTAGCACTTTATTGCTTTGGCTAAGCTGTTCTATTGCACAAGTGACAGCTAAAGGCTCTGAAAGAGCGGAAGAATGGAAAAGTGAAAGGTGGGGAAGTTTCAAGTTTTATGTCAGAGCAATGTCAGGCTGCAGAAGACAGAGGGATGATGTAATAGGTGGGGGAGAGAGGGAGAAAAGAGGTTAATGGAGAACAGTAAAATTTCAAATGCAGTATTTTATTACAGTATTGAAACTGATGCTTACAGTTTAACAATAGGGCTGGCATGGAATAGCTTAGTGGTGTGAGCCAGCAGTGCCAGGAGGATTTATGATTTTTTTTTATTAATTTTAATATTGCAGAAGGAAAGCCTCAGTCTTGTTTGGGTTGACAAGCCTCAAGCCTGGTAAATTGGAGTGTGCTTGGAAATGCTGGCCACTGGAAATCTGCCTGGGCTCACCGCTCCAGGGGAGGGAGCCAGGGCTGTCGGGTATTTAATGGAGTCTGTTGTTTCCTTTAGAATCAAAAGAGGAAAAGTGGAAGAGAAAGCAGAAGCAGAGCTACCTGTGGTCAGCCATTGACTCCTGGGGAAGAGACTCCTACTGGAGGTGCCTCTGCAAGCAGGGAACCTTCTCCAGGCTGCCCCCAGCCCATCTTCAAACGACAGAGATGCTGCCAGAAAAGCCTTGTGAGCCCAGACAGGGTGGAGCTGGGCTCTTTATGAATCTGGTTTGTGGCCCAGAGCACTGTACAATAATAAGCAGCTTGTGTGGTCGTGGGAGCCTTTTCTGAGTCTCAGACACAGAGGTTGCAATTGTTTCCTGTGCTGATGGTCAGCTCTGGGTCTGTGTCAGTCCCACGTGTCCCCATAGACCCCAGGATGCTCCATGCCAGGGTGGCTGTGGACAGGACTGCAGGGCAGGAAGGAACGCTGAACAGGGAGAGCTGCGGAGGGGCTGGAGAAGCCCAAAGATGAGGGAAGAAGGTCACTGTGTTGAGAGCATGGGCTGGAAAACAGGCTCAGAAGGTTCCTGCATGTGCAGATCACTGTATGAAGAAAATGAGATCAGGAGGGCAATCTTGGACTGAACATTTTCGTCACTTGTGAGTCCTAGTAAAGCCTCCAGGCATCATCCCACTGGCCCAACCAGTCAACAACCTGCACCTCTAAAAAGATCCCCACAAGAAAATACTGACCCCCATTCTGCTGCATGCATGGCAAGAGGGACAACTGTAAACAGGAGACACTTAAAGTTTAAGTAAGCACAGATTAATTCAACAAAGCGCTTGGGGCATTAAGTTAAAATGCCCAGAAAAACTAAGAATTCTACTCTGTGATATACAAAAAAAAAGTGACATTATTTATGTCCTATTGCATAGCAGAAGGCACAAAGATGTATGCATTTCTTTTTCAGTGGGAAGAGTGCCAGCACTTTCATGAATCCAAAGGAGGCAAAGCAGAAGGCTGCTCTCTCCTTGCCCTGCTCTTGCAGGGATGACACAACCCTGAGGTTAAATTCCAGCTGGTTACCCTGTCCCTAAAATAACCAGCTCCTGAATGCAACAGGACAATGGGGAAACTCTTTAGCTGCCTCTCCTGCCTCCTGTTTTTGATCTGTTTATAACTTTAAAAATAGACAAGTAAATGAAAACCCAAGTCCCGTGCCATCACAGCCATTGTTTCTGGGAGGAGCAAGGGAGGTTTTGGTTCAGTGGGGTGCAGACAGATTCCCTGAGGTAATGTACCTGGTGAAGAGAAGGCAAATAGAACAGCCAGGAGAGATGTGAGGGACCTGAACCACCTTCCCGAGGTGGCAGAGGGAGATTCCCTGAGCCTCTGGCACAGGGACACCCGTGCACTGTGTACACAGGGAGGCAGATACAGTCTGTAAGGGCTGGCAGAGATATGGCTGTGAAAAGCTGTGCCTGCTTGCCATTAACAAAGCATTTCCCAGGTGCTCACTGGAAATTTAAATGCTGTAAGTTTTAAAATTTTATCTTTGCTGAACCAGCTGTTAACTTCCTCGCAGATCTGCGCACACACAGGAAGAGAAAGTGGCTCCTGCATTCCCTCACAGGAGATGCCAGAGCCTTTTACCAGCAAGGGCTGAGAGCCTGGAACTCCTGCTCTGAACCAGACTCAGCTCCTTGCCCCTCATTCAAGGGGTGCATCCTGCCTTGAGGAAAGAACCTCCTTGGGATGGCTTTGACTCCAGGGCAGTGCCACCTGAGGGGTTCACATGAAACTCCGACCTCTGCACTGGCCCTGGTGACATAAGCCATGCGTCCCCTGACCCCTGCCCATCTCACACCCGAGGCTGGGCCCCAAGTCCAGGTGAAGGGGGTGTTTGGCAGCAGCCCCAGGGCCCCTTCAGTGCCACGGGCATTGCTGCTCCTTCCCCGGCACCGCGGCAGCGAGAGGTGACGCTCTGCAGAGCAGCTTGCCATCATCCTCCGGTTTCCCTTAGTGACCAAGCTACATATGTTCGGAAAACTGAATTTATGTCGGCGGCTTGTTGTTCCCAGCCAGAAGATTCAGTCTGATTTGTATATAGCTCTGCATAAATTCCTCGTTAACCTTTACAACCATCTGGAGCGGGAGTCGCTCCTCACATCGCAGCGGACTGTGGCAGCGGAACCGAAACCGCCGGGCTTGGCGGGGCTGTGCCCGGCACCGTCGGAGCTGCAGGAGGAGGGAAAGGGCAAAAAAACCCACCTCTGTGGGTTCCCCACACAGCCCGACCTGAAGGGAATCACAGCCCCGAGCGATACCCAAGGCAGTGCCTTCCCCAGAGGCCGGGGGTTGTTGTTCCTCCCCTCGCACAGCACAGGATCTCTCCGTTCTGCCTCCCCGTTTAAGGACAGGCAGCTGCTTAATGCGAGGCTGCTCAGCCTCCGACGGCAGCCACGCGCTTAATGCTTCAATTTCCACATTTTATTTTATATGTAATTTAAAGCCCATGGTGCCTTAATTGTAAAATAGGCCTTATTAAAATAATAGCTCGAGAAGCAGTGGGGTACCCTGCACAGCGGATTGAAGCCTTCTATCTTTGCTGCTGTTTACAAAGATTTAAAAGGGAGATACGACCAAAATAGAGCTGTAGAGATGTTTCCAATGTGAGCGATGGACCAAAGACCACTGGATAATTAAGCCTGTTTCCTTTTCCTTCCCCTCACCCCGCCATGTTATCTCTCTCTCTCTTTAGGTATCCAGAGCCACCCTTGGCTGCATTTATGATTGATGATGCAGTGCAGGTACTTCGGTACCAGTAAGCAGCGTGGGGTTTTGATTAATGATGTTGGTGGCACTCCCAGAAGACCAATGGCAAGTAATATTGTTATCCAAAAACAACTAACACAAGTAGCAAAACAGCAGGGTTCTATGAATTTGGAGTAGTTCTTCTAGTCTAAAATCACCCTTCTGCTGTCCAAGCCCTCCATTCTGGAGACAACCCCGAGAGATGGAGGGCGTGATCACAAAACTTGGAGCTGCCTACAAACTCCCTGCATCCTGTCCCAGGCAAGGGACAGTCTCAGTCCCAGTGTAAGTTAGGGCTCCCTCAGGGCTGCTTTGATTTATGTCATGCTTCAGGTCTCTCAGGTAATAAATGAGCAGGATGTGACCGACCACCTGATCTTCGTGGAGGTCAAGAGCAGGCTGGCACAGCGTCCTCAGGCAGGGGTGCTCTGCCCTGGGTACCCCCAACCAGACCTGCCCAAACCAACTCTGTAGCTGAAGGAGTAGAGGGGCCATGGGGTGACTTGCAACATCACAGTCACCAGTGCATGAACTTTCCCTTGAGTCTGGCACGAGAGTTCCATTTTGTGCCCAGCTCCGTGTGCTCCAGACACGCTGGGGTCTGGGAAGGGTGTTTTCCCCCAGCTCCACTGTCTGTGTTGAACCCGCATCCTCTGCAGTCTGCAAGGCCTGGCAGGGCTCTGTTGCCTGCTCAAAGGGCATGTGCATTCTTCCCATCAGACTTCAGTGGGATGCCTCCCCTCTCCGAGACTGAAGGATGAAACAGGAGGCACAGTGCCCCGGGGTTTGCATGCTGTGGCTTCTGAAGCCTGTCTGGCTGCCAGCAGGAGCAGTCAGTGCTCACGCTGGAGAGCTGGGTGACTGCACTTCTGTGCTCGCAGCAGCCCTACTGACAGCTCTCCTGGTGATGAAAAGCCCTTAAAAAACAAACCCAAACCAAACAAAAACCAGCTGCAGTTCTGTGGATCTGCTTCAGCAACATCAGCAGATTGATCCTAGGGAGGAGCAGTTGCTGCCTGGGCTCAAGGACTTTTGGGCATCCTCAGCCCTATGGACATTCCTAAGGTACCAGTGAAGAGCTGTGGTCTCGCTGGTGGGGTCAGACTGCCCGTGATCCATGCCATGTGCACATCCCTGTGCTGTCTCCACTGCAGCCACAGAGGGCAGGGAGGCTGCTCATCCCCCGGCCTTCCACTGGCACAGGACACTGTCTGCAGCACCCTGACATCTGCTGCAGGCAGCTCAGGCACTCCTTGCACTGGAGCTGGAGTGGGCAGCATCCCAAAGAGCTCACACCAGACTGGGGCTGCTGCCCCTGCTCTGAGCACACCAAGCACCAGCACAGTGCAGGACCCTGTGCTTCCAAAGCCCTGGAGAGGATGGCAGGGGTTCTTCCCATACAGCCTGGGTTGTTTACAGGGACCTGCACACTCCAGAAAAAAAATAGGAGCAGGGCCAGCCCTCAGCCTGCCAAAAAAAGCCCCATCTGGGGCACCAGGCAGTGCCAGAAGCTGTCACCAGGCACAGGCAACAATTACAGCTGCTTGCTCTGTGGCAGAACATTGGGGAGACTTTTGCCATGTGCCAAAGGTCCTGGTGCAGATCTAGGGATGGAAGGGACAGAGGCACATCTAACAACCTGGCAGCCCAAGAGCAGGGTGTGATTGTGTGAATTTGGGTGCTGGGATCACACAGGGCTGCGCAGCCCCCTCTCTCCACCTGCATGCTGCCCACAAAACCCATTCTCCAAGGGCCCCTTCCAGCTTTCCAAACCCATCAGCAGATTCACACAGCTGCTATTTAAAAATAAAATAAAAATAATAAAGAAATAGTTCCCCCCCGCCTTTTTTTTTTTTTCATCTTTTAACAGTAACATTTCCCCTCTCAGCACTCACACTGGCCAGAGGCCCAAGGCTGGATTATTTAGTCTGACTCCTGAAGCAGGAACAGATTTACAATTCAAATTCTCATGAAACGCAGGGTTAGAAACTTCACCAAACTTTATGTTATTGGAAAGAAAAGATTCCCAGAAAGGGTCTGAGCTAACTGCCTTTAAAGCCGTGATATCTTTACTGTATAAAGAAGCTCTTTTAGGTGTGTTTAAAATGCATTAGTGCTTTTCTTCAACCTCTGTCAACCTTGACAGAGAGCTAAGTCTACACAACATTTAAGGAGAGATTTTAATAACAGTCCGAATTATTTTTAAAATATAGGAAACAAAAGTAATTTATTTTTTTGGTAATAAAACATGGAATGCATATCTAGTACAAGCCCGAAACGAGGGGCAAAGCCTCATCCTTTGCAGGAATTATAGATCAGACCTGAAAATTAACCATGAGGTACTTCAGAGTCCCACCATTTCCAATCAGCAGCCACCTACAGCAAGAGGAGTTGAAGTCAAACATCAGAAGCCAACAAACGTACACCTACCTATTATTTACTCTATTTTTATTTATATGGTTACACGGTGATATATAAGCCAGGCAAGGGTCTTGGCAAAGGTTTGAAAAAGTAATTTCTTTCTTAGAATATAACATGACATTTATAGAAAGTTAAACATTTTCCAAATATATTTGACCTTATTAAAAAATTCTATTTTAGTGAATGTTTCAGATTTTATTAATATTTTTATCATCCTTATATCCCAATTCACTAATGAACCCTAAATTGGATTAGGCAATTCTTAAAGGGGAAAACATGGGAAAATATAACAGGAACAGCAAATGAGTCCATTCTGAACTCTGCAAACTGAGAGCAGATTCTCATTTTTATCATCTTGCAGAAAATGAGTCTTTTGGGGTAAAGGAGGAGAAGAATGACTTTTCTTTGACCTTCTCTGGCCAAGTTTTACTGCGAAACAATGTAGTGTCACTGTAATGTACCTGGTATCCAAAACAAGTGTGTCTGCCTTGCAATATCTCTGCAGGAATTATCAGTAATGCTACATGTTCCAGTTTCAGATGGTTCTAATCAATCTTTTAGTATCTTACATGTCTGCCTATTAAGCTCGAGATGATCGCTTGGACTCTGAACTCTCTCTTTCTTTGTAAAATCATCTTGAGTAATATTGAATCATGTTGTTGGAGCCCTGGAATTTCTGGGTTTCATCAACATTTGCCCTCATTTTTCACATGGCAAAGTTAAGGAAATATCTGGTAACAGTTTAATTCCACGTTATCCAGTGTGGCTTGTATAGGTGTGGTGCAATCAAGTCCTACATAGGAAAGGCTGATTTGAAGTCCTGGCAGAGCGATTAGTCGATTCCCCAAAGATATGGATATAAATTTCTCCTAGGCACATCTGCCCTGTCTGCTTTTAATTTTGAAACACCAGCTTTAATTTAGAAACCGTACTGCAAGCTCTCCCTTTTGTGAACAAGAATGACATAATTTGCTGAGCAAAGACCCAAAGCCAAGGTTTGGGTTTATTTTTTTTTTTTGTCTTGGGTAATCAATGAGTAGTAACCAACAGGCAAATGTTCCTTCACTAATTCTCTGCCTTCACAGGTTATTGCTCTGTGTGGATCAGGGCTGAATGCTGGGGCTGGGCTGGGCATCCCCCCTCCTTCCCACAGCTGCAGAGATCACCTCCTCTCACATTCTTGATCAGCTTCCCTGCAGCAACAGCAGCAGCACATCACATGGAAAAGTAATATTAGGAAAGTATTTAATGTATTTATAGCTGTCTTTTAATGACATTTACCAGCTGGAAAGGAGGAGGCCTGCCAGCACTGGGTGATCAATCAGGTTTGAGGAACTCCAGCAAGTGCTCTCAAGACCACCGGCAAGCCTTCCTCCAGCCCTGGCTCCATCTTCTCCCTTTGGCTGCAGATCCTTGGGGCAACTCAGGCTGACACTGTGCTTGCCTGGCCCTTATCACAGCAGGACCTTGAATTTAGCCCAGGGCCGAGGCTGCTGCAGAGTACAAATAAATAGTGCTAATTCTTAGATCACAGTGCAGAAATTTCTGTTCTACATCAACCAGGCAATCCGCAAGCATGGGACCCATTAGGAACACCCAACATAGTAAATTTAGTGTGCCAGTCAGTTGTTCCAGAGGACAAAAGGAGAGGCTACTGAAGGCTGTGCTTGGCCAATGTTTGCAGCAGACCTTTGGATCTCTCCTCAGGGCAGAAATGCCATCACACAGAAGTTCTGGCTGTTGCAGGAGGAGTTACCTGCACTTGGAAAATTGCAAACATCAACCCATATGGAAAAGATCATGATTGAAAGGTCCAAGTAAAGCAATTTTCTCCTTCCCAAAAGATGTGCATATAAATAGAACAGTGCCTGAAAATAAGCAGGCAGAAATGAAATACAAATGCAAACAGAGAGCAAGTCTTTTAGAGCAAATAAAGGTTTTGTTATGTCTGTCCCGACACAGAGTGTCCCAGGCCCATCAGCAACACCAATTTTTCCTCTACCCTGCAGCCCCTTCTCTCGTGAGAGTGAGTGAGGCTGGACACAGCCACTTGGTGCAGAAGGCTTGAGCCATTATTCTGCCCAGGTTCAGGCTGACCTGAAGAGCAAGAATTGAGCAGAAGTGCACGTTCCCCTGCCCACATTATCTCGGGGAAGCCGTGCCCACACTGCTCATCCTGAGCATCCACACACGCTCCTGAGGGAGCCCCAGGGGACACACTCCAGAGCTGCTCCCTGAGCATCATGCCAACCTTTTGTTTCAACATCAAGGGGTCTTCAGCCGTCTTATTTGTTACTCTAATTGCTCTGACAAGCTGTGGAGATACACGTCATTTAATGAGAAAACCTATAAAATAATCATTTGCTGTCTGTGCGCTCCAAGCTCAGAATCTGCTGAAATTTCATGTGGGGGGAAAAGCTCCACTGGGCTTGAAGAAAGACTTCTTTACTTCCCCCTTTTGCTTTGAAAGGGAATTTTACAGTCACTGTAAAATTCACTGTGTCTCTCAGACTTCATTTCTATCCCTCTTCCTCCCAAATCATATCTAAAATATTGTGCTTGTTTGTTCTGGTTATGATTTGAAGTTCCGCGCCTAATTTCTTTCTTTTGATAACTGAATTGAAAATCAGGTAGGTAATCAAGGTGTGCAAATGCTCACCATTTTCAAAAGAGGTAATGAGAGTGAGAAGGCGGAGGACAGCCTCACCAGCTCTCTGCACTAATATTTAACAACACCACAATGAAACAGAACCAAGCCAAAACCCAACCAAAGTCCACTTCCCTCCCTAGTCTGGAAATGGATGCACACACCCTTAGGAAGGGTGATTTTCCTTGAAGGAATTGGCAGTGCGGTAGAACTGTTGCCTTCTCACAAAGTTTTGCCTGCGGACAATTTCCTAATGGATTTTCAGAGCCCTCCATTCGGGTTCTTTTGCAGAATACTTGGACAGTGCTGGTAGATACAAAAAGCTAAAGTATCTTCTCCTAGATAGTGTCATAAAGATATCAAACAGTAGATTTGGAATAAGGTTATAAGTTTTGTGCAAAAGGAGCTGTAGTAATAAAACAACAAAAAACTGAGCGGAAAGTTTAATGTCTTAATGTGAGGAGAGCTGGAAGCGTGGGGTATTGCAGCAAATACCACTTCAGCTTTAGAATTCAGCACATGTTCCAGAGAAGAAAAGAAGCTCCTGGAGAGAGTGAATGTCAACACAGCCTTGGGGGTCAGGAGTTTTCCTTCTACTTTAATTGAGACTAATAAACTTTCAGAAGCACCAAAGCACTTCAACCACCGATGCTCTGCTTCTTCTGCTGCACTTTCTGTAAGGAAATCTGTAACCAGTGGTGTACAAACAAAACCCCATCAGGGCTTAAGGAGTCCTAGACCAACAGCAAGATGAATTTCTCTGAGCTGCTGAAGCAACTCCAGAGGAATCCTAAACGATGAATATGTAGAGATGACAAGGTGGGTAATGAGAGCAGCTACAATGGCATTATGCAAGGACTGTCATTTTCCCTGTGTTTGTACAGTGCCTACAACCAGGGGACCTGACCCAGCTGACTTCCTCTAGAAACTGCTGCAATCCAAATAACAAATAAAAATAATGGGATTAAATCTGAATACGTGATACGAGCCAGCCTGCCGCAGGGCAAATACAACCCACCAGCTGCCAGGGGGGAAGGCAGGGAGGAAGAGATTTTCCCCACAGGCAGGTCATCCCATGGCTGCTGTCCCTGAGGTTCCTTGGATCCTTCTCTGAAATGTCTTGTCTTGTACTCCTCACTGTGAGAGACAGGTTACTGAACCAGACGGACAAGCAATCTGATCCACCATGGCAATTCCTATGATCCCATAGAGAGCCTATGAATAATTCAGATTTTCTGCAAAAAATCCCCCACACTTCATGAAAGTTAACTGGTGTCTCCAAGAGAAAAGATCATATAACATCTTTACAACTGAGTCATCATCACTATTTATGTGTGTATTTGACAGTTTATGGGTGCCTCCCTGTTAAAACTAGATGTAATTAAAATTACAACTTGTCTTTAATAGATTGAGATGTCACAAAGGCTCGGTCACAAAAAGCCTTAACCAGACTCTTTGGTGGGTCAACAATAAAAGAGAACCCTGGCTTTCAGTGAACTTGCATGAAATGTTAATTATTTCAGTCTCTGTCGCACTTGGAGGATGTCCTCATCCTTCCAAAAGACACTTAGGGCCACCCCGGGCTGCAGAGGCAGCAGGAAGAATCAAAAAGGAAAAGGTGGGGGGAAACATCTTCAGCTGGGGGCTTTCCCTCTAGGACTTCAGTTTGATCTGGGAAAAGCCTTCATGGAGCATCTCTGAGCCTGATCTAGGGGACTGCCAGCTCTCAGGTGACCAGTGGTTTGTCCACGCTGGGCAGTGGAGACTCCCAAGTGCCTGGAATTCCAGAGCACTCCTGGCTTGCCCTAATAATGGGCTCACTGTAAGGTCAGAGCTCCTCTCACAGTCCCCTCTTGCCTTTGTTCCCCACATATTCATGGACAGGGGGAGCTGCTCAGTGCCTCTCGCCCTCCTCTGTGACCTGTTGCATGACAGCTGCTCACATGAACAAGATCTTATTAAAATATCCAGAAGAAGTATGGGGGAAGTGCTTTAACTCCAAACTGAGAAATCTCTCTTCTGAGAAATAAAATCTTGAAGCAATTCAAAAAGGTTTGGAGCTTGTACTAGAAAGAAACAGCGGCACTGGAGCACTTCTGAAAATGCGTCTCGAGGTCACACTTCTGAGCTAGTTTTGGAGAACTCGGTGCAATATGTAATTTCCAGTCTCCAAAGTAAAAAAAGTAGTGAATATTGTCATGGTTTAACGGCAGTAGTTTGGTTAGGAGCAGGCTAAGTACCTCTTGAGAAGCAGTAAGTGAAGTATGAAAATTAACTGCAGGAAAATGCACTGGAAAACACAGAAAGATAAACATTAAGTGTTTCATGGCCTTGAGGAAGGAGCACCTGAAAAGCAGGAATCTGGTCCATATAAAAGGATACCTTGGAAAGACAAATATTTGCCTACAATATACACATTTCTATGCAAACAGGATTATTTGCACATCCAGACTCTATTTCTTTACTTGCAAGGAGCTGAAATTTGATATAAAGTCAGAATGTCGATGCAGAGAATAAGAAAAGCTTGTAAAGGCATTTAATGGAAAATGTCTATGTTGGAATAATGTAATTGGTCCCTGCTGAGTATTACAAGTTAGGGCAAAATGTTAGATAGTGACAAAGGAGGAGAAGGAATGGATACATGGGAATATTCCCCTTTTTCTCAAGCACAGCAAATCTCAGTCCAGGCAGACACAGGGGAGGCTGGTGCAAAGAGTTTTTGCCTCTTCTTACAAGCAGGGAACAAACCAAGACTCCGAAATTTTAAATTTTAAAGGACCACTTAACTTTCCTCCTGCATTCAGAGAAGGGCAGGTGGGGATCTCACTGCAGGTCAATGGGAATTTCACAGGGGCCCCAGGGGTGTTGCAGGAGCTCCTTTTATGATCCTGCATCTTTGAGGGTGTACTGGAAAACAACACTTCACCCTCACTATGGCAGCCCCTTCAGAGCGTTTCTCTCAGTATTTTACATCACCAAGCTTTACCTCAATGAGGCTGTTGCATATTTATTGCCATTTTCCTTCTTCGAGCCTGAAGAATCTGACTTTCTTTCGCCCAAGATATTTTCATTGATTTCAAGAGAATTGGAATCCAGCTGCCCTACCCGAAGTCCCCAAATTAATGTTCACACCCACAAGCTGCAAGAGGGAAAAACACCTTGTGAGTGAAGGAGCTGAGGAGGAAGAGAGGATGGCTGGCACCCAGGGATGACCTCGGTGAGTCTGTGCCTCCCCGGGTGTGCAACACATCACTAGCACACATTCAGGAACTACAGAAACACAGATTCAGATGTGTCAGCCAGAGCGTGTAAAAACAGCTGCTGAAAAATAATGTTTGGGGTTTGCCTTCATGCAATGACAGGAGAGGAATTCAGTGTCAAAGTGGCCACATGTGTTGCTTTGCTCCCAAGCGCGCTGTGCTCTGATCCTTAATCCTTGTGATGCCTTCTTGAACTGCAAACCCATCCATACACATCTCTCCACACTGCCCACAATAACACATGGATTTACGGAGCTAATGACCTGCCATTTGGGCTGCCCTGCTCACAACATCCTGAAAGTCCTCAGGATAAATCCAACAGACAAACCGAAATCCTCGTGTGAAAAATGCTTGTGTGATTTAAAACATTGTCCAGTCCTTCCAGCCACACAATACTGATGTGTTGACCTGAAACACAACCCTCAGTAACCATCACACCAAATTCTGCAGTCCAGGGAGTGCAGTTCAGGCAGTTTCAAGCTCTTTGTGGATGCATCTTCTGTTGGGGCTTTTGAGAGACTGAACATACTGTCAGCACTTAAATAATATATCCATATCATCACCATATAAAAAATACAGCCAAAAATCTGTTCACATGGAGATTTTGCTTTAATTGTTGTTGGATGCTCCTAACCACTTTCCCTGCAGCTGAGAATAAAGCTGAACCTTCCTCTCAGTTCTGCACCTCTGTTTCCCTGCCTTTGAGTGTGCACCTACTTGGACTTCTCTCTCAGCAGAGAAAAGCTGGCTCTGATGCCTGGGGCTTCCAAGAGTGGACCTTTTTCAGGTAGAACCCTGTTAAAATCATTAATATATCAGTGCAGTTGGGGGATAGTGACTTTTTGGAAGCTGAAGAAGACCTTGGAGGGTTTGTTACAGTGCAGCTACTGAAAAGCAACGTGAGCCAACAGGAAAAAAGGCTGGTGGGCAACTCAGTCCAAGTGCATTCAGAATTGAGCCATAGGGATGGAAAGTGGTCTCAGGCAGACTGTGAAATTGCTAGCTAAGAAAAGAATAAATAATATACTTTGACTGTAGATCATGTAAAGACTAAGTTACAGGTGTTCTGATCTTCCTACTTTCACAACTTGGTTCAATATTTAGCATATGCAGGTAGCATTTTTTTTTCCTAAGTCAATGGACTAAATCAACTGTTTTCTATGTAACATCACAGGCTGGAATGGAGGAGTTTGCTGCAGTATTCCAGGCTAGACAGCTACTTTTGTCTGTTTCCCTGTTTCTTGCTTAAGAAAACAGTAAAAAGAAAGGAAGAGTGGGGAAAAAAGGACTACACGAAAGAAAAAAAAAAAAGTAGATAAATGGAAAAGGAAATCTTAATAAGGTTCCTTTTTTCTCTTTTCCTATTTTTTTGGAGGCTGCTGTATTAAATTAAAGTCATACATAGGTTTCAAAGAAAATCGTATGTCGGTGGAATGGTGAGCCCACCTGACAACGCATGCTAACAGAATTGTAAATGTAAAGGGTAATGCTTGTCACTTCCTGACAGCTCTAAATGGCCTTTTAGTTCAGTACGCAGAGCTGTCATAAAAAAACATAAAAATGCATATGCAGACAGCTGAAACTGCAATGCACATCATTATCTGCAAATGGTATAAGTATCCTGAACAAAGGGCCTTCCAGTTTAAGGACAAGCATAAGACATTTTTCTGCCTCTAGCCTTAAAACAAAGTGCTGTCAAGAAAACAAAATTCTCAGTGCCAGAACTGAGGATTTTCTGTCAATCAGCGAGGTGCTACATTTGTACATATTTTTCTGACCCCAAATATGAGAAGAGCATCCTTAACAGATGTGTATTTAACTTCTGGCAGATACATCTGTTTCTTCTGGGTTTTTTATTTTTTATATTTTTTTTCTCCCCCTCAAACACACTGCTGAGCAGAACGTTTTTGTTGTGTACTTATTAGTTTCCTTCTATCCTGGCTTTTCCTCCTTGCTTGTTTAAATCATGGTGGTTTCACCAGTAATGTGCTAAAATGTTGGAGAACTTTAGGGAACTAATGTTAACCGGGTATGGGAGCCACCCAAAAAAGCTTCAAATCTGTTCAACAACCACTGTGCCAGTCTGGTCATAGTTTAAAAATTTTCAAAGTTGCAAGTTCATTTCCTTGACAGTTTTAAATACTCAGAGAAGCAATAAGTGCTCAGCAAAGCCAACAATGTCTCCAGGGAGCATGAAGAATCATCCTGTCCCTGCATCACTCCACCAGGCGTTAGTGAAAATAGGAACCCAAGTGTGGTGTGAGCACAGTGGCTGCTCACTGACCACTTGAGTCGGGTCTAGGCAGCCCCCAGCACTCCTGTTTTCCCAGATGTGCTGACATTTCTGCTCAGGACACCTCCAAATAAAGGCTGGCCACTGTAGATTACCTAATATGATTCAAGGCTCAGGAAGAAAAGCAACCTATGGTCCATGTTGAATGCTCTGCTCTAAGGCAAACTGGTGTGAACAAGAACTCCCACCCAAGGTGTTAGAGTTCACCCCATGAATGCATAAAAGAGCAGCAAGAGAGCAGTTGGGATTCTTTGGGTTTTTTTCCCTGAATCTCTCATCCAAATCTTGTCCTGGCTGACACCACTCACAAGAATCCACTGCACCAACCCACGAGCATAAAGTGACAGGACAAGAGGGAATGGCTTCAAACAGAAAGAGGGTGAGTTTAGATTAGATATTAGGACTGAATCCTTCCCTGTGAGGCCAGTGAGCCCTGGCACAGGTTTCCCAGAGAAGCTGTGGCTGCCCCATCTCTGGAAGTGCTCAAGGACAGGTTGGATGAGGTTTGTAGCCACCTGGGATAATGGAAGATGTCCCTGCCCGTGAGTAGGGGCTTGGAACAAGATCATCTCTAAGATTCCCTCCAAGCCAGACCACTCCACGATTCTGTGATTCTGCCACAGAGACCTTCACTAAAGGCTGACCCATCCCCTCCCAAATCACCTGCACAAATATCCATTCACCAACGTGGCCAGGGGAGCAAAGGTGGAACGTGGACAGCAACCAAGTACTTGAACAACAAACCCCAGTATTCCCAGTTGCTGGACATCCAAAGATGCCTTTCTCACCTTGATCCCAGCTTCACTTATACTCACATGCAGATACCACCACACTCATTAAATTGTATAAAACCCCTTTTTTCTGTGGGTTGGTGACTCCACCAGATTTTCAGCTTTTCCTTGTATATCTTTTCCTGCTACTCTCCCAGCCCTGGGCTCAGGCAGCACTGTAGGATCTGTGCCTGCAGCAAATAGAGTCTTCTGGCCCTGAACACAACTTTCAGTCCAGGATCTGGTGTGCACAACACATCTTTGATCTATTTCCTCAGGATCTTGAATTACCCAAAAAATCTCATTTCCCTGTTACCTGCTTGCAGCATAAACTATGGGAATATGAATCAAAGATATTTGGAGCTTCAGAACTTCTGAGATTATGGAGGCAAAATTTCTCAGTCCACAAGAAAAGTAACTGAGTAAATGTCAAACAGAAAAATTCCCTATTCATCTCATGGCTTATATTTACAAAGTGCTGTGTTTGAATCAGTAAATTTTCCAGCATGAAATTGCCCTGAACAGTTGCTTAATGGGATCTTAATTTTCCTTTAATTAATCACCTTTAGAATTTCTAGCTGTTTCTCCATTAAAATCCACATTTATCATATGTGTAATCTTCATTCCTTTCTTCCAAAATTGCCCAAAGAAACCATCAAACTCTAAGGCTGCAACCCTAAAAATTCATTTCTTTTGTATCTGCAGTAAGATGATAGGGGAATACACAGTCATCTTGGAAAAATACAGGTTTTGTCTGAGATTTTAAAAGAGATCTAATTTCTGTCTGCCTCTGCCTTCCCAGTGCTGCTTGAGACATCTGAAGACATCTAAATCTGAAGCTTGGTTCCTGTCTCAGTAACTGATTCTAACCCAAGCTCAAGAAAAATTACATCTTAATACTCACTCAACAGTCTTCCTTCCAAAACTGCCTCTACAGACGGCTAAATAACTGAAAACAACTCTGCAGCACATCCTCCCCAGAGTCTCAGCCTGCACATGTGCCTTAAAAAAAAAATAAACCACCAAAAAAAAAAAAGCCTTGCAGACTATGTGTAAAAGCCCCATCTGGTGATGCCCAACACAACAGTATGTTTGCACCTAATTACAGCACACTCAAAAAATACACTGTGCATTATTGACACAAAAACACAGGGATGTACCTCTGTCTGCTAATCACTGCTGCTGGACAGAAGGAAAATGTTGCCAGTGGACTCCCAGTGGAGCCAGCTGATGGGCCAGATTTCCTACAGGGGTGGGAGAGGACGGGGATATAAACAGCTGAAGTAAGTTTTGGGGTGGAGATTGGTGCATTTGTGAGAGAGATGCACAACATGCCAGTTTTTCACTGCCACAAAACAAGAGCATCACTGGTTTCCCCTGCATGCCTGGCCTCAGGACACGTGTCCTTTCCTGGTGGATGTCTCCCCCAGCCCTTCTCTTTGAGCACAGCTTTGGTACTGCCATGTTTTAACAGAGACACTGACAACTGCAGCAGTGAGAATCCAGGACCAGCAGCTGAGCTACAGCAGCCAAAATACCCCAGTGTTTTATCCACAGTGATATTGAGCTGGATTTGAACACGCATCTTCCAGACAAAAGCTTCTATATCCCATTACCATGACCTGTGCCAGCCGGGCCTCCCTCTCAATCTGTTCCCTTTAAATTTACAAGGAAGGAAATAACAAGAAAGAAGGACACTCTTTTATTACATTTTTTCAAATAAAATGTCTGTGCTTTCCCTGGATGGTACCAGCCCGATTTATACAAGGTGAATTTGACCTTCAAGAGGCAGAACATCTGGGAATGACAATTAAAGCCATCTGCACCCAAGGCAAGCAGGTTGCTCACTATCCACTCTGTTCTGTCGCCTTCAGAACACAGAGGAGGGGGGGTAATCTCAAGACAGTCATCCCTTTTTTATTGACTGTCTCCTGTGCTTTTAGAGATGTGAAAATACACGGAGCCTGACTGCACTCCTTCCCAAGGAGCCTCGCTGAGGATGCCATGAAAACTCCAGCAGTGCTGAAGATTTGTAATTTGGGCTCTGTGGGGATGGTATTAGGCAGACTCAGATTTTCTTTCATAATTATTCTGACCTCTCTATATCTCAACAGTGGCGGCTTGGCTTCTCTGAAATAGGCTCTTGTGTCTGCTCTGTGTGGCTTGTGCATTTTTTACTGACCATCCAAGTCCAAGAGGAGTCAAAGGAAAGGTCACTGAGCCCTCTGTTCCAGGAGGTGATGATTTAAACTCCAGCTCTATTTAAGATGACCGAAAATGCTGAAAATGTTATGAGACATTAGTAAAAATCCAAGGCACCATTCTCTGTAGGAATTTAGGGCAACTAAACTTGTAAATTTTCTAATGGTTGCTGCAATAAGGTAACTCATAACTCCCTATAACTCATTTTGGAGAGTTTGCTGTTAAATCAGGTACTGTTGAGGACCATCATGCTGATTATCTCTGTCCCAGTCTTCCCCTGTGCTCTTCTGATCACTGGCACCATCTGATTGCCTGAAGTTTCACACTTTGCTGTGAGCTCTTTAGGACAGGATTTGCTGTTAGTGGGGCAGGATTTTGGTGTTTGGCTGGAGATGATGGAACAGTGCAGGTAACAGAAGAAATTAAGGGCCTACCTGTGTCCTGCAGATACCTGTACAGAAGGATCACACTCACTTTTGGACAGGCAGTTAATGACTCATTTGGATAACCAGATCTGTTTGTAATTTCAAAAGCAGAGGGAAAATACAGAAACAGAAGATGGGAAAAAACCCAACTCGCTCAGAACTGGAATTTTTTTTTCTGTGGCATTTGGAATGTTATTAATTTAATTTTCTCTTTGTATATTTTTTTCTCCAGCCCATTTAAGAGCTCCCTGTGTGCCACCTATCGGCCTGACCCATGCTCAGCCCTTCTCCAGACAAAAACAGTGGTGGGAGGGTCATGCAGGGCCAGAGAAGGAGAGGTGGGAGGCCAGAGACCCATCCAGAAAACAAAGAAAGGGAAAAGAACTGGATTTTTCTAGGCAAGTTCAAGCCAACAGCAGCCCAAAAGGCCATCACACCCTCTGCCTCAGACTACGGGTGTGACTCAGATAAACCAGCAACACGAAATTACACCAGCAGAAAGACATTTCAGAAAATATTCTGCACCACGGATGACATATTCAAGTATGATGCCTTTGGAGATTTAACCTTGCTTCCTTTGAGTGAGAAACCAGACACTTGGAGAATTAACTGAGATTATATTGACAGGCCTTGGTTCCACAACAATTCCCTTTGTATGTGCCCCATAAACATCTTTCTTTCCAGTGTCAGTCATATGTTCGTTTTCTACCACAATAATTCTTTGCTAAGATCCCATTCCCGTAATAGAAAGAGGGAGAAAAAAATTGAGTGACACCTCAAACAATATTTGATAGTCTAACAACAATTTCTAACTTCAAAGACTATCTACATAAAAGTTGAAGACTTTTGCTACAAAAACCAAACCATTGGGAAATCATTTTCCATCTGACATCAATTCCCCAGCCACTAGAAAGAAGGCTTTAGCTAAAAGTATAACTTTTACTAGAGGTTCTTTAACATTTTAATATATGCTGTGAGAAAGGATGTACAGACAGGTTATATTGTGTCAGAATCCAAGAATGGGGTGTCAGAGGGAGAACCCCACTAAGCAAAGAGGGCCGGCATTTGTGGCCAGCTGCAAACCACACTCAGACTGAATTACAGGAGTGGAACAGGTCAGGGAGTATTTGATTAGCCCCAAATTTTGTAGACAAAGAACCACAAGAGGTACAACCAAGACCACCCCTAACCCCCAAAATTATTGTCTTAGAGGATGGGAATGAATTTTTCAGAGCTGAATCGTTACAGCAAGTCACTCCTAATGTACTGAACCACTGGAGGAATCAATGGATGCAGCTCTACAAATCATGTGTTGGAGACTCAGTGCTAGCAATCAAAGATCTGTAAGGTTGGTGGTGGGGCATTTTCCTTTCCCAAAAACACTGCCTAAACCCCTCAAAGTCTTCTGTAACAGTCCTCTCTTTTTTATTTATTTTTTTAAGCCCTGCTTTCATTTCCAGCTGAAGAGAAGATTGCATGTCTAAGACATCAAGTTGTGACCTTGCAGTGAATTAAATGGGTGAGCATGTTAAAAGGCTTGTAAATGTATCTGGACCTTTTTTTCCTCACCATCTGTTTCATACTTGATATCTTGATAGATAGTTCAGCTTATTACCCACCACTAACGTCATCTCTCTGCTGAAGCCTCGTTATTTGAAATATGGGGTCTCTCCTTTGTGTAGCAGTGACTAAGAACATTGGAACCCACTTAAATTTGTTTTAAATGCATTAAATTGGTAACATGCAGTGTTGCCACATACCAGTTTCTAAGTTACATAGTAAAAGTTTGAACGATTTAACCGATTTAATGTATGAACCAGGCACTCTGTATGGCTGAGAGCAGTCAGGTTTTCCAGTGAAAGGTTTGCCTGGTAGTTCACATTGTGCAGAGGTATGCAGATGCTTTTGCCAGGAGAAAGTGAAATAATTGATGCAGCTGAAAATGACCTTGATCTAAAAGTCATTACCTCATTCCTTGAAATATCTGAAAATACAATGACAGAAGCAAGGGCCTGAGTGACTACTGTGACTTTTCCTTAGTCCTGAGCACCAGTGTGACATGGGTACATGCCAACAATAAATCATTCTCCTGGAACACACAACAGCAAGAAGTTGGGGTCATGTTTTCAAGCTGGCTTTTTTTGCTTTTTCTTTTTGTGTCTGTTGGTCGTGTCTCCGCAGGCTTTACATGATGTCTTCCTGTCTGCCTGCATCTATTTCGTAGATTAATGGTACCTGTAACTGCTCAGCTGAAAGGTAAAATAATGGCAAGGGTGATGAAACCACATGCTCCATGACATAGGAGGGTGACTCATGGGGTCAGGAATGGATTCCTGCCTTTCACCACTGGCTGAGCCTTATTTTGCTCCCAAAGCAGTATATGAGGTGAACAGTGTGACCACACACACCTGGACATGCACAAAACACTCCAAGGTCCATCAGGTTCATCAGCTTTCCAGGGAAAAGGACAGATCTCCCCAGGCTGCCACAGGGCTGATCACACCACCAGCTGGGCTCTGGGGGGCCTGGAATCAGCTGAGCCCAAGCCCAGCAGAGGCAAATAAAACCTTTTTGATTATCAGATTTTCATCTGGGATGCCGAGGTCACTTGTACCTGTTGGAGAAGCACTGGAGTGAGGGCCTGGCAGGATCAGACTCCCTCCCATAGGAATAGGCCACCCTTTCCAACGGGGCAAGTGATTTCTGCAACCTCTGCTCTTCCCTGACACACCAAGAAAGGTGTTTTGTGCCTTGACAGTGTTACAAATCAACAGTTTCACACCCAAAACATGGGATCACAGTCATGCCTACAAACCACATTGTCCAAAGGACTTCCTGCGCTTTCTCTGTGAGCAGGAACATGCACAGAGGAGCTGGGAATACAAAGGAGAGAGGGAAGGCATTTTATTCAAAGTGAACAGAATGTTGTGCAACAGACATTACTGCAACCAAACACCACCTGCCTAGTGTTGGGAGATTGGATTCATGCTGAAAAATGTCACACCAAGAGGATCTGAAGCAGCCAGGCGTGACAGGCAAACCACCTTGCATCTAAAGAGGGGCTTCAGGAGGAGACTGTGACTTGGGGAGGATCAAAAGTCACAGTGATGACTTTGCCATGGAAAGGAGCTTCTTCAGCAGCAGTGCAAAGACCAGAGCTAAAGCCAGGCTGCTGCTTGTGCAGTAAGCACAGGTGCTGAGGTCCTTAGGAGTGGAAATTGGGAATCTCCAGGGGTTTTGGTGGAATTTCACCAGCTGCAAGACAACCCACTGCTCTGGGAAGCAGTGTGCTCTCTGCACATCATGGTTTGGGCTTTTCATCTCTGAAAAGACGAGAAGAAAATATCTGCAACACCAGAGATGTAAAGCTCTCAGAGCTCTCATTCACCACTGATACAGAAATGTATTTCCCTAAATTTAACAGTTAAATCCACATCAAGGTGTCACAAACACCGACTTGTGTTAAAAAGGATGGGAAAGTGTTGGCAGGATACTTATGTCCTGTACATGATATGCAGTCTAACAGGATTTCTCTTAAGCTCTGCCTGGAACCATTTTTCATTTAATTTCATGTAAACAGCATCTCTAGAAGTGGCAGCAGGACCTCACCAAAGAACCAGAGGTTCAGTTTCCCAAACCAAACGCACTCCAGATCTTCTAGCTCAAACAGAGGTCTGAGCACAGATCTGGATTTACTCCACAGAGTTCAATTTAGAATCCAATTTTCTAATCAATTCTTCATTGTTTAAATCAATGCTGCTGATATAATGCATCAGAAAATCTATCCCCTTGATGGAGGATTTTTAAAAGCTGCATTTTACGGCTATGTCATCGCCAGGCATTTGTGGATTTAAAACGTTTGTGAAATAGGATTTTCTGGTAAAATCTTGTGTGGTCCATTAAACGTACAATACATAGCAGAGGAAATACTTGATTATGCTTGCACACTTATCTGTGTTTCTCGTAACATTCCAAATAAGCAGAGCTTTGCCACGTGGTTATCAGTTCCTGAGGTGGCTTCTGAAGTTTGCAGTTTTGCTGTTCTGCCTCACAGTTGACAAGTTACCTGTGTCTGCATTAGCTTAGAGCCAGTCCCTGCAGATATTTTGTATTTTCCTGTGATATTCCCATTAAAGCAAATTTCCCAGGAACCCCATTCAGATGCCCTAAGCACACTCATGTAGGCATGGCTCTGCAGCACTCCCATATGTATACTCTTTCCTTGTGTACAAAGCACATGTGGAATCTGTCAGCACAGCAAATGGCATCATTAACTGAAAAATTAATTATGCTCACGCAAATCGTGTGAATTTGCACTATTAGTTCTACCAGAACTCAGCACAGTGCCTACAGAATTGAACACTTCTCCTGAAATCTCAGTGTGGGAATCCAACAGTGAGCTGACAGCACCAAGTGTCATTTTTCTAAGGATATGTATTAAAAATGAGGCTTTCCAAAGTACACGTATGAAGTGATAGATACACTCCTGTTCTCTGCTGCATTACAAAGCACAGCTCCTCAGTGTGTGCCATTGCAGCTGAAAAACATTCCACAGGGCATCATCTGCAACATGGACAGCTTAATATAAAAAACACCTTGTAAGAGAGAAGATAAAAAGAAATAACATTAACACTAAAAGATATAAATATCTCCATTTCAATTATCTCCCGACAATTTCTTCCCAAGCTGACCTAGTCATTGACTCGAGGATTGGCCATTCCTTTTAAGCAAAGGAACTTTTACACTCATTTCAATCAAAGTTCACAATTTTTTACCTGCATCATGTGTTGAACGACACAAAGGGCCTGTGCTTTGAAGGTTGGGAATAAAAATAAAAACTTAGCTCATATAATGCAGTTCCATAGAACAGCAAGGAATCCCATCTAAGTGATTAATAAATCCATCAAACAGCCACAAATTCGAACCTCCAGGACCCAAAAGTCGAGAATCTTAGCACAGCATAAGCAAGGAGCAGGAGACAGCCCAGACTACTGGTAATATTCTACACAGAACACCAGCTTTTATTGCCATTTACACAAATTCAAATATATTTAATGTTATCCAGGATTAAATGTGTATCACACTTTCTTTAGACAGCGTATTCCACTCAAAGAACTTCGGTAGAACATTAACAAAACACCTTTTTCTCAACATCCCTCATAGAGAGACACACAGAGGCACAGAGAGGAAAGCATATAGCAGTTTAGAACAAGAAACAAATGCAAATAATGCAGCCTCTAGAAATTATAGGCATGAAAGAAGGAAATAAGATTCCAATTTTCAAAGTACTAGTCATTCTAACACAATCACTGCCAAAAGTGGGAAAACATGAATTTCTATGTTCTCAAAAATAAAAATTTGACTTTAAAATAATGTTTTGGTTGTTTTTTCTTACAGTTTTCCCCATAGAATGATGAATGTAAAAAAATCTCTTACCCACACCAAAATAATGTTTCGCTGAGCTCTATTTTTGGTGTAAATATTTCTCTGTTGAGACAGCTCACTCATCTCCTTATAGGAGCCTTGGAAGCATTTTCTGGCTTTCACTGTGTCAGTAAATCACAAAACATGTACACCACAAATTAACATCTGAAAAACTGGGAAAGTCATTCCTATTTAAAAAAAATTGTTGTGAGGCTCAGTTTAACCACTAATTATTCTGTTTCAAGTTACTGGAATTAAAGATGTTTACAGCTACACATGATCTTCGTAATCAGTAGTAGCTCAGAACTACACACAAGTAATGATCTCAAGCACTTGAGTCCAATCTGAGTTCAGTAAAACGAGTGCAGCAGGGAGAAAGTTCCAGCAGATTCCCATGGGAATGAAGATTTTGCATTCAGAAGAAAGGAAATCCAAATCCTCATTTGCCCTCGCTCCATAACAAACCCCACCCAGGTTCCACCTCTGCCAAAGCACACCCTGCCTGTATCGTGCAACCATCCAGTAGAAGATTATACCACAACCCTGACAATGCAAACACAGACAGAAGTTTAAAATTATTATTGGAATTACCTGGATTTACTGACACTGATGGGTTCAAATCCTCGGGGGATAGGTTGTATCATTAGCAGAGAGGGTGAGGAAGATAAAACAGAGGCAATTACTCAGTACTTCATAATAACCTGAACTACAATTCCCTGAAGCACCTGTGTTTCCCTGGCATAACTCACAGGTCAGCGCTTGAGATGGAAGATATGCACGTGTTTGCTTCTGCTCTCCTTGGAAAATTCTGCACTCCTGGGGAAGCTGCCACTGGCCACCCCTGAGCACCAACAGTGCTGATGCAGAGTCCCCAAGCACGAAGTCAGGGTGTTCACTGCACACCCACAGAGTCTCATCCAGCAATGGGAAATCCACCCGGAGTCCCTCTGTTACCTCCATATGAGCTCAGTTTCCCGCTGTGAACGGAAAACCACTCAGGAGAAGTTGTTAGAGACCTAAAATATGTAATTGAGCTCAGAGACTTGTCTCTCTAGATTGCCACTATGGTTAACAAACAGGGATAAACTTATATTTCTGTGAGCAGTTTAGAGCAGGGATTGTGCTGTGGTGCTCTGAATTGTCTTCTTGGAGAGCTTTGTTCCACAGAGATAAGTCTCCTGACAGCTCCCAAAACCTGGGACCCTCTTCAGAAAAAAGAAAATAATAATAAAAGAAACCTAAATTCACCTGATTTTCATGGTCATGACCGTGGGTATGTGTGCCACAGGGTGGGTTGAGGGGCAGCCTTGTGATGACTGCGTGGTCCTCACCAAGCCCAGCTGTCATAATCTTCAAGGAGGGGGAAAAAAAAAAAAAAGCTTTTACCCTTTTGTGCCCAGACATGTGCAGGTCCTGGCATCCCTGCAGGCTCATGATAGAAGACCTATCTTATTCATGCTGCAAAAGATCTGGAACCTGACACTTCTCTTGGGCACTCAGTCCTAACCGGCAGGATTTGCCTCTGACACTCTCCTTTCAAGACAAGTGTCAGCAGGTGATGAACTCCGTATTCTTTCACTCCTGCAGCTTCAGAGCCTGGATCTCAGTTTCTGCAGAATTTATGAATGGTAAATGTCAAGTCCTTTGTTTTTTTTCAGAGCTGTAGCTCCAGTGTCAGGAAAATAAAGGGAAGACGAACAATACTCTTCTTTCCTCTATCTTTTATTTTGCAAATTCTTACACAGGAGAAACAGAGCCATATTTATTAATGTACAGTAAGTACAAATAAATAATTTTCAACAGGGAAGGCTCCAACATGTCACTGTGGCATCCTCCTGGCTTTGTCTGCTGAGCTGGATGCATTGGTGCACCTGACAGCTGCACGTGTGATATTGGAACCACACACCTTTCAGGGCATAATGCCATTAGGTAACTATTGTTAAGTTTTACTATGATTTTAGTAATTTGGTTTATTAGTTCCACCTCATGAGGCAAAGGTGTCATAATGGCACTTTTCAGGATGTTCATTAGGTGAGCAGATTGCTTTTTCAGGTCAGGACAGTTCTGGCAAGGGCTCTATGGTCACTGCATAAGTATTATGGCAATGGAAGGAATGATGAAAATTGGACTCTAAGCCTCCCCTCTCCGTGAACTAAGAGCTCACACTGGTCTAACAAGACTGGACAAAGCTGAGATTTAGAACAGTCTTGGCTAAAGCAAAGCAAATTATTGTGATTGAATTGTTTAGCCCTTGTGCCCATTTCTGAACCGCTCACATCTTGTTCTGCAGACTGGCCCTGGTAACAACTTAATGCAAACATATTTCAGCCAGAGTGACCTGTGAACCATCTCCTTTGTCAGCTCTGCCTTTGATTACCTCTCACACAGTCCCAGTTAAGAACACTCACTCCAAACTCACACCTACTGCTCAATTATTTCAATATCCAGGGCGAAACCCAAACCTGATCATCACAGGATTTCAACAGAGCAGAAACACATCCTTAAGGCTTGTGTGATTCTGGATCACCTCATTACTGAACTTACTCTGTACAGATTTTTCCTTGCCTAGTGAATTTCTCACACCATGGATGACAGCACAGCAGCACCCAGTGTGCCAGAGCCACATCTCACACCTCTCCGAGGGTCTCCTGTAGACCAGCCAGGGCAAAGGCCAGCCCAAAACCCCAACCCTCTTCTCTCCTCACTCCACAACCTCTTCTGTTCCCTCAGCAGCTAGGAAACAGACACAAAACCACCCCATTTGCATGGAAGAACAAGAAAGGAACGGAAATAGGATCAGATGACTTATTCTTCTGAAGCATCAGTTCTATTGGCACATCTACTGCTGCCCTAAGAAGCTGCCATGCGGTTTAAAAAGAAGCTGCTTACAAAACTACTGAGAGGCTGAAGACCTCATAACTGATCACATCCACCACAGCTCGTGCACTTTCCTGGAGTCAATGAGACACCACTATTCCTGGACCAGGGCATCATGATGACAGAAACAATATCCCTTTTCCAAGCTCTCCTTAAGAGCCTCTCCTAATCGAGAGCGATTCCTCAGGAAGCTCTGTACCTACTACCCACATGTTAATACCAGCTTAGGTTTCATTATGACTAATGTCATTATAGTGGATTCCAAATGAATTATTCATGATTGGCTCCTTCTTTTAATGCCTTTGGCATTTGACATGTTTTCCACATTGCCTACAAAATGTCTGTGGTAGGAAAATGCTCATAGGTGTCCGTTGCAGCTGGAGGGCTGAAAATGTAACTGTTGTGCTTTATATCCAATGAGGAAAGCTCAACATTTATTTTCAGGAGGGAAAGTCTTCTGCTCCCCACAACTGGTCTGCTTGAAGTCAATACAAAATACTCTGGATGGAGGCTGATACCCCTATATGGGTTCTTCAAGGGAGATGCATGGTGTTACTCTGAAATAAAAGCAAATACCATCTTTATAACTCTACATCACAAGTACTGCCAGAGAAAATGTCTGAAAGAATCAGAAAAATTCAGAAAATTCAATACTCCTTGAAGTCACTCCCTTTCTCTGTACCTGAGACTGAGATCTCTAAAGCAAGGGAAAGGAGCCCACAACACCTCATCTTTCTTCAACTTATGATGAAGTTTTCTAAGCAAGGAAACCTTTGGAGGGAGATGTGCTGTTGAAGTTAGTGGGACCTGAATTTAGTTGGAACCTGGAGCCACAGCACAGAGGGAGGGAGGAACTGGCTGTCACCATCTCCTCCTGTTCTTAGCACAACTCATCGCATTTTTCCACTTGTGGTTCTCACACACTACTGCTGGAGGCTTTTCCCAAGCAAATAAACATTTTCCAGCCTGATATGCAACATCTTCCAGCTTTGTCTCCCCAAAGAGTTGAGCTTAGAGGAACTAAGCTCAATGTACTTGCCAATTGGAGACTCACAGATTTCTTATAAGCCTTAAATAAGACTCTTTAGACTCTCCACACCTGAAAAAGATATATCTTTGTGTCTAGCATGAATTAAACCCCTTGTTCCTCTCTCTGTGCTCCAGGATGTGTCATCTTGTGCTCCCCAGGGGACAGAGGCACAACACTGCAAAGGTTGGAGCAGGTCATGCCAAAGGTCCATCCAACATCCTGTCTTTGGAAATGGATAGTAATAGGCATTTGAGAGAAAGCTTGTAAGAAGTGATGCAAGTACGAAATTCTCAATATCTTCTCCATTTCAAGCAATTTGTGGTTTAAGGACTTCCTGAGCTGTAGCCTACATCTGCGTCATCTCATTTAATGGCCCTTCAGAGACCTTTGCTTCCACTCACTTGCTTGGTTGCTTCTTGAGCTGCAGATATCAACAACATCCTGTGGCAACGAGCTCCACAATTTAATTATGCATTGTGAGAAAAAGTAGATTCTGTTTGTTTACAGCCTCTTGCACAATGGTTTCATTTGGCACCGTTTAGAGTTATGAGAAATGGCTTATAACCATTTCCAACAATCATTTTTCCATATTACTGCTTATTTTAGATGGGCAATGGATAGACAATACTGGAAAGCACTGAAATTGCAAATTGCAAACAAATGTGCAAAGATTAAACTCAGAGGAGGGAAATTACTTTGCATATATATAAATATATAAACAAACTTAATATTTTCATACACATTTCTTAGAGCTATATGAATGTGAGAAAATACTAATCACTTTTTTTTTTTGCTGTAATGTTATCTTAGACACACACAAAAAAAAGTTACTCCAGTCTTCAATACTATTTACATTGAAACAAATGTCCTTATAATGCAAGACATTTATATTGTACAAGCAGCAGTATTGGAAATCATGCTAATTAAAGTGGAGTTTCCTTCCTAACAGTTAAAGCTTTCTCAGTTGTTTTTCCAACCAAACACCATACTGAAGTGTCCATACTATTCCCTGGCTGTAAGTATCGTGGCAATGTTATCTAAATAAAAAGGCAGCAGTGAAAGGCTTTTTAAGAGAGACCCACTGTATGATTACTAGCTGTTGGTGCTTGATGTAAAATATCTGACTTACAAAAGCGCTTTGGCATGTTTTTGGACAAGCCTTATCAATAGCTGTAATGAGAAATGGCTAACAAAGGACTTTCTGTACAAACAGCAAATGAGATGCTTGCAGACAGAAGGGAATTTATTCTGAAGGGAAAGAATGAAGCCCAGTGTTCTCATTCACTGGTCCTTCACCTAAAGTTGTTTTATTGTTGCTCGTGTGTGTCTTAAGTACCATGAGGAACAGCATATGCTATTACAAGGATGTCCTGTTTCATCTGACTTTTGTTCCCCATAACCAAGCACCATTGTCATTATCAGATGCAAAAGTAAACCAGTGATAAAACCTTGGCATTCATTTTCTGAAATAGTCTCTAGAAAAGCCAAGTTGCCACATAAGTCAGAGCTGGAGGCACAGTATTATCAGGACGTGTTTGGTTCCCAAAATAGTAACTGCAGTACATGAATACACCAGTATAAATAATTCCTTCACTTAATTGTTACAAATACAAGGATCTGGTTTTCACTTTTTAAAAGGCCTGCGTTAGATAAGGTTAGAAGAAGAAGTTATGACTGATGTCAGAGCTGGAGCAGCAATGGCTGGGGGTGAGAGCTTCTCTATCTAGAGGCAGTGAGACTGAACTCAGCTCACAGGGGACAGACCACTTGAGTCAGGCTGCACAAGGGCTCCCCTGGGGGTGCTGTTACAGCCCCTTCCCACATCACAGCCAAGCACAGGTCCTCCAGAAATTCATATCACATCTCAAGGAAACACAGAAGAAACAAGTAATGGAGTGTTTTGATTCAAAGTGGATCATCAGCCACAGAGAGATTCCCATATTCTTCACCTGGCACTAAGGACCTGCTTTATCATGCTGGCATAAAAAAAGTTCCTGCATTGGCCATTAAAGGTATCTGTACTTTTCATATGCAGCACTGAGCTGAGCCTTGCTCCAGCTCTCTCCTCAGTGGCCTTGGAAAAGTCTTCCTGTTTTAGTCCAGGGAACCTCGTGCAAACCCTGCCCTCTCTCAGGCACTAAATAATCTCAGTGGTCTGCACAGAGGCACTTGCAGGAAGAAATGAATGGTACTGTAACATTATTGAGCTGCTTCTCACTTTCATTTCTGTGGGAAAAAGAAATAAGCAAGAGCCAGCAAAGGCCCTGCTAAATCCACCCTCAAAGAGAGATGTGAAACCAATTAGCAGGCTGGCCCAGCACCCGTAAAGTCGCTGTCTACACCATGAAATGTTATAAAACAAAACAGAACACAAAAGAAAAAGGAAGAAAAAAAATCAAATCAATAAAGAGCAGGCCATGCCAAACAATAAGCCTGCAGGTGCTTGCAAGGTGCAAATCCAATATGAATAGTGGCACTTTTAGAAAACCAGCTTTGACCGAGATGAAACCGAGCAGAACAGAAATGCAGAAGCAAGTGAGGATACATTTTCAAAATACGTCAGGATTTATTCTGCTCCTAAAAGAACCAGACAGTTAATCCACCCTGTTGGCAGGTGCATGATAGTAGGTGATTCCTTGCAACAACCTCTATAACTATTCTCATTATATTATTCTCCAGATGGGGATAGCAGTACAGGGAGCAGAGGCAGAGGATGGAGCTGGAGGCACCATTTGCTTGGCTTGCAATGTAACTCATGGTGCAGAAACAAAGGGCCAATCAAACAGGATTTCTTGAGTGGGGATGACACAAAGCAGCAGCTCCAGTGTCTCCACAGACACCAACACCTGCAGTGCATCTTTGGGAATTACAGGGACCTCATTTTGGGGAGGGGGGAGGTGATGTCAGGCTTTGCTGCATTTGAGAAATGACTGACTCGATTCGGAAATGAGGTGGCCTGGCTTAAGGATGGAGGATATAAAAGAATTTATAATTAGAATCTCAAAGTGTTGTTGTTTTCTTCTAAAGAATACACCCTCCTCTTTCCCCCGAACTCAGTTTTCTCCAGAAGTTTCCAAGAAAAAAACAAAACCAGGTTTTATGGATTAAAATATTTCATCCCTGTTTCAAACAGTTCCCAGTTAGGTCCCACGGAATGCAAAGAAATTTAGGAAAGAAATTTGAATGAAACTTTGTTTCAAATTCAGAAAATGTTTTGTGTCAATAAGTCAATTTTAACATTGCTGAAATTCCTCCACCCTGTTTTACCCTGGAAACAAAGTTGACTCGTTACCAGAAGGTTCAGCAGCACTGAGAGACACATCAACAGCTGGTGGAATATGGTTTCTTCCACATTTCTCTGGCCAGCTCTCATCATCCATAGCAGGATGAGCTGGTCACATCTGCTGACCTCTTAAAACAGTGTGGCTGCTGTGAGTAATTCTGCTTTTTCCCACACTGTCAATAATTCCTACAAAGCATCACCATCCCAAAGCCTATTGTTACCACCTACCAACCTGGGAGGGAGAAGTACAGAATGAGGCTGCTTTGTGTTCTCAAATAATGGGGAAAAAACATTGCTATGCTAAACAGAAAAAGAAAAAAACAGAAAAAAAAAAAGCCATCTTCCACACTGACCCTGCAGAACACACTTTGTGCTGCTTGTTCCCAAGTGGTGGATCCCTGGAGACTGGAAAATTCATCCTTATTTATTTATTTAAATTAAAAATCTTAGCCATGGCCTTAGAGGTGTGTGTTTATTATCGGCTCCAATGCACTTGTCACAGCCTTGGCTGGAAGGAAAGCCAGGGGAGGATTTAAAAACAATGATAATAATCCAAGAAATTTCTCCATTTCAAATGTCATTGGGCTTTTTTTTTTTTTGTTTCTAATTAGAATATGGTTTGCCTTTCAGATTCCAAAGCCTTTGGATTAGCGGTTTTCAGCATGATGTCATTTTCCTGTCTGTATGACCACAGCACAGCACATTACTTCAAGTGTTTGGTAACAACAGAAAAAATAACCGTGGAAACCTATGTGTAATTCTGCAGGATCTGAATTGGTGCCACACCATTAGCAGGCAGTTCGGGAGCAGGAGGGTCCACAAGGAGTGTGCCTATTCCCCCTTATCCTCTCCAGAAAGTGAGTCTTGGCCCAAAAAGAAAACCCACAAGGCCCTACTCAACAGCTTGCACAATTACCTGCCTCAACTACCCCTTATGTGCTTGTGTAAAGTGAAGGAAGTTTGTCTTTAAAACAAAACAGGCAGGAACAGAATTAGTGGACCAGACTGATTCCACTTATAGCTACATTATATTATTCTAGAGCTAAATTCCATCCATATGTGAATTGCAAGAGACATAAAGTATGGGCAATTTCTGGTTTGCCATCTCCCTTTCCTCCCAAACACAGTTCTGCTCCTCTTGCAGAGCAAACAAGACCACTGGAATGTGCTATCCAGGTTAGAATTAGCATGGCTAATGCTTCTGGTAACCTTAACAATATAATTAAAATTATTCAAGGCAGTTATTTTTTATATTATTTAAGGAGAGTCCTCAGGTCTCGGAATCTCAGTTAAGAGCGTGAAGAACAAACTGGGAGGAGGCAACGGGGTAGTGAAAAGATAACTTGGCTCAAGAGCAAGATAGCAGCTGGCCAGTCCTTTTGTAAACTGCATTTAGACAACATGAATTTGGTTTTTCCAAGGGATTGAGTGTTTTTGTACATCTCACTATTGATGGATTTTCTGCTTGTGTCAGCAACCGGTTTAACAGCAGTGGTTTTGGAGATGCTTGGGTTTTTTATGGATATATTTCAAATGAGGCTGTCAGGTAACCTAGTGCCTTTGAATTCTCCACTGCCATATGTGCTCAATAAAAATCCAGCCCTGGTTGTCTCTGCTTATCCTGAGCAGGTGACTTTGGAGCATCGAGGTCTTCTCTGGCATGTTCAGAGCTGCACTGAAGGAGACACCTGGGGAGGGGCCCAGGTGCTGAGCATGGTTTGGGGAGTGACAACTTATCTCCCTCAGCTCCACTGGGCAGCACTCTGTGGACACCAGGTGAGAAAACTGCCAGGCTGGGCCACCAGAAACATGAAAACACCCTGTCCCTGTTGGCCCTTCCCAGAAGCCAAGGCACACACTCCCTGCATGTAGGACAATCCAGCTGGCTTTCCAAGAGCATCCCAAAAACCCATCCTGCTGACCCTCCCTCAAGCCTCCATGCCAAACCCATTCGTACAGAAATGATAATAGCTGACAGGAATCAGTTTAGTTTGGCTAAAGAGGAGGCATCCTAAGAAAAAAATATGGTTTTAGAGGCCCACCCAAAAATGCAAAGGCTGGACTCTGTCTGAGAGCAGAACTTGGCCTCCTGTCTCCACTCCCACAAAAAATGCTTGTAAATGTTATGCTCTTTGGGCTGTATTTGTTTTTTCTCCTTGCATTAAAAACTGAGTGAATTTAGTGCTTATAAAACCAAGAGGCTGATAGCAACTGGCTAGAACCAGATGTTAGGGAGACTGGAGCATATCAAGCAAACAGATCGTGCACATATAAGTATTCAGAAGTATGTAGCTGCATTACTTATTCCCAGTCAGATTATCAAACAGATTGATTTCTGAGTATAAAAACATGATGCCCAAACCTTAGCACTTGGGAAGAAAGGGAAGAGGGGGAATGTGAAGATGTCTGTAGGTATCCACATCTATGGATGCAGGAAGAAGATATATTTTCCCTCTCCTCCATCCTTTGCAGCTCTGCCCTTCCCTGCTGCCCCACCCAGCCGTGCACAGCAAAGCCCAGCAGGAGCAGATGTAATGCTCAGTCACCTCTCCAACCCAGCAAGGTGCTCAGCCTTTGGAGAATGAGTGTCCCAGTGTGGGAACAAGATGATTTCCCAGGACATCCAGCCCCACGCTCTCCTGATGTGGAGCCATATGGCTCCTTCAGCCACCAGCACTCAGGTTGCACACAAATCCAAACACTTTTAGGAAGACTCGCAGCAGAAACACGTGCCTGAAGTGCCAGAATTCCTTTCAACAAGGCAGGGAAGGTAACTGGTGCAATCTGCCAGTAAACCCCATGGAAACACAAGCCCGTGGAGCTGGCTCCCTTAAGGGATTTGAGCTGTTAGTTTTAATGGCTTGAACGGGAGGGGTTTTTCAAACCAAAACTGGATCAGTTTTATTGACTTAGAGTGAAATGTTTCCGTTTATAGCTTGAGACTTCTGCTAAAAGATTTAAACTACCTTAAAGGCTCCTCCTCTGCTCCCACGTCCCCAGCTCTGCTCGATGCATCCCCAAGTGACTTTATTCAAACATCAAGGCCTCCAAAAAGCTCAGTTTTGGCCTTTTAGGCTCCCCCTGGTACCATCTTCTTCCTTGCTGCACAAGTTTCCAGAGCATGTAGCTATCAGCAGGCACTTGCACTGTGCTGGTGCTAATGAAGCTCTTCCTGAGCCTTTTCCCACCACAGCCTCGCTGCCAGCTGGTCTCTGCTGACCATCGACCACCAGCACAAGAGCCAACACAGCCTCAACTCAGCTTCTTCCTTAGATCAAAGCTTTTGCCTTGGGTTTCCATCTCACAGGTGTTGAGGCCAGAATTAGCCATCACATCCCTCACTCATGATTTTGCAGTCCACAGAGCCTTTACTACCCCGTGGTTTGTCACCAGCAGTGCCCCATCCACTGCTCCTGGGTTGGACAGCAACAGGAGGGACAACAACACCTTAAACCCCAGCCAGGGCAGAGATCCAGCAGGTGAGAACTCCCTCCTTAGGGGATTCTGCCTTGTAAACCACACTGCATCCCAAAGGACATTAACCAACTTCCTCCAGGAGACAATTCCTGCCCAAGTGCATCCAGCAACCACTGCAATCCATGTGGAATCTCATTTTCTGCTCCTGCTCTATAGCAGCAGTACCAGACCAGCAGACACCCTCCCTGAGGGCCATCCCTCCCTCAGGTGCACACTTGGGACCATCAGTGTTCATCATTCTTTTCAGCCCACGACCACACATCACATCACATTCTGCTGCTTGATGTGACTTCACCCAGGTTCAGTTGGGCACACGCAGCTCTCACCTCATTTATCTGGTTCCAAATTGCAGAGAGACTGAGAGCTTATTGCTCTTTAGTCATCTGTGCAGCACAAACTGGGATCACAGGTTGCCATTATTAGGTAGAGCCTGGGAAGAAAGGAGAGGGGAAGTCACAGAAACATTGATGGCTGTGGTGGCGGCTGCAGTTTTAATCCAGTGACTCAAGCTTGGCAAACAGAAAAGCTGCAACGTATTAAACTGTGAAGAGTTTACAAGAGCTGAACATCTAAAATATAGCTCTGAGAAATTACTCCTTAAAGCAGGCAAGCAAGAGCATCATGAACAGAACCAGAAGAATATTGTTTTCACAGGAAACACTCCGTGGGTGTGTTATAAGCTCTGTTCTTTGGCCTGTCACCACATAATTTCTGCACTTCTTGTATTTCTCTCTTTTCTCATACTCAAGCACTGTCCTGTGATACAGCAGAAGTACATTTACAGCTAAAATTACAAAAGTGGTCCATTATGTTTTCTAAGGTAGTAAAAAGGCTGCAGTTTGTCACAGCTGTCTGGAGCCCCAAACACCTACAACTGGCAGAGCTGTGATCCCTTTTCTTCTCCCCTGGCCCAGGCTGAATCTATGTGTGTGTGTGCACGCAGATTAAAGTTATGTACAAACAGATCTTTCAGTGTTCTCTCTGGAAAAAAACAAAACAAAACAACAAACCCACAAACAAAAAGAAAGGGAAAAAACGGTGCATCAGTGGAGCAAGAGGTCAGAGCATTCCTAAGCACTTATTTCAGAACAGCTCTGCTTCGGCTGCTGCTTCTTGGCTTCCCACAGTGGCCACACCAGCTTTGCTATCTCACAGGGCAGGGGGAGTGTGGTGAGTCATCTCCAGGGGGCTCTTTCCAGAGGTGAAAACTCTCAGCATGTCCAGCAGGAAAGTTGCAAAAGGATGAGAGGGGAGCAGCAGATCCTCAGGGCAGAGCCAAGATGAGAAGCCCAGGAAGACCCAGCCCTGTGTTGTTCCAAATAAACCTTTGCCCTTGGAGACCCCCAGATTCAGTAGGTACCATCCCCTCACCTCTTCTTCCGCTTCCCCAGGGAAGGAGGAATTTAGGGACTACAGGTAGGGATAATCGTCAGGCAGCACTCATGCTGCTTCTAAACAGAAACAAAGTCCCTCCGTGAAGGAAACCACACCCCTTCTGCTCTTCCCAAAAATTTTATAAGCTCAGGGCTCTCACTGAGAAAGCCCAGGCCAGGCTCTACTTCAGTTAATTATGCTAATTATGTTTTCTCCATTTTACATGTATTGAGGAGTGCACAGCTGGGGAACATCTCCAGCAATGGGGGGGTTCAACCAGAGTGTTACTGGGTTGTTTCCATCTCACCAGAAACTGCCAAGCAAGAGAGTCTGGAGGGAAGTTTCCATGGGGCAAAGGCCCTGTGGATTTCTGGAAGCTCCATCTACTTACACTGAAGTCATAACCCTCCCCTTCAATGGTTGCAGAAGACTCAGGTTATGGTCAAATGAGGCTCCCACCACTCAAATGTCAGAATTCCTCTTTCAAAACCGGATGGCAAAAGGCAGATCTCAGGTCACCCACTCAGTGGGGTTGGGTTCAACTGCAGGACACGAGAGAGCAAATGACTTTCTGTGAGGTCCTTTCAACCTGGGGTGCAGCCCCACTTCTGCAGGTGAGGCATCTGCGTCAGCCTTGAAACACAGGCAGGGACTTGCATGAGGGGAAGGAATTTCAATCTACTCACTGCAAATGAATGCTGGACTCTGAGAAGGTCTGGTTTTAGGCCTCAATATCAGTGTGGTTGGTATTAAATCATCCACATCAGTCGAATTAGCACCTACACCACAAGGGAAGACAAAGCAGTTTTATGTTTTTAACTCAGGGTAAAGAGGCTACACCAGAGGTAAAGAGGCAGGCAAAGCTAAAGGTGGCCCTGCTGGTGTGGGCACAAAGGAGTTTTCACCGACTCTAAGCTGCCTCAGCTGAACAAACCCCACTTAACAACACATTCTTTTTCCCCTGGGGAAGGAACGAGGGTCTCATCTAATTCCAATAACTCAGTTGCTGGGCATGGTGCAGCTCATCTCACCATAGCTGAGAGGAAAAATAAACAACGAGCAAACCCTGCAGAGCAGAGGGGGCTCCTCTCTCCGTTAGGCCTGCACGAGCCTCAAGATGGAAGTCTACTCTCATTTGAGGCCTTTGGGTGCTTGTACAGTATAAATATTTACTAATAACACAGAGAGAGTGAGAGAGGGAGAATAGTCATTTTTCTCAGTGGCTTAGGGTTAAGTACAGGGCAATGGCATCTTAAATCCAGATGTTCTCCTTTTGGGATTTGCCCACGAGGCATATTCTCATGAGATTTCCCTGGCGTTTTGATTTGGATAGTAGCAAGCACTTTTAGCCCAATGATATAATGAGCAGATGACTCAAAATGCTGAAGGATTTTCTTTGTAAATTCCAGCAGTTTATTTTATGACTAATGCAGGGCAGAAACTTCTGCAGATTTCATCTTCCCATCCTTCTGCGTTTCTATTTTCAGTCGGTTTTAAAGGATTCTGAACTCGGCCGGCTAGCAGAAGATTTATTTAAATTTATATATCATATATAAATACAAACACTGCGTGCACATGAGGGTGTGTGGGAGCTGTTCCCTAGGTGCTGGTGAAATGACACATCCTGATGGAGGCAGAGCCAGTGGAGATGTTGAGGGCTGCCCCTTTGGGAGAGAGGGATAAAATAAACACGGGAATTGCCTTTCCCACTGCACTCGCAGCAGGGCACAATATTTAATGTCATTTTACCACCTGTGTGCTTGGGAAAAAAACGGCTCAAAATTTACACCTTTGGCCAAAACAGCAGCTTGAGGTCCTTTCTGTAAAATGCCCTGAATGTGTGGCAGGGGAGGGTGGAAAAGATGCCCAGGACCCTCCAGCTGTGAGGGCAGCAGTGGGGAGGGTGTTTGAACACCAGGGGAACACCAGGCACCAGGAGCTGAGCGAATAAATCCGGGAAATTCACTGGAGGTGAAGCTGGGCTGCCTTGGCCAAGGCAGTTGCACAACAGCATCAATTCAAGGCTTGCACAGGGGTGATTTTTCCCTCCGTCCAATTCACCAAGGACTTGCACGCTACTTTGGTGGATTTTCTGCACAATTACAGATTATTGCCATGGTAACAGATGCATCACATGACAACTTTGTTACCTCAGAGACAAGAAACAGCTGCTTAAAGAAACAGGCGTCCTCCAGGAATGGGGATATTTATTTTCTTTTATTTTTTTTCTCTTGGCTTCATAGTGTTTTAGGAGTCCTCTCTGGTTTTCTCATGGATGCAGCTTCCATCATTTGGACAGTTAAAAATGTTTCAGCGCATCAACTGAAAGTTATTTTCTCCCACATCATATTTTTGCCTCTTACTAGAAATGCAGTGTATGTTTGAAAAAATAATAAAAAACCAGAATTCCCATAATTTTGGGATAAACAAAATGTCTTTTTTCTTCCCTCATAAGCATCTCTCTCTAATGCTGCCATTTTGTTTTTATTAAGTTAAAGACCACTGAAGCATTGCTAATACTATTATTTGAGAGAAATCCCAGATCCCTTGAAGTTAATGCTACTTTGCCTTTGGTTTGAGGGAGGCCAGAAGTTCTCTCTCAGGCCACATTCCCACATTCTGCAGAGAGTCAAGGCACTCTCTGCCCCAGGTACCTCCAGAGCACCAGCCACATGTTAGAGAGTTGAACTGGCACGGGAAACCCTGGAGATGACAAATTCTTGTGTAGTTCAAAAATCACATTAATGAACAAAAGATAAGTTCATTTATTGCTACCTCTATTTTTAGGCAATTTTAAATCAAGAGGCCTGTTTTAAAGAGCTTCACTGAGTAAGCCAGCCAGTTTGGATTTTTAATTCCAGTTGCCAATTTATTCTAATTTCTCATGGATAAGGAATAATGAAACCCTCGATTTTTTTTTTTTCCTGTTCACCTTGGGGAGCCCAGTTGGGGCTCATTCACTCACTGCACCAGATATGGATGACACAAATCACTGTCCCCAGCCCAGGGCTCAGCCCTGCCCTCCTGGCAGCATCTCCAGGCCCCATCCCAAACATTCCAGCCGTCATCATCCCAGCCTCCACCATCCCAGCCCTCACTGGAGACCTGCAGCTGCCTCAAAGTCACCCCATTCCCCAGCCCCCGGTGGTGTTAATTAAGGACCCACCGGAGCTCAGACAGCCAGACCACTTCAGCCCACAGTGAATGTCTGATTAATTAAAGGCTTATAATTAACCTTCATGGCTGGAATTTCCCAAAGACCTTCATGGGCTGAGGTACACAAATCCCATCGACCTCAATGGGAGGCTGGAATCGAATTGTTATTGTCCCTTGCTGGGGATCCCCCTGCGCACCAGCAGAGCGAAACCTTTCCCTCTCCCGGGTTTGAACGTGTTTTCCTGGGTTTGGATGTGTTTTCCTGGGTTTGGATGTGTTTTTCCAGCCTTGCAGAGCAGCTCAGAGAGAGCTGGAAAATAAATCCTGTGCAGAAAACTCTGCTGTGCCCCTCTGTGCAACCCCCAGCCCTGCTCACACCATGGATTTCCATGACCAGAGCTCGGATCCTGCACCAAGCTCTGCATCCAGTGGAGTTTCTCCAGATTTATCCCACCACAAAGGAGGTCAAGGGTCTCCAAACAACCCCAAAAGTAAGGACTGAGGAAGAGAGACACATCAGACACTAGAGAAATCCAGATGTTTTTCCTTAAACCGTTTTGTTTTAAATTTTCTTTCAGGAGTCAGATTTTCTTTCCCAAAAAATTTTAACTGGGAAGTCACCTCTGCACAGGACATTTTTGTTAATGAAGGCCACTGCCTTAATGTGGTTTTCTTTAGTTAAATATTTCTGGTAAATTAAATTCTCTTGTACAGCTTAAATTAGCACTGTAATTTTTTGCTATAGTTGTTTTTATTTGACCACATGGAGCTCAGTGACTTATAACACAGTCCCTCAGCCTATTTATAAATTTCATGTGGACCTTTTTCTGTCATTTGGTAGCTTTTTTTAGAAGCATGAGAATGGAAAGACCAAACAATGTTGCTTTATCATTGAGAGCTTTTGTTTCACAGGATCACAACTGAAATGAGTTTGTCCAGCCCTCAGCCCAGGCTCTGGGAAGAAGAAATCACAATTTTTTAATAAAAAGGCTCCCAGTTTTGTAATTTCTGCTTCATGTGAACCCTCTCTGGAAGATGTCACACACTTATTCTATGATCCAAGTCTTAGTCCAAATGATCCAGAGGACAGCAGACAAAACTGGACAGCCCAGTCATTGCAGGCTGTTCACATCCTGGTGGACACGGGACTTCAGGGTTTTCCCTGGCCTCCTTTCCCTGATTTCCCCCTCTCCTCTCCCTCAGCTGTGGTAGTGCTCCTGATAAACCAAGAATGAGAAACCCTCAGGTGAGGCAGGAGTGAGGAAAGGCTTCCAGACAGCACAGGGATCCCTCTGACATCTGCACTCCTGATCCAAGAGATCAAGCTGACTTAATCTGGCTCTGCAAAAACTCCACGAAATGTCACCCAGGTGTCACTTTGGGTGTTTTCTTGATCATCCCACCCCCCACTTATTTGTTAAGCCCAACACTTTTGTTTCCACTTGGAGACAAAGGAACAGGGATGTAGTGAAGGGACAGCGGGGTGCTCTTAGTCCTTCAGCAAAGTGAAGACAGAAAACCATCTGATAGAAACGCCCCAAACTTAGACAGGGCATTAGGCAGAATTAACGGACCAGACCTCCGAGCCATCAGAAATTCCCGGCTGAATAAAAGATTGATTTCAAAGACTCAAAGATACCTCAAGGCCAGCATTTCCAAAGAAGACAGGAGCTGATTGGAGCTGAAGCATTCCTCTTGTTCAGTGCATTTGTGTGAGCACTTTAAGTCTCCAAAGATTGAACTATAAAGAGAAATTAGTTTATTAATAATTCACAGGCTCCAAGAAGAAAAAAAGTCAAAAGCATATGCTCATGAACAAAGCTGATTTTATTTTCCCCCTTTAGAACTGAGCAACATGTAGAAAAATGGAGGGTGTCGAGCTCAAAAATTTAATTCAGGGCTTTTTCTCTTCCTTCCCTTTAACCCAAGTAAGGATATATTCCAACTTCCTCGCGAGCAGTGAAAGTTCTTCAAATCCCAAATGGTTTATGTGAAACATTAAAAGCACACTATCATCTTCAGCTCTTTAATAGTTTAGGACATTTTCACAGCATAGTTATTATCCAATAGCTCTTAATTGCAGCTTGTACATTTCAAGACAACACATTCATGGACTGGAATAACAGAGATTTTCGACTTTCCATCCAGCATCATGGCAAAGCACATCCTTATTGGAGGTACCTTATTGAATCTGGCACTTCTCTGTCCCACTTTGCCAGTTTATGAAGTCTGTAACATTCATATGTTAAAAATCAATCATGTTTTTCCTCCTGATTCTGGGCTTGTTTCTTACAGTTTTGGTAACTGCTTGATTGTAAGACACTAGGTAAATACAGGACATGAAGAATTCAATTATTAAAATTCACTAAAAGACAGACAATAAGGGGGTTGAGAATTTAAGACAAAATGTTTTCCATTGCCCAGTGGAGAAATTACAATGAGAGCTGGGTGGAAATCACAATTTTTGCCACACTTATTCACATACTGGTTCCTCTAAAAGTGAATATTGGCTCTTCCTCTAAAAGTCCTTGTTTCCCTCCACAGCAGAGCTGAATATTGAGTATTTTATTCCAAAAGGGGCTACACAATTAGATATTACAGGGGTTTTTTTTCCCCCCTAATCTCAGAAAAGAGAAAAATTTCATACCATGACCCAACCTCAGCAAGGAAAATACACATTATGAGTTAGAATTACATTACTAATGTAATGTGTCAGTCCCGTTTGTTTCTTGGTTTCCATTCTATTGAATCACAGTATTACTGCTTTTGGAAGGAATCTGATGATAAAGAAAGTCACCTCCCAACAACGGAGGGGAATGATAAAAGAAGAGGCCAGCCATCATCATCCTAAAGGAAATAACCAACACTGGAGCCCTGGAGCAGCTGTGATTCCCACGGGACTCTGCTCTGACTCAGAACTCAGGCTGCAGCTGATGCTCATCCCCCCCGGATCCCACTCACAGCCAACAAACTGTTGCTCTCAGAATATAATACTTTTAACCATGTGAATTTTTTTCCCCAAAGATAATTATTTATTTCACCTCTGGGTGAACCAGAGTGGAACGTGTTCCAGAGCAGCGCTGGAAGAATGTGAAAAGCTGGGATAAATTCTTTGCGAGGTGATTTGCCTTTTTCCCCTTCTCTTTGTGAGAAATGCGTGGCTGGGAGACAGAGATCGCCGTCCTGACAGCAGGTTCCTCACAAGACACAGAGTTCAGGGTGCACAAAGAGCGAAGCAAAGCAGGTTTAGCTGCTCTTGGCTGCTCAGAGTTGTTTCCTAATACCCTGCATGGCTCGAGCAAAGGATTAGGCTGTTGTTGCTGTTATAGGTGAGCTACAAGAGACGAAGGTCCAAATTCTAGAGTTACTATTTCATCCTCTCCCAAGCCAATTTCCTCTTGGCTCCAGCTGCAGTCCTTGAAATCCAGGGAAGTTTTGCCTGACTATGGAGTGAGTAATGATTCCAGGAATCAACATTTGGAGATAACACCAAATTGAGTATCTTTGCTAAATTAACTTTCCTCCTAAGATCGTCTCTGTAACACTCGAGCGCACAACGCGTTATTTTCCAAACGAGCTGGTCTCTATCTGTTTATCATCAGGCCAATACATGAATTCCTGATCATTTTTCCACAAGGCACACATAATTTGAGTCCATTAGGCAGTGCTTATCCGTACCTCCAGCGGGCAGATGTGTTCTCTGGGAGCGGTTGTCCGGGGTCTGGCAATAATAACCCAGCACGGGCAGGAAAATCAATCCCAACAAGTTTCAGAGGGACCATCCCAAAGCTCCCTGGCATGTGACAGAGGGCTGCTAATGAGAGGGAGAGATCACATTCATTGCATGAGTGACAGGTGAAAGGGAAGATTAACGTTAGCATACACCTGCTCTTTGGTGCCCCAATTAAGACCTCCTACTGTCAGCAGTAACATAAGATGCAAATCAGCCCGTGCCCTTCCCCCTTCCTCCAGGAAGGTTGTGGCAGGGTTTGGAGTAAAGTACAATGAGAAAAGAAATGAAAAATCTTCAATGCCTCCCTTGCTCTGCAAACCTTTTGCTTGTCTCCTGTTTCTGTCCTCATCCTGCCTTTTTCGTGCCACCACTCACCTGGTTCTTCTCACCTAGAGAGGGGACATGACCTATTTCAGCAAGGGATCTCTGCCCTGGGGACAGTCCCAGGGACAGGCCACGATTTGAAAATCAGGGAAAACTCATGATTTGAATTGGCAATACTGATCCCCATTTTAAATTCATTTGAACCAACCTTGCTCAAGCCACTGGCAATAGAGGAGATGGGTAGAAATATCATGGAAGGAGATATGTGGAGTGGAGAAGGAGGGGGTTGCTCATCAGCTTATCATGCACTGGGTCTAGGGAATTGCTTTTGAGGCAATATTTTAATGCAGCATTGGCAATCCGTGCTGGAATATTGCAAATCCATGAGTAGCTCTTGTGAGTGCTTTTCCAATATGTCCATACTATCCCATTTTGTCTCCTCCTACTGTCCAATATTAATCAAATATTGCTTATCTGACGGAATTCCAGCTGCCAAGGTATTGTTGACTTCTCAAAAGAAATTGTCCTTTCAACTTCCTTGTAGCTGTCTCGTGAGGGGACCAGCCCAGAAAGTGCAAATCCATTCCAATGGGAGGAAAAAAAATGTGGACAAATTTGCATCCTTCTCTCCTTTAAAAAAAGTACTTAAAAAAAAACCTAAAAAAATTACAGGAGGTTTAAAAATTGCTGGTTTAAACTGGTTAACATTCATTCAGACTGGCAGTAGCATCTTGGGTAGCTTTTGGAGAGCAGCCCTCCAGGACCCCTGCCTCTGCTTCTCCCGCCCAGCCCAACGGGCAGAGGTGACCATGTTGTGTGGCAGGCAGACAGCCAGGGCAATTGGCCTTTCCTTCCTCCTCCCAGCTCTGCTGGCTGTTGGAAAACATGCATCAATTTGTTTTTCTCCCTTCAGGCAGAAAATAAAATTGGCAAAAATCTTCCCAGCAGGAAGCCAGGAAGCCCTGTTTAAATTTTCCCAAGGGGAGGGGGCAACTCAGCAAAGTCAGTATTTTCCTGCAGAAAATTTCAATTTGCGTAAAGACAACATTTTATTAGAACAATTTATTGATAGGAAACATCCAGAAATCCCATTCCAGAGCTTTATTGGCAGAGAAATGAACTCCTGCATTTCACAACCTCAGATTCCTTTCTCCTTCAGCAAACTGTCAGCTTTTGACCATTCAATTAAAAACACCCCCAGCCCTTCAGTTTGTTGGCCTGTTTGCACTTTCTATCTGGGGTGACTTAGCCCAAATCTGAAACAATTACACACACTCAAAGTCTTTAAAGCTCTCGAAACACTGATGCATAGGAAGGGAATAGAATTCTTGGGACACTCTCTGGTTCATTTATCTCGTCTGGTAATCTTTTGACAATACCCATAGACAGGAGCTGAGTGGAAAGCAACAGCTCTATGGCTCAGTTTCTCAAATTCCTACTGATACTGAAATTAAAGCCATGAAATCCCTTCTCCCAGTGGTGTTGTGAGAATAAATTCTTCAGTGGCACTAAAAGGCCCTCAGATATTAATGCTGAGTGCTTGTAAGAGTACGCAGAAAGATGGATGGTGCTTGTCCTCAGCCCCCAGAAACCATTAAGTCCCATTGCTTTGCAAACCACCCTGAGACCCCAGCCCTGCTCCTCAAAGCTGTGTGCATCCAGTCACATTCAGTGGGGTTGGAATGGTCACATTCAAGGAAAGAGTCGAAGAGATGTTTTGGGGAAAATCTACCAGAAAGTGAGGACACAACTCAAACCTTGTTCAACTGCTTTGCCCCAGCATCTCCACTCCAGAGAGTTGTGGACTCCTGTGAAGAGGTGCAGGTAGAAAGAGGAGAGTGTAGGGTGCCTGTCTTGGGATGGGATTGGGATGCACAGGAATTTCTGGCTAGCTTTTATGCAGAGACATGGGGGAAAAAATTTGCATTTATGTATTAAAGGATGTTAATTTGCTCAGAGTAATTTTCCATAGATTTTATTGATTGGTTTCAGGCTTTGAGGGTTTAACTGCCATGTCAGTTTGCCCACTTTAATTTAGCATGTGGATGACTTACAACAACAAGCTGGTTTTATCACTTGAAACCCTTCCTAATTAATGATAGACAAAAGAGAGACAGAGAAAACACCCTGGGTGAGCATATTCCTTTCCCTTCTCTTTCATCCTCGAAAAGCTCTATAAATTTGTGAGCCTGAGTAAATTATTTGGAAAACTGTTAAATACACAGGCACAGCAGCAGCAACAACAGTGCAAAGCTAATATATCTCACAGGACTGGAATTATTGCAATAAGGATTATTCCAGATTTAGAACAAGAAGGATAAATATCACTATGAAAGGTCTTCATCAGTGTCCTCAGCCTCATCATTTCCTGTGGCTGTAATTCAGTTATTAAAGTGTACACATGCTAGGGAAGAAGTCAAATTGCTACAGAATGAAAAAAAAAAAAAAAAAAAAAAAAAAGAGGGATTAAACCTGGCTGGGATCAAACAGGGATACAACTGTTCTGCCACTGGCTCAGCTCACAGTGCTGGACAATGCATCGGACACCTCCCTGTTTCATTTGTCCATCTGTAAACTGTTAAAACAATTCTCACCCCAGCATCCAGGAGAAATCAATCATCAGGACTGAGCTGAACCAAACAGCCATTAAGTTCTTGGATGGAAGGCATAATAGGAACACAAATATTTTCACTTGAAGTGCTATACTGCCCTCAGTTAGGCTCTGCTGGTGGTGACATTGAGCTGAGCACATTCTCCTTGCTCTCAGGACAGGCTGTGAGCTCAGGCTCTTTTCAGAAGATTGTATAGCAGCATTTACTTTATCCTCAGCCCCTTGTGAGGTTGCGCACAGTAACTGGTAAAAGAACCCCAAAGTTTTAATTCAGACAGACAGCACTGAGCACTCTGCAAACAGAGCTCCAACACCTGTATGGAACCTCTGACCTAGAGAGATCCTTGCCCTTGTCCTGCCCCTTTACTCCATACATCAGCCCAATTGCCAGTTCCAAGCACTTTCCATCCTCTAAAGCCGTCAGGACAATGCTTCACAGTGAACTTCCAGGCCCTTGGAGAGAGGAGTAGGCTTGACCTCTGGTTTTGGTCACACTTTGAACCCTACCCTACCCTACCCCTGAAACCACTTGGACCTGGGTTTTCCTTTGGTTTTCTGAGTGACAGAAGCAGTTCTTGTGCAATCCCGAAAATCCAGCAGCTGGGACTTTGATAAAGATCCTGAAGTGGTGCAAAGAGCAAGTTCATTCTAAAATCAGGCAACACCACCAACCTCGATAGAAAACAAAGGAAAATCACCAAATTTGCTCAGTATGGAGACAGAGCCTGTCCAGAGCACCTCTTGGGGGTACATTTCTCCAGCATCCTTCCAGTGACTGCCCAAAGAGCCGTGGTGTGGAAGCCAGCAAACTACAGAGACTGCTTAGCAGATTTTTTTCCACAGATAAAAAGATTTCTGAATCTCTAGAAACGTTCTTTCCTTTTTTATGGCTTTTTTTTCTGTTTTGTTTTGTTACAAACTTCCACACTATAGTGAAATATTCCAGAGTTTATTTCCAATAAATAATAAAGAGAGAGTAGTTTCAGATGCAGATAGAACCTGAGCTGAGAGCTGTGGTACTGATGGCCCTGCCTAACTTTCCATCAGGGCTGTCAAAGGTCTAGAGGCTGGAAAGAGAGGGAAACGAAAATCTTGCCAGAAGTCACCCCACTGCCTCTTCCTCTCCTGGCTCCCAATGTATTCCCAGACATCAAACTCCACATCTGCCTGTACTAAAGGGTGTTTTCCTTTCCTGTGCACCTTCAACTGCACAATTTGCACTAATCCAAGCTGATGATCATTGTGTGGCCCAACCACAAAGCACAGACACAACCAACGTGATCCTATCCAGGGTCTGACCAGACATTTTTGTTCAGAAATTTCCTTCCAAACCCTCAGGTCTGGCCATTTTTCAGTGGTGGCCTTGGCACAGAGAAGTGACAGCATGTCGTTTATCCCTGAGCTCCGTGCCCTCCCCAGCTCCGCACGTGCCAAAAGTGATTGTGGAGCTCCCATTGGCTCTGACGACGCTTTCGATTTAGCAAATGTTTATGTGACTCTTGGTTGGAAAAGGATGGAAAAAGAGTCCAGGCGCATCACTCTAAATAGATCTGTGGGTAACACTTTAGCTACACATTGAACATAGATTTAGTAGCATCGTTATTGCATGTAATATTTATTTTATTGGGTTTATTTTATTAGTGTGCCCACAGCAGAATGCAAGCCTTGTCTTTGTCAACTCTAAAGGCACCCCACAAGAGGCTCTGAGTAGAAAAATATGGTGCAGTTCATTTTTTCCTTTGGAAAAGCCAAGCAGATGCTGATGAGTGGATAGTCACAATAAGTGTGTGTTTTGAATGCACTATTAAGCTCTGAGACTCAGCTGAGTTAACTTGGTGGGAAGTTGGGTTTAATTTGATCCTGTCTCTGAGTGTTCATAAAATGATGCAATTCAGCTTTAACCAGATGAGTGGTATCATCAAAATACAGTATTTAAATCCCACCCCCTCAACCATGTGGCCAAATTGGAAGAAGTGTCACTTAAGTATCTCCTTCCAGGCCAGGAAAAGATCAGTCACACTTTAAATTAAGTGTCTCAAGTAAGGATTTAATTTAGACTTAATAAGACAGCGATTGTACATTAAATACCATTGGGTTATTAAAACCATACTCATTGAGGTTTTACAGCTATGTCAGGACAATATGCCATAAATGGAAAAACTGGTAACAGAACACAGTTATTGATTCTGACAACATGTGCTAGATAGGATGCATTCATAGGTTCAATAAAAATAAGATAAACAAGCATGTTTTCCAGAGTCTCCATGGATGCCCTCACCAAAATGTCAGGCACTCAGAAACAAGAGCAAAGTTTTCCTCAGTGCCTCCCTAAGAATGAGATTGATTTCCCCTATTATTGGGGAAACTGAGGCATGGAGAAGGCAACAAAGGCATTTTCTCGGGGTTTACTAAGCAGCTTTTGGGAAGGGTGATTTTTGAACTCCCCTTACATTTCTGCTGTGCTTTTACCACAGGACAAACCTGGTAAAGACCAGGGTGGGTCTGAACGAAGACAATCCAAAGAAGAAATCCAAGGACACCAATGTCCCCAGATGTCACAGAGGACAGGGCTGGCAGGGCAGTCCTTTAATGAAGAGGGAGTGTGAGGTCTGGGCAGACCCAGGGCACCTTTTGTTTGGGATGGGTGAATCTGAGGAGATCCTGGATGCTTTAGAGTTTGTGAGCAGGCAACTGGCAACACCTCTGCAAATCCTAGGAATGATTTTGTATTTGGTTATATTCATTTACACACAAATATGAATATCTGTGACTGTGCATATATAATACATATATGTGCATAAGAGGACATCAAGGAGGGACTTTCCCACCAGAGGAAATCTTGGAAAAGAGAATGTTTACACAAAACCACATTTCCTTTGCTAACAAGTTTCTGTATTCTCCTTACTGTTATTATTATTTGTTATTATGTTATTATTTGTGCTTAAATCAGAAGTCCCAGGCCTGCCTCTCCTTCCATCTGAGCCTACACAGATTGCATAATCCTCTGTGGCATCATCAGACGTTGCTATAGAGATAGAGGAAAGTCTGTGATGATGATGATGATGATGTCAAATTGCTCAGCCAGATAACACCAATATCAAGATAGAGGAGGAGGGGGTCTATAAACAGAAGCAAAGCATCATCTCCAGCAGTCAGTAAAGTGGAAAGGTAATATTATTTATAGACCTTTAAAGGTAAACAGATGTCAGCTCCAAACAAGTGTGACTTGAAAGCTTTCTCTGGTGTGAAAGTCCCCAGCTCTGCTCCGATTTTCAAAGGCTTTGCTTCATCAACATGACTTCTTCAATTGCCCCTTTATTCAGTGGGCTCTATAAATTTGGGAGAAGTTATGCTGCTACTGCCATGGGAATGGCAGCCTGTGAATGCTGTGTCTGTCTCCTCTTGTGGCTACGTCTGGAGATGGGCTAAGATCTTTTACTCACCAGAAATACATGTTGCTCCTATTCTGGATTTGAGACTGGGTTCAGATTTGGATGCTCTGCTGTTCTAGAGAGCAGCACCCAAAATTCCCGTGGCAGGGAGCTCACAGCCATGGCAGGGAGACAGAGGCACAGCAGTGGTGGGATCCTCACTCCCAAACCCATATGTAGATGTACACAACTGCAGTTTTCCCTAGAAATATAAATATTTCTGCCTCTTGGAGCTGGAATGCCCTCACTGTCAAGAGCCACTTTTTTCTGCAAATGTCAATCTGGGGAAGCAGATCTGATTTCTCACTTATATTTCATCTCGAATTTCTGCCTACATCCAAGTTTTCCTCACAATCCAGACGCAGATTTACGTGACAGTTGTATGAAGCTGACCTGAAAGACAATTATATTTTACAATTCCTCTAAACAGGAGAAAATGGTGGCTCGGTTCCTTTCCTGCCCAGACTGTTTAATTACCGGGGTATCACGGAATGCCTGCATTGTAATAAAACTCCAGAGTGTATCCAGGTACCAGGGGATTTATTAACTTGCACTCAACACTGGCAATCAGCAGCCAGGGTCAGATGTGCCTGGTGATGATGACATCACCACTTTTGGCAGCTCTCTCCAACGAGTGTTGGGTGAGGTAATGTCCCCAAAATTAAAACTGACAGCAGGATTAATAATGATAGATTCCTTGAGCCTTCTCTTTAGGCTCTAAATTGGAGTTCTGTTTCTTCTATCAGAGATTGCCAAAAGATCATCATAACCCTTCAGCACACCAGCAGTGAGGGACACCAGCAAGGGACACTGGGTGAGCAGTTTCCTGCAGGAAGGTTTGGTCACACCTGGGCACTGGCTGACTGTATTTTCTGCTGGAGATGTGCAGGTGTCACAGCACCTGACCAGCTGCCATCCTCACAGACATGCCAACACTCAGCTCTGGGTGTGCAGCTGGAATTAACTCACAGGGATGTGGCTGTCAGCAGCTGAGGGAGACTTCAGCCAGAGGAAGGCTCTGTGTCCTGCTGCAGTCCTTTAGGGAATCTCCAGGGACACACCAAAACATACCAGCTGACACACAAAACCATGCCCAGCACATTCATGGGTGTTTTTTAGATTTTCTGGAGCAGTTTGAAGGTGGTTTAGCCTGTCTGGCCCAGGGAGGGGTTTGACTATTTGATTTTGAAATTTTGCAAGGGAAAGAGAAAGGAAGGGAAACCCAGGCTGTGGCTGACCCCCTGTGATGGAGCTTCCTCTGCCCCAGACCTCAGCAGCCACAAACCAATGCCAGGAGTGCAGTGCACAGGCTCCAGCCACACTGACCCAGGGCAAACAGGGCTGACACCAGGGCTCTGCAACCTGCATCTCTTTAAACATCTGAACTTGGCCTTCTTCTTTTTTGCTGAGTACAACATCAGAGGAGAAGGTTTTCCTGAGACAGTCCTGAAATCTCTAGCAGCAAATAGTGACCATGCCATCACCAATAGATCCCAGGGGGTACAATAGAATTGGGACTTTCTTTCAAGAAAACAGAGCATCCATGGTCTCACTTTCTGGGACCTTCTCCCACTGCCTGAGCATTTTGCTTCCTTAAATTCTACTCACATTCCTCTGTTGACATTTCTCTGTGCTGATTTTACCTGTCCTGCTCCTTTCCCCCTTGGCCTGCACTCTGCACCAGGGCCAACACAACCAAACAACAAACCCTGAATACAAGTGTGAACTTCAAAGACACATTTCTTACACAAGCTTGCCAAACTTGCCAGAAGGAGACTTTAGAGATTAGCAAAGGGTTTTTCCTGTTAATCATATTCTGTCATGGCAGCAGACCGAGGTGGCTTTGGTATTTGTAGCATCTATTGACAAATTAAATCCTCCCATGGTCACCAGGCACTAAAATGAAGAAATAAAAAGTACTGGAACTGTTTGGATCTCAAATAACTTATATTAAATAGTATTTACTATCCCTAATACTCACCTAGCTCAGATAAAATCCATCTCATCAGTGCATTACTCTGCCTGAGCACAAACTACAGACCCGAGCACTTTTATGCACTTTAAAATGCTGTAAAAGCATTTTCCGGAATTGTCTTTGTGCGTAGGTGGTGGTGCAGTGCACAGAGCAGCCCCTGAACACCCTCCTGAAAAAGGCAGGTACTTGAAGGCCCTACAGTCCTTGAGTTGCTCCCATATTCCAGAGCAGAGCCATATATTGCTCAGTCAAAATGAAGCCATGGAAATCTGAAATAATGATGGAAGAAATGAGCAAAGTTTTGGTCATTGTTTAATTCGCTAAGAGAACAACCCCACCTAAGATTCCTTCTGCCAACTCTGACAAAGTGGCCAAAGATAAAGACAAATATGCCTCAGAGATGGAGCACAGCTGTTAAAGCAACAGTGAAGAGGGAAAAAAAGTGCACAATAATTTAATTAAGGGGCTGTGCCCATTCCATGTAACTCCCTGCAATGCTATTGGTGGCAAAACAATAGTTTGTCACCAATTTGAAATTTTAATTCTCTCCTATACAGATGTTGCCCTTAGAAAGTCAAGTAATAACCTCGTAGAACTGCATTTCTCTAATGATGATAAAGTGTTTTAGTTAATTAAACCTCACAACATTTCTGAAAGTGTCACACAATAACAGCGCTGCAGCCTCGCTGCAAAACACAGCTCTTCCAAAAATGTATTTGTGGGTTTTGCACAGCCACCCTCCCACTCTGTATCAGTTGCAAAGGAACCTCAGGGGAAGGTTATGTACAAATCAAGAGAGAAAATGCATTGGAGCTGTTCTCATTAAAACGTTTAGTGAGGTTATTTTAAAGCAAAAAAAAATCACCCTTTCACCAAAACTAAAATGTTTTGTAAAAATTACTTTGATTTCACATGAGATTTCAGCAGAAAAGTTTGTGAAATTCAGTGTGGACTAATTTGTCCCTTTCAATGAAAGGGGAGAATGAGCAATCAGTCCAGACCCTGATCTTGAGATCTGAGTCTCATATTGCAAAAAAAAAAAACTTGGAAAGATTACCTTTCGTGTCAGTGCAAAAGCATCTCAAAATTGCGAAATGTGGTCACCAGACACAGTTGCAGTTTTACATCTCCTTCCATCATCAGGCAAGTTTGGGTCTGGTTTATATTTCCCTTTCAGGTAGTGCAGTTGATAGTACAAGCAATTACAAGAATAATGCCTCCAGTCAGTGCCTACTTGCAAAAACCCCTTTACACGGCTGGGACGCGTAACACGACATGTAGGCCTCTGAATTTACTTTGTTAAGAAATGAGCATTATATTTGCTGCCAGTGCTCTGCTGCACTGCCCATCTTTTTTACTCTGCATAGGAAAATCACAAAGGTTTCACCTGAGCCCCTTCAGCCAAGGTCAGAGCACCGTGGTTTGGGCACTGAGATCACTGACCTGAGGACTCCAGAGAGGTTTGCAGTGGGACAGGTCAGCCCATGGGTTGGTTCATCCAGGCTTTGATTCAGCAGATTAATTAAAGGACAACGCGGTATTAGGGGAAAGAGGGCATCTCATTCACTTCCACGCTTGCTGAGAAGCCAAACTTCAGCCCCTGCATGGAGTTTGACTGCTACACTTAAAAACACAGCAAGCAAGAGCTCCTCTAGGATGAAAAGCTGAGGCAGAGCTACTTACAGGAATATGAGTTTTGGCAGGATTCATACAACCTACCTAGGAAGGTAACAAAGAATCAAGACCTATCCTCACATCGGGTACCAGCTTCGCTCTAATTAACATTGTGGATCCTGTGGTGGTTTCCTTCACTCCCAAAACCACTAATTTAACGTACAGTACAGTCATTCTATGTGGGGGGAAAGACAAATTCTTTCTTCCTTCCTGTTGGAAAACTCTTTGGCAGTAACGCTTGGATTGTTTTCTTTGTAAATTATATTCATGCTGTTTTCAAGATGTTTTCCTGACTTTATTGAAATTTGACCAATTTAACAAGTAATGTAGAACTTGTTTCCATGTTAAAAAACTCTCAGAGCTGCTTGGGAATAATTATTAAAACTTCCATGTGTGCAGCAAGGCCAGTCACTTCTGCAAATAGAAAAAAGAAAAGAAAAAAAAAAAAAAA
>VZDJ01000219.1:11421365-11433834 GCA_008694505.1 Cyanoderma ruficeps | reverse complement strand
AAAAAAAAAAAAAAACCCAGCCTGTAACAGAAGGATGTTGCTCTAACAATAGGCAAAGGAGTGCAAAACCCAAGGCCACTAACCTTTGGAGATCAGGGGCTGCACTGGCTCCGTGCCAGGAACATAACACTCACACCTGGCTTTCCTGCCAAGTTCCATTTCACAAAAAGTTTTAATCACAGATAAGGGACCAATACAAAGCCCTGAAATCAGTGGAGAGGCTCTCATGGAGTCTATCAGAACGTGACTCAGGCTCCAAAGACCTGACCTCTGGCACAGCCATCAAAGCACCCTCCCAACTGGAATCAGTGGTTTGGGGGACAAAGGGGCTGTGGTTTGCTGTAAACCCTACCTGCTGCAGGTATGTGTGACAGGGAGAGGGCAGCTGCTCCAGCCCAGACAGCCAGGAGGCCTCTGCCTAAACCCCTGGGGCTTTGCTAGGGATGGACGTCAAACCCAAGCGTGCTCTTAGAGATCTGTGGACTTCACACACAGCTCCCTGGTCCACAGTATTCCCACACAATTAATCTGCCTCATTTTGTAATCTCTTCAAGATCCCAAGTGTAGAGATCCCCTTTTGATCAACACCTGCCAAGATTCACCCCCTAAACTTAGGAGTTTACTACCCAGAGCTCCACATTAATGATGATTTTTAGACAGATATCTTTTGAAACAACCGCTCTAAATATCGTTCACAGCAAACCTGGAATACCCAACCCACTCTGCACAAGCAATGGTGGCAAAAAACCCTCCAGCTATCTTTTAGCCTATTTTAAATTGGTGGCAGTGGTGCAGCTGTCACACCTTCATGAACCCAAAGCCCCTCTGAGGTGCCTGAAGCACAGGCCTGAGAAAGGAGGGTGGGAGACACCAACCATCCTTTGGTTGTCACTCAAAGCAGAAGGCCAAAGGCAGCCCTTGCTGGTTGCACAGGGTTTGAGGAGAATGTTGTGTATGTGGAGTTTTCAGAGCTGGAGTGCAGCAGCTGAGGTTTTTATGACTTTGATAATCTTTGCAGTGAGAGGTGCTGCTGTGCGGCCTCGGCCAGGACGGGTACAGGGAGAGACAGGGGCAGTGCTCAGGGAGCTGCTGAATGTTCTGGAACTTCTGCCAGGCCTGTGGGGACCTCTCCAACTTGGATGCCAGCTTACAGCAACTTACAGGAGCCCCAAAACGCCTTACAGATTTCTTGAGCTATAGGATTTGCTCACTGTTTTCTCTGGTGGCTGGAGACATGTTCATGGGGACACACAAACCTCCTTTTTTCCACCGTACCCCCTCTGGGCTCTGAGAGCAGCTTTCCAGGTAATGCTCCTCTGCAGCTGCCTTTGAGGTCCTGCTTTCCCCTCATGATTCCCTGTAACACTCACAGTCACCATTGCAAACACAAGAAAAACACAGCTGGAGGTTTGGGCCACCAAAAATAAATGGCCAGACATCTAAATCAATGGCTAAACAAGAGCATTTGTGAATTTATGGGCACTCCCTGCTTTTAGCTCCTTCTGTAGAATTATTTGGCTCAGCAGCTGTGAACAAAGCCCTTGTAACACTCCCATTTCCTCAGCATCAATAATCCATCCCAGCAGGGCTGGCTGTGCCATGCCATGGGGTGTCACAGTGCTGCAAGCCAGGTAAGGGGACTGGATGGGGCTGTTGCTGCTGAGATGGGATCCAGAGTGGCAGAGGAGAAGCTCTGCTCCCAGAGAAGCCCCCTGGCTTCCCCCTTCCAGACGCTCAGATGTGTAAAGTGCCTTTTTTGGGGTTTTTTTTAAACTTCTTTTTTTGACACCCAGCACCAGAATAGCTCCATCTGCCTGGCTGTTGCTAATTCCGGATACATTTAAGATGAAATTCATTAGACACCTTTCAGCCAAAAGCATGGGAAGCCTCTACAGCCATGAGTCATGGAAGTGGCTCATCCTGGCAGGATGGGTGTTCAGGCAGATCTGCTCTTTCAGGAAGGTGCAGGATTACTTTTCAGTGCATCATAAAGAGGTGAGGGAGGTGGAGCTGACACAAAAAGGTTAAGCTTCCTTTTCCCAGCAAACAGAGCCTGGATTTTGCCAGGGGGTTCAAAGGGATGGCACACACCTTTTCACTTCCAGAGGAACTTGGCAGTTTCAGTGCCTTTGAAACCTGCCGGCCTTAATGCCAGGCAGATGTTGGCAGTGCCTTCAGCTTTCCCACCCAATTACAGTGCCCACCCCTTAGAGCAGGCAGCAACATCTTTTACACAAGTATGAGGCTCAAGAAGAGAATTTAGGAAGCCACTCCACCTTTGCAGCACTCAGCCGGTGGGTTCACTTTAAAGCCTGAGCACAAAAGTAGGAAAACCAGGTATCAAAGACAGCTGAAAAATGAAAAGGTCCTCAGTCAGCAATAAACCAGCAGCTGAATGTGCAGCACAGCCTTAGGAACACACCAAGTAGCAAAAAAATGTAAAGACGTTGTCCTCTTAAGATTAAAGCAGCACACTTTACAGTGTTTTTATTAAAATGCTGCATAGTTTCAGGATAAATGGCATTTATACTATAAGAAGGTGATTTATTTACCTTCCTCCTCTCCAGAGACATGGGACAATGCCTTAGTTGGAGAACTTGGCCTTGCACTCCTGGCTGATGGAACAGAAGGGTGTCTGTGCCCAGATTTTATTTCCTGTGGTTGAACGTGAATGACACGGAGGGAACAAAAAAGGTTTGGTTAAACTAAGGGCTTGTGGGAAAGTAGATGCAGACAGGGATGGAGGAGGACAGCAGAACCCTGTCAAAACCATCACATCCTACTCTTTACTGAAGATTGTTCTGAATCAGTGAAATATTGGTAAACCAAATAATTCTTAGATTTGCCACTTAATACCAAAAAAATAAAAAAAATCTTTGATGTTATGCTTTACCACAATTTTCAGCACACAGCTTTCTTTGCAGCTGCTCTTTGATGGTGTCACAGCTCTGGGAGTTGCTGTGAAATTCTCTGTCCACTCACAAGTGCAACATGTCACAGCTCTTCAGGGTGAGGTTTATGATTCCATAACTAATATTTTCATCATTCATGCCTTTAATGCAACAGAAGCCCTTGAGAAGTTCAGACGAGGATGACAAAAAATGAAAAAATGCATATTAAATTACTTGGGTAGGAAAAAGTAGAATCACAAACTTTGTACTTCCCCTAACTCAGAATAACATAATTGTTATAAATATTTTTAGACTATAAATTGTTTCTCTTGCAAGTACTTCAGAAGTATTATTCACATGAATGGCCAAAGATGAAAGATCAGCTTCATCAGGAAGATTTTCAGAACCCCCAAACACTGTAGAAAACAATTTTGGGCAGGTCAAATCAAAGTTTCAAAGGAAAACCCAATCATAAAAGCAGATTATTAAAAAAAATTTATACAGAGCAAATATATATATATACATATATGATTAACTTTACAAGCTGCATGACAGGTTACTTAAGTTACCTGGAATCATTTTGCTACTCCCAAGGCATTTCAAAGGTAACCATCTCACAAATTCTGACTTCTTACAGGCTGGGGAGCTTTTAATCTCTACAGGATTCTGGTAAGCAGAAGGGTTAAATATTCATTGCCAGCAACACTTGTGGAAATGCTGAGGAAGTCAGAGCCAGGACCAAAGGCAGATTTCAGAGGAATTCTCTAAAACACCAGCTCCAAACGTTACAAAGTTCACCAGCACTTGCTGTCAAATCCAAGCTGCTTTTGGGCAAGGCAGAATCCTGCAAATAAACCATTTGCAGCTGTAAAAAGCACTTCTGCTTGCTCCAGAGAGTAGTCTTTCCAAAAACCAAAATGATTTACAAACAGCATCGTCAAAAATGAATGAAAAGGAAATACGGTGCCTGTGAGAATAATTTTTGCACAATTAGTCCCATTTGTGCAAATATTTACAGTCAAGCTTAATATTACACACACACTCCCGCTCAAAGGTGATGAATGTCCTCACCATTTATTGTTTTGCACTGCCTTCAGGGCCTGAAACATTAATTGGCACGAGGAAAGTCCTGATGTTTATAAGCTTTTGGAAATGCTGATAACCTGATAAACAAAAATGTTAAGGCAACTTCAGGAGCTAATCAAAACCCTGGCAGGTTGGGGAAATGTCAATATTTACAGCAAGCAGCCTTTCATCAGTTAATCACTTTTAACCTTCATAAACTAAGATACTATAGAGGACTTCGGGTTAATGTATGAACCCTCTATTCAATTAAGGCATTACAAAGGCAGTCACAAACAAACAAGGCTTCATGAAATGGAATAGAACTGAATTTATCAGGGGAGAAGCAGGCCAGACAGGGAACAGAGAGCCTCAGCTTCAGCGTTGGAAAGGAAGAAGCGCTCTGTGTAATTCTGAAGAAACAGACTCAGCATTAGGTCCAAATATTTTATTTCACACATAAAGCACAGTACCCATACCCACGCTAATAAAGAACAGGCTTGTGCCAAGCCTGGTGCATGCTTTTGTTATTGCATTATAGTTCATGAGAATTATAGTGCATAATTAAATAGAAAAAACTTGAACCTGGAATTATAAAACCGTCACCACAAACCAGCAATTCCACTTGATATGTATTAAGTCATTACTTTTTCTTTTTTTTTTTTTTTGGTAAGGAAAGAAAAAGGGAATCAAGAAGGAGGAAAAGGGGGGGAATCGAAGGAAAGAGAGAAAGAGAGAAAAAATTCTTTTCCTTGTAAATCATTAAAAATGCATGAAGGTTTAAAGCACGCCAGAAACAGCCTGTGCATTCATTTAGGAGACTATGCACAAGAAAACTCACTGCATTAAAGAAAAAAAAAATTCCTAAAACAAGAGAAACCAAACAAGCCATGGAGGAGACTGGTGGGGTGGAAATGCTCCAGGCAGGGAGGGGCTCCCTGTTCCATCCCCTTTCCTGACCGAGAGCATCGGGGGCCCTGAGTGCTGCTGCATTTGTGATGCTCCAGCAGAGCTTTCTGAGTTTTATCTTCCAGAGAGGCTAATCACAATTACAAACATATGGATTATTATTCTTGCTGTTGAGTTCAGCTTCTGCCATAGAGAAACCCCCCTGTCATGAATGGGTGATTTATTGAGCTGCAGATGGGAGTTCTCCTTGGTGCAATGGACACGGTCGGACACAGGAGCAGGGCCTGGGACCAGCAATCACAGGTTAAACCTCTCTTTGATTCTTCCCACCTCTTGGAGGCACTTCAGCTCAGGGCTTCCTGCCCTGGGAGAGAGAGAACACTTGCTGGAAATGGTGTCCCACGATGAGCATCCTGGGTTTTATATAGTAGTTTATGGTTACGAAACATCAGCCATCACACACCATTAGGGGATGAGTCTCACCCCGCACAAAGCCAAGCCCCTGTGGGACGGGGTATCTGACCTTGATGTGTCACGCTGTAACTAGAGAGGGACGTCAGGAGAGAAATGGCTTTTACTGTGTGGAGCTGGCTTGTTTGTTTTTTTGAAGTTTCCTGCGTCATCCTCTTTAAAATTTTAGAGTGAATTTATTGCTCTTGAAATCCATATCCCAGGGGCTGGGTCTGCTCAGAGCAGAGCAGAGGAGATGGGAAGCAGTGCTGCAGCTTCTCCTTCCAGTCCCGACTTGAAGTAAATGCTTGGAGACTGTTTAAAAAAAAAAAAAANTGGTGATCTCCATCTTTCTTGGCACAGCAACACCAGGAGATCCCAGCCCTGCTGGTTTTCCTTTACGCTGTGCACAGGCAGCCTGGGAGCACCATTCATCAGCTGGGAGGCCCCTGGTACCCAATAAAGGCTGGTCATCGCTGGCAGCCCCAGCCCTGCTCGCCATTAAATACCTGCAGAGGGAAGGAAGGCTCTGTGCAGGATGCTCAGCCCTCCGTGTCCCCAGCCCCAGCTCCTGGCAGGTCTCCAGGAGCCCAAGGTGCTGCTCCATCCCGCTCCATGCTTGAGTCACCTGGTCTGTGGGTTGATTTGTACCCTTAGATTGGGGGTAAAACACGAGAAGGAAGAAAAACACCAAACTCCACGGCTTCCCTAACTCAGGGTTTGCTGTGATCAGTGACAGGCAGAATCCCCCACTCGTGCCTGCTGAGGGCTCCTGGCGTTGGTCTGTGGGGCACCTCTGGCTGCCCAGACCACCGGGGTGATCCAGTTTGGGGACCCCCACAGCCTGGGATTCTCCAGGGCTGAAATTTCACAAAGTCAGACAAAAGGGCGATCTCCTGCTTTTCTGGTCTGAGTGGGAGTTGCTGCTGTGCTGTTCTCTGCTCCTGACCAGGCGTTGCATAATGCCAGCCCTGTTGCATCCCTCTAATGATGCCATTTTCTCCATAGGCAGGAGGCAGTCGGCTTTTGCCTAATCAGCAATTTTCGAGCTTTTGATTCCCACTGCTCCCCACCCCCTCTTTTTGTCAATATTCATTATAAATGCTTGAAGCCAGGGCTCCTTTTTAGCTGACTGTGCTTTCTCTGCCTCACCCTTTCAGGTGGATGGCTGACAAGTGACCACTTCACGCACAAGGAAACTTTAAATGAATCCCAAAAGAAAGTATTTTTGTGTAAGAATGAAAGGGCATCCCGGGCTTCTGCTGAGTAATGGATGTGATAATAATCGTAGGGGAAAAGATCCAAACAGTTGGGTGTTGGTTTTTCCTCTTTCTGCAGCCAGGCTCTTGATCAAAAGATGTAAAAAGCCTGACAGTTGCTGGAGCAAGAGCTGCACTTTGATTCTGGGGCACACAGGAAGGACGGCTGCCAACCCGGGAATCAAGAAACTGGCTATTGCTCCTTTGAACTATATCAAAAGCTCATCATATTTACTCCTTCTAATTAACAAGTGAATTTATTACGTGTGTAAATGAAGGGCTGGTAGCCCAGGCTGGGAGCAGATAGGAAGGGGGCACTTGGCTGCCGGCAGCCTCAGCAATGCACAGCAGCAGCACAGCTGCCACCAGCCCCAGCCTGTCCCTGCCACTTGCTCCTGGACCCAGAGGAGCTGCTGTTAGCCCAGCTTTGGGCCACTTTTCCCCAGGGACAACCTCTTGTTCCTGCCAGTCTGTCAGTTTTGACGTGAGGAACAATAAAACTGCAATCAAACGCCTTCCTCCTGTGCGCCCAGCCTGGGGATCGGGTTCCCCCTGTATCTCTTACCTTCCTCCCACCCTCCTTTGAAGGGTTTTGTTCTTGAATTGTATCTGGATATCTCAGAGTGGAATTTCATTCTTCTGAGGCTTTTAAAACTAGACCAGGTAAAGAATTAGCAAAGGATAGGGAGCACACTGAGCAGCCTGGAGCTCACAGAGCTCTCTGTCACTATTTTATTGGTGCTGCCTGGAAAAGATGATGCTCTCCAGAATGTGGGAATTACCCTGGGAAGGAATGGTGGCATCTGCTTCCTTTCTGCTCCTCGAAGAACAAGAGCAGTTTTCCTTCCTTAGCCTGATATAGGTATAATTGTGCTAGCTGAGACTCAGCTCACTGAGGGTGGCCAAAAAGTGATTTCTTGAGAAAGGGTAAAAACAATATAGGAAGGATATTGAAATGTTTCCATTTACTCCATGTCACCTGAAAGAAAAATAAGTGAAAGGACAGATCAAAGCAGAGCCCATTCCCCAGTTCTGAGGCAAATTTTTGCAGAACTGAATTCTGCTGGTTTGCTTGCTAAAGGAAATATCCTAGAAGCAGAATGAACATATCCAGGAGTTAAATTATTATGTTTTGGTTTGTGATCCAATACAGCTGACCAAGGTATCTCCTTGAGCAAGTTGCACAGATTCTGAACACACTCCAAACTTAGTCAAATTCCCCAGTTTGCTGCTGCATCCTGGCACACACCACCCTTGTGCTGCTCAGGGTACAGGAGACACCAAAGGTGCCAGCACACACTCATGAGGCTCATGTAAAACATCTGGAGAGGAGACATTCCTCTGCACCAGAGCAAAGCTGCTGCTTCCAGGAGGCTTTTAAAAGAATCAGCAGTGCCCTACACTTGGTCCATGCTTTCTGAATGAGATGTCCTGGCTGCTTAGCTGAGGAGACTGTCAACATGACTGATCACCCCTCACTGCCTCAGGAAAGGGCTTTTGTTTATATTTCAGGCAGACAGTTTTACTGCATTATATATGATCCTTGCAATTGTTACCACTATCTGCTTCTGCCCTAAATATAGTGTGAATGTTCCTTGCCCTTACCCTGGTGTCACTTCCATCCTTCATGCTCCCACTCCAGGTCCCTTACACCGGTTCCAGGAGTGACAAATCAGTACAAATGCATCACTGCTCTGCAGGGCTGGGCAGTGAGGCAGCAGAGTGTGCCTGGGACATGGTTTTCCATTCACATCCGTGCCTTGGAGCTGAACAGGAGCTCTGATCCCGTGCAGTTCCTCTGAAAGCTTCCCATAAATATACAAGGCTTATGCTGACAAGCTTGCATTAGATTTATACCCCCAGGACAGAGCAGTCACTTGTTCAGTCACAGAGAATGTCCCCGAGTCCCTCGCAGATTTAGTGGTGGGTAACCTGGTAACAGGGCAGAGCGTTGATCTCGCAGTTTGTCGGATTTCTCTGCCTTCCCGGGGATCGTGGGGAGGGGGAGAGAAAGAAGAGGGAAGGCATTACAGGACCGAGTTGAGAGAGAAGCTCTTGCTTACTTGCTTCATTTGAGAACTCTCTCAGAAGCATCAAGGTGAGCTTTAGGAGTGATAAAGATCACAGAGGTTCTCTCTGAACTTCTCCCTTGATGATGCTCCTGTGAAACCAGCTTGCTCTGCAGGCCAGGAAAACCTGCATCCACAATTCCAGCTTTAGCTTCAGCTTGTGCATCTGAAAAGGAAATGGGGGTAAGTCCACATCCCTGAGCAGTACTAGTGTCAGGAGGAACTCAGCAAACAAACCTTGGTGCACCTCAGTGTGACAGGCTGAGCAGAGCCCGTCCTCCCTCACTGTTGGCTCTGTGCCCCTGGAAGTGCCATGGACAGTAATGTGAATTTAAAAAGAAAATGTTCACGTCCTGTGTGGGCCTGACTCACAAGGCATCCTAAGAGGAAGAACCATGTGCCACCACGACAGAATTACTTTTAGATGCCAGCAATGTCTTGGAGGAAAGAAAAAAGGAGATGGTGCAGCAGGGCAGCCTTGCTGCAGCAGAACAGGTCCCCATTTCCATCTCCTGCCCACAGTGGCACTGGGGACATTCAAAACTGCCTCTCAACAAACATGTTTATATCAAGTCAGTGCCTTCCCCAAGACACGAAAACAAGATCCAATCTTTTAAGACTTAACTGAACTGAGAATGAGCAAGCTCATGTGTTCATCCAGTTGTCTGTATGCGTAGGGATTTGTTCAGCAAATATTCCATAGTGAAATGCAGTAAATTCTGGGATGGAAGACAAAGAACTGTCAGCAGCAAAAAATAGCCATAGCTCACTGAAGTACAGTTTTATCGACCTGAAATTACAGGTTTCAGGGAAGGCCAGAGCTCGAACTGAGATAGGGCACAGAAGTTAATGCTGCTCCTTCTCCCGCTGAACATGGACAGGAATTTTATCATGGATCTCCTGTATTTTTAATAACCTGCCCCTAAAATTTTGGTTCAACAGAAATTATTCACCAGGTGAGTTTTCCTTTGGATATCTCCTAACAGTCAGTGGCCTGGGCTAACTGGGATTGAGTGAAGGATCCACTGAGGTTACAGCCCGAGTAAACTGAAGGTAGACAAGGAAAACACTGACCATGATGAATTCAATGGCAAGGCAGGAAAGTGCAAATGTCGGCAAGTCATTTCCTCTCTGTAATTAAGGTTCCCTGCAGAGCCACAGTAAATGCAGGATGATCCAATACCTTACAGATTTCAAATTTCCGATGGCATTAGTGCATCCAAGATGCCCTCAGATCATTCACAGAAACAGTCCAGGCCAGTCCAGACCTGGAAAGAAACTTCTTCCTTCAGGTGAGGGAGTAGCTGTTCCCTACAGAACTCATTAGCCACTCTGCTGAATTGCCAATTATTAATTGTTTTGATCAGTGGCTCTTCAGTAACATCCATCTCCCAGGCTTGCTCAGGATCAGCCTGTCCTGATGGGCTCTCAGGCAGCAAACTCTGCTCTCTTCCCTCTCTTAGAGATGTTGATCTGACAGTACTCATTTTGCTGAACTTTTTGAGCTACCATGCTGGCTAGATTTTTCCTTTCCTTGTTGATCTAAAACCAAAATAAAACAAAAACAAAACAAAAAAATTCCTCTTGACTGAGTGTTAAAAATAGCGGAGTTTTTTAACAAATGACCCATGATGGCACATCAGTGACTGTGCTCTGTGAAAGATAAGGAGAATCCTGGCTGCAGCTTAGAAATGCAGGCATGCCGGTGAGGGAGTGATTTCCAGCTTCTCCACAGCACCATGAAATACAAGGTCATACTTCCTTAAAGCCAGAGTAACGGGGAAGTATTTCTACGTTTCCCATTTCTCCAGGGTAGTTAGCTCCACTTTTCCTTCGGTGCCCACCCAGAATTATACACTGAGAAGCAACAGCAAATAAAAAACGTGACTGTAAAATTGAGCAGCAGGATTTACCAGCTAATAATACTTTAAACTTTTGAAAATAACTTGATCAAGTCTCAATGAGACTCCTTTGAAATAGCAAACCATCTCTTGCATGAAAATGTATTCACCAGAGTGTAGTTAATAGCCAGCTACGAGAGACCATTTTTACCACTGAAATTGCAGCTAATTCATCATATCTCAAGGGCTGGGGGTTTTTTGTTTTTTTTTTTCACTACCAACTTTCATTCCATCAATACAATTCTTTGTACAAGACAGCCCCGATAATGCAGAATTGAGCCAAGGCTTGGAGAAATAAAGAGACAACGTGCACTCTGAGCCCAGAGCAAGACAGAAAAGCTGAATAACACCCGGCGCCGAGGAACATCAACCCCCTAAAGAAGTGGCTGCAGAGCTCCCCCTGCTTTGCCTGCAGCTCATTAGCTTCCAAACCTCCACAAACTTCTCCCGAAATTCAGCTGAACTCTAGTGTCAAGATCACAGCTGTAATTGCAGCTTTTCCCTGAGCAGGGGCTGCTCAGACTTACCTGGCAGCAAACAGAAATTAGACCGAGCAGCAAGTCCCACAGACTCCTCAGTCAGCTCACACTGAGGCAAGATCTACAACCCAGAAATAACAGGGCAAACCTGCAGTGGGCTTTATTTGTCACTGTCTCCTTTTTATAAACATTTTCTGCAAAGAAAGTTAAGGGCATGGTACACCAAACAGCAGCACAAACAATAATATTACTTCTGAACAATAATATTACTTCTGCTAAAATCAAATCATGGTCGTAAACACAGGAAAAAATATGAGGCAACACCTTTTGAAAAGCACCTAAAGACCAAGAAAAAGAAAAAAAAACGAATGCTGTATTCAGTTGCATTAACTTATCTTGTTTTCACACCACATGATTAATAAATTTCAATGACTTTTTCTGATTTAAATTTTAAAACTGCCACCTTCACCTCTGCCAAGTGATGGTGGGAAGCAGGGAGAGGTCTGCACCTTCATGCTGACCACCTTGAGCATCACACAGCTTTTGTTACAAATCTTTGCCCCACCCATTAAAATTTGCTGGCTTGAAATTCCTTTTTGTTTACACTAATCATACCCACTCCCATATTAACTGGGGAACAAAAAATAGGAAAAAACAGTAAAGCAGTGAGCCAAACTCCAGCTCAGCAAAGCAACTCCAGGCCTGGGCACTCCATACCTGTTTAGTGGGTCCTCAGCACCTGCTGAATCAGATTAGAAATTCAGGGGAAGGGATGAATATTGAAATGCTAAAATCCTCAGCGATTCTGGCATCCGCTGGGAAAAATCCATGGGATAGGACCAATAAAAAATAAACTAGGGCACGAGAATTATTAATCTCTGTAAAGCTCAGGGAGGGCTCCCTGCCTGGCACTGCAGCCCCCAGAGGATGCATCCCCACTGCTCCTCAGCCACCCTCAGCTCACATATTTATGTGTGTGTGTTTTATCACATGCTAACATGGGGCTTGCTCTGATTTGTATACGGGATTAAAAAAAAAAAAGGAGAAGTTTCCATCAAACTTAGGGAAAACCTTAATGGTGATTTAAGGCAGTGAAATCTGGCTTGCCACCAGACTGTGACAGCACTGTATTTTTTTTTCTGCCAGGGTTAGGTGCTCTCTGGTGCAGCAGCATTCTTTATCTTCTTTTTTTTTTTTTAACGAAGAATATATTAATCATTTATGAAGCTGTGGAGCCTTTTCTGGACTCTGAGCACTGTTAAAGACACAGGGTAGGCAGCGTGTGGCAGGAGAGGGCAGGGAGGGAGGGCCTGGTGCTCTGGGTCTGTCTGAGGGCGACGTCACGGCCACGTCTGGCGGGTTTGGAAACTCACGTCAGCAGGATGGCCTCCAGTTTGTGCTCATGAATAAATTTCGCTTTGCAAAAGCAACCAAAAAATAAAAAAAAAA